>JAUPFT010000025.1:21390267-21935267 GCA_036936625.1 Parnassius smintheus behrii
TCCCATGCATGCCCTGCATAGGGGGCTGTCAGTAACACCTATGATGAACAAATGTTTGTTAAAAGAGCCATGTCCTGTGATAGCACTTGTTACTATCCTGATCTGTGGCTTGTTCAGTCTCATTAGATCCATGGTTAGACGACTGTTTATTTCAGGTAGGGCCTCCCTAGCTTGTCTACAGTCAACTAAATTTTTCCAAAGCTGAGCGTGTAAATTATTGAAGTATTTACGTACCAGTGAACGAACGTAGCCAAAGGGGATTGGTATTATTGGTTCCGGCCCTATAGTTGCTAGTGCCGATCCCCTTCTGGCCAGTTCATCTGCTGCATCGTTGCCTCTAGATCCACTGTGTCCCTTGATCCATTGCAGTCACATTGTTGTGCTTACATACCTCATTCAATCGTTGATGGCACTCGTATATCAGTCCCAAGGTCGTCACATTGCAACTCAGAGCTTGTAGTACCGCCATACTGTCGGTCAGTATTCTGATGGAGAAGTCTTTCACCTTCCTAGCATCTATTGCTATGGCCGCTTGGATGATATCCATGCATTCAGCCTGGAAGACTGTGTTGTGGGTACCCAGCGGTGTGCATATGTGGATATTAAGGTCTTCAGAGAAAGCCCCAGACCCCACACTTTCATTTGTCTTAGAGCCATCCGTGAAAACTTTGAGCTCTCTTGGACCCAATCCTTCCAGATGGTCATTTTCCTTCAATTGTATCCTGTACTTCTTATCGAATACAAATTGTTTTGGGATCCTATCATACTTGGCTTGTAAGATAGGAATTTTTGAGTAAATTCTATCGATTATATCTGTATGGGGGACTCTACTCTTACTTAAAAGATTTAGGGTCTTGGGTCTAATGGCAGCTAAAGTTGCTTCTTGTTGTATAAATAGATGAAGCGGTGTTAGCTCCAGCATAGCCTCCAAAGCTGCTGTTGGTGTTGTCCTTATGCAGCCCGTGGCAGCCATACAAGCTAATCTCTGGTAACGCTGAAGCTTTTGTATAGTGGTGGCTTCATTGGTTTTGGTCCACCATACCAGAGAGCCGTATGTGATCATGGGCCGAATTACAGTTTTGTTTTTGTTTTTTTTTTTGTTTTTAAGATAATAAACGTTTTGTACAGCCACAGTATAATTTTTGGCGTTAAACCCCATCGTTTGCCAATCATGTTTCTGCACTGCCAGAAAGTTAAATTAACTTTGCTGATTTTGTTTTCTATGTGTTTGTTCCAGTTAAGTTTACTGTCCAAGGTAAGACCTAGGTATTTTACCTCGGAAGAAAGTTGGAGTTTTGTGCTGAAAAGACTTGGAAGATGATAGTTATTCAGCATTTGTTTTTGTGTGAACATTACTTTAACCGTTTTATTTGGATTAACGGTTAGGTCATATTCCCTGCACCATCTCTCTACAATACGGAGAGCCGCTTGGGTCAGGTCGCACACAATGCTTGCTGTCTTACCAGAGACCAGTATTGTCAGATCATCTGCATAACCGACTGTGTAAAAATGATTAGCGTTTAATTTGCTGATTATTTCATTAATGACCATATTCCACAGGAGGGGTGAAAGAACCCCACCCTGCGGGCATCCTTTCATGATCTGAATTGTCTGAGATTCACCCGCAATCTTTATTGTTCGTATACTGAGCATGTTTACTATCCAGTCAAACAGCGCCGGTTCAACATTATGTCTACTTAGGCCACCTTTTATGCTGGAGAAATTTGTTCTGTCAAAAGCACCTTATTTGTGCCTGCTGTAGTACCATATGTCAGATGTGTCACAGACTAGATTGGCTACATCTTGAAGCGAGCTTCTATTAGAACATTCTACAAGCCGCCGAAGAAGATTAGTCAGTTCCTACCATCAGTCAAGTGTCATATTCCTCTACAAGATGCAGGAGTGTACAAGCTTGATTGTGAATGTGGTCTCTCTTATATAGGACAAACAAGAAGATCAATTAGAACCCGCGTAAAAGAACATATAGCTGATGTGAAGCATCAACGTTCCGGGAAGTCTGCAGTTTGCGATCATATCCTAGACGGCCCCAACCATTACATCAGATTTGATAGACCACAAATCCTTGCGAAAGAACACCGATTCCTACCAAGGATGATACGTGAGGCTATTGAAATTAAAAAACATACTAATTTCAATAGAGAAGGAGGATAAAATTAAAACTAAACCCAAGCATACCACTGCAAGACCGCAGGACATAGTCAGTTCATTTTGCATAGATCGGACCATAAACAATAATTAAAAAAGCTGAAGGTACTCCGGGTTTAACAGTGACATCGGGACGTGAGTCATCTCAGTCCCCCGTGACCACGGGTGCTGAAAAGCGCCCGAAACGTGACTTAAAAATAGTAGTAAACGGGAATTAAAAATTATAGTAAAATAAACGCAATAAAATCCGTAAAAGTAGTTTTAATCAATGTGTAGTGTTCGCGTAAATATAAGAAATCATTACATTACGTAATTTTGTTACAATTTTTATTTACAAAATACAAATCTTATTACTTATTATCTATACAATAGGAGCGAAACATCTCATCGACTTAAATATCGTTGTACAATGTGTTCCCTGTAAATATTCTCGTAAAACTATGCATTGAATATCCTTGAAAGCATTACATTAAGCAATATTCGCTATAAACTGAAGTCCACTCATTCTGAATCCTATCAACATTCCAGTTCCATCTTTTACAATTCCTTTTTAAAAACTCTAGATGATATCGTACAGGTGATCGTCAAAATATTGGCCGACGTCATTCGTATCGGTATATAAATCAACCCAATGTGACCCTGGTTTATCATCTGCATCAAAAGAACAATGTAAAATTTTGTGATTACTTTTTGCAAATATATGATTATTACACACGTAACGTTTGTTTAAATTTAAGAAATTTACCAAATCATTGTATTTTGGACATTTGTATTCTTCAATATTAAAAATTCTATTATTCGTCGTCAACATTTTTAAAAATTGTTTTTCTGCTGAACCACCTTTGTATGCGACCACTTCGTCTTTGCACAAATTTCTAATGTACCAATTTAATATGGGAATGATGTTCTCTTGTTTGTAGGCACATTTAATATTCTTCGGTCACATCAAAATATGGAATGCCGTTCACGTGTGTTTCGCAATAACGAACGGCTTTTTTTGTCTTTTGGCGACAAATAATTGAAAGGACAACTTGGCCGAAACAAATAATGATCGATAAACGCATAATCTTTATTACATAGTTAGCATTTTTTTACAAATCAATACGCTATTCTCAAAAAAATTCAACAAATTCATCAATCCGCTGTTTTTAGCATTAAAACAAGTTCCAAAATCATCAACTTGATGTCTTTTAGCATTAATACAAATCACGATTCATACAACGTAAAATGGATGTATCGTTTTTTCCAGGCAATGACGTTTATTTCATAATACGTCACAGGACGTAGCACTATACGTCACGCGATGTTTTAAACGTTTTTATTTTGGGAAATCAAACAAAATTTATGATTAATTTAAAATTTTATTTTCAAGCAATAACCACTTGTAAAAACCCACACCACTAGAACATTGTAAAATGTTGTGATTATTTTTTGCAAATATATGATTATTACACACATAACGTTTGTTTAAATTTATGACATTGACCAAATCATTATATTTTGGACATTTGTATTTGGTTGGGCGGTGGGCTTCAGGGTTTCCGAGTTCTATTCCCCGGTCGAGCCTTGACCCTATTACACGAGATGTTATACTAGATGGACTGTATACGCGGGAAGCTTCTTCTGCCTCAATAAGATGGCGGATGTGGCACGCGATTCCTTGAGTGCTTGGCCAGACTGCAAACGCGGGGGCGCGGCGCGGGTGCGGGTACGGCCGCGAAGTGACTGTCCGCAGTCAAGTGCGGCTTCGTTCCGTGTGTTCAGTGTTTGTCAAACTATAATATGGATGAAGAAGACTTATTTTTACTGGAAAGTTCTTACTTTAAATGGCAAATTCTACAAGTGAAAAATGGAATTAATGAAATTAATTTAACCAGAGAAAATGAAGGAGAATTTCACACACTGTATGTAAAATTGCGAGCTCAACCTCAAAAGTATTTTGAATATACAAGAATGTCAATGGATACGTTTGACTATATATTAGAAAACATAGAAAATTGTCTTATAAAAAAAAATACCAACTTTCGCCGAAGCATTCCACCTCTTGAAAAGTTATTCATAACGTTACGGTAAGTACGTTACGATACCTGAGGGTTTTTATATTAATATTTATTTGTACCATATGTTAGGGTATAGGTACAGTCAAGAGCACGTCAAGATTGACACTTAGACTTTGTACCGTCATTATCGCTTTACTGTAGGGGTTAGAGTCTCTATAAAAATACACTTATTTTGAATTATACGTGTGGGGTTATTATATTTATGCAAATGACACAATTAATTGATTAATCGGATTTGAACATCAAAGTATGGTGAACACGATTGCGTTTTAATCATTCATCTTACACAATAACCCACCGCACTTGTCGTTGGAAAAAATTAGATTAAGAAAAGTAATAAGTATCAGTATTTTTTATTAAAATCTTAACTTAATCAACACGTATAACTTAAAAAAAAACTTAGTTATAATTAACGTCAAAATCATTAGTATGGTAACCATAAGTATTAGCAGGAATCAAATCTCTCGGTTGAGTAGTGGTAGTCAAATTGCGTGAGTGACTATGAATATACGTATGCATTTCTGCTTCATCTAAAATTATTGAAGTTATTTTATTGTGTATTCTTAATTTTTGAATATTAGTGAAGCTTTTCATTTGAGGAATAAGACTCATAAAAAGTGGTAATCATCATCTTTTTCTAAGTCGTCAGTAGTTTTTTATCAGCATATTTCGTTTCCAAGAATTGAATTTTTTTATTTTCCAATTCAAGAAACTCGTCTCTCACGACGATGACGTTGCAGTGGCGCTACACTGTGATATTTCACTCATGCGATCCATGTCTTCAGATACGTTATTTTTATCACCTTCATCGTCATTATCACTGTCTAAATTCCCTCTTGTTGGTTCTGGTGTTAAGTCATCGTTTAAGAACGTCATTAATTCGAAGTACTGCCAAGTGGAAGATACAGACTCGCCTCCCATTCCAGACCTAACAGCCGGAAACGAAATATACTGATAAACTTTTTTAATTCTTTTTTTATAATGGTTTTTAACATTTTTCCACCTCTTTTAGTTAGAGACACTGAAAATGATAAATTTATTTTACATAAGTAATAAAGTAGGTAATATTAATAAATACAGATAAAATATTTATTAATATTACCTACTTATTTGTTTCAGATTTCTATCGACTGGTATGGGATCAGACCGCTTGCCTTTTCTTTTCGAATGGGAAAAAGTACCATTGCTGAAATTGTCTATGATACTTGCGATGCTATATGAAAATGCCTTTTATGTCAACATATGCCAAAACCTACTGAACACCAACTAAAATGTAACATACACGATTATAATAACATGTGGCAATTTCCCAATTGTTTTGGATGTGTTGATGGAAAACATTTTAGAGTAAAATGTCCCAAGAAATCTGGATCTGCTTATTACAATTACAAAAAATTTATTCTGTAGTTTTACAAGCTGAAATATAAAAATTGAAGTTGTAGGCAAAGGGAAACAGAGTGATGGTGGAACCTATCACTTTTCTAAACTCAATCAATTATTACAAAATCAACAGTTCAATGTACCCCCCGAGTCATGTCTCCCCGATTCCAATGTTATTCTGCCGAATGTATTACTAGGCGATGAGACCTATCCATTAAAACCTTTTTTACTACGGCCATATCTTCAGCGTACGTTAACGCCTCAAAGTGATTACTATAATAAAAAAGTGTCTTCAGCAAGAATGACAGTTGAATGTACATTTGGTATTTTGGCGGCAAAATGGCGTATATTCTAGAAGCCAATAGAAACGAACACAAAAAATGCATGCCGCATTATTAAAGCATGTTGTCTGCTTCATAATATTATTAGAGACTTGGACGGTAAAGAGGATGTAGATTATAATAATATAATTTCTTTACCACCAAACCACCAAAGAACGAGACGAATACGAAGTCGTTCCAATGCTACTTACAGTGTTATAGCAAGAATAATAAGGGAAAAGTTTTGTATGTATTTATGGGAAAATAAAACTTAAAAATGTTTTATTCCTTGTTGAAGATTTCTAAATAAAATACCTACATACCTTTATGTCCAGGAAAGAGTGATTTTATTTCATTACACAATCTTAAATTAACTTTTTTATTTTTGTATTGACGATGTTTCATCATCCACAATGTCTCTTCTCAGTCGATACGCTCTTGACAGAGCGGTCGTGGTCGTCACTTGGGTGTTGTGGCACGCTTTACAATACGCCTCCACTCCTCCCTAACAGCTGCCTTTCTTGTGCACTCATGCAACGGAACATCCACCGCAGCCCTCACCTGGTCTGTCCATCTCATAAGCGATCTGCCACACGCTCTAGTGCCCTCTACTCTTCCCTGGACCACTAGACGTTCAATCGAGATATCATTACGTCTAGACACGTGACCAAAGAAAGTGAGTATGCGAGCTTGCACAATAGATGACAGACGTTGCTTGATGCGGAGTTCTTCGAGAATGGACTTATTGGTCCGGAATTCGGTCCAGGACACTCTCAGCATTCTTCTCCAGCACCACATCTCGAGAGCGTCTATTCTCTTCTTCTCACTTTCTCGCAGGGTCCATGTTTCCGAAGCGTAGAGGAATATGGGGAACACAAGCGCTCTAACTAACCGGGTCTTAGTGGCTTTTGTTATGTTACGGTTCCTCCATATCTTCCGCAACTTATCCATGGCTGTCCTAGATATCGCCATACGTCGTTTTATTTCATCTATGCAGCCCCCGTTGCTCGAAATTAACGCTCCTAAATAAATGTATGATTGGACTACTTGACAGTTCGCGATTTGTGTCACTTCCGGCGAGTTATTGTTGATGCGATCGACAATCATAACTTTAGTTTTGCTGCGATTGATCCGAAGGCCGAATTCAAGACTGACGTTTTCCATCCTTTGTAGGAGTTCTTCCATATGGCCGATACTAGTCGCAACGATACGCTTACGATACGCGGATGACACTACCCTAGTGTCATCCGCGTATCGTAAGTTCGAGACTTTCAGCCCTCCAATTGAGATTCCATCAGTCCAGTTCTCGAGAGTGCGTCTCATTATTAGCTCTGTGTAGATGTTAAATAGAAGTGGGGAGATTATACATCCTTGACGAACGCCAGCACTAGGATGAAAGTGATCTGACAGCTTGTCGTCTGTTCTTACGGATGCAGTACCACCTTCGTAAAGACACCTGAGCAGATGTACCAGATGTTTTGGTGTGCCCATTCTCAGCAGGGTGTCCCAAAGTTTAGGCCACTTGACGGAATCAAATGCCTTGGAAAAATCCACGAAGCAGATGTATGTTGCCTTATTGTACTCGCGGGATTTCTCAATAATTTGTCGCACGATAAGTATTTGCTCCCTGGTACCCCTCCCTCTAACAAAGCCAGCTTGCTCTGGAGCAATCTCCTTGGACAGGTAGGATTTCAGGCGCTCGTTTAAAATGTGCAGCAAAATTTTACTTGCATGAGGAATTAGCGCAATAAGGCGATAGTTGCTACACACTTTCGTAGAACCCTTCTTGTGAAGTGGAATAAAGACACTATGAGCCCATTCTTTCGGCCACGCACCTGTCTGCCACACCTTGTTACACAGTGCATGAAAAATTTGGACGCCATATCCACAATGTAGGTCGTGCTTGAATTGCACTTATTAATTTTTCTACAGGGTGATTGAAAAGAAACTCCCTATCTTTATTTGTTTATAAGATTTTAATTTTTTACATTAATTTGTCAAACCACTAAGCAAATAAAACTGTACAATGTGAGTTTTAAAAAAAATCAGAAAAATTCAGAATTCAATATAAGCGCCAGCATTTTCTACCAGTTTTTGCAAACGTCTTGGAATATTCTACGGACTTTTGTAGAAAGTGTTGAGGTACGTTTGTTAGCACTTGCTTAATTCTTACTTCCAGTTCATCAAGAGGTTTTGAGCGATAGACTTCATCCTTTGCCCAACCCCACAGGAAAAAATCGCATGGCGTGAGGTCCGGGCTACGAGCAGGCCATTCGTGTGGTCCGCGACGACCTAACCAACGCCCTGGGAAGCGGTTATGCAGCCACTGTCGGACATTCGATGCGAAGTGTGGTGGAGCTCCATCTTGCATAAATATCATATTTTTAATGTTATCAAACGTTGACAAAGCTGGCCAAAATCTGTTTTCGAGCATGTTGAGATAGCGCTCTCCATTCATTTTTTTCCTGATAAGAAAGGGCCAATAACTTGACTTGATGTCATACCACACCAAACTGTTATCTTCGGACGGTTTTGCATTTTCTGAGCAGTTATTTTGGGGTCAAACTCTGCCCAATAATGACAGTTATGACGGTTAACGAAGCCCCCAACATGAAAAATTGCCTGGTCAGTCCAGACAACATTATCAAACAGTTCTGACCAATCTCTATGCCATCCAAGCATAATCTCCGTATTCCATCCAGCGATGACAGTCCTCTGGAGTTATTTCTTGGCAGTAATGTGGCTTCCAAGGACGAAAGCTGAAATACTTAAGGGCTGTCATTACAGTATGCCGTGTAAGTCCGCTCTCACGAGCTCCTTGACGTGTTGACTTGTAGGGGCTTCTTGTGAACATCTCTCGAACAACTTTAATATTTTCTTCTGATCTTGATGTTGAAGAACGGCCGGTTCTTTTACTATCTGCCACTGATCCAGTTTTCATCAACTTTGAATGACAGTTTTTAATGGTTTTAGATCCAAAACAGCATGAGGTCCGTTGAAATTCCGCCACCACCTTTGCACTTCCACTATTGATTGCCACACTTCGTAGCGAGAAGCAGTTTGCGCTCGCTCTTGCATTGACAATCTCCCATGAGCCATTTTATGATGTTTACCTAATTCTCAATCTGGAAAGAAAAAAATTACATAAGATTACATGAATTCTCAGATGAACTAAAAAAAGTTAGATACAGCACGGCCTTTGTTATCAGTGAATTCAAAAAACTCCGCTCATATAAATAAATACACGCGTTCACGCACACACATGTATCAAACTACGCTCATTTTCGTCAGTATTTCCCGGGGCGTCGTGCAGTAAATTTGCCTTCAAAATGCCGTCCTGTGTAATCAAATGGTGCGAAAACAACACTAAAGTGAACAAAAAGTCTGAAGGAATATCGTTTCACACGTAAGCACTTATTTATCTATATTTTACTTTGTCATTCCAACACAATTTTAAAGGTTATTCGAAGCACGAATGTCAATGGTCCGAGATTACGTAATGGGAAAGTGTTGCCAGTATTTCATATTTCTAATAGTCCAAGATTTGGGTAATTAATTTTAGGTTAAGTCACAGAAGTATATGTTGACATTTTTTTTAAAATTACGTGATATTATGTTACATCAAATTTAAGTGAAGGTAAATATTTAATTTTTAACTCACTGATATTTTTCTTTATTTAAATTCTTAAGTACTTACAATTTATTTTATTATCAAAATATGTTTATGATTTTAGGCTTCCAACAAATATTTTAATAAGAGATGAATGGGTAGCTGCTATAAGACTGAGCCGAAATAAACCACAATGGCAGCCATCCTCATCTAGTGTGGTTTGTTCAGACCATTTTGATAAGACTGACTTGTACGACACAAAACGTGGACTTCGCCGAGTTCTCAGAACAGGATATCCAAAAAAGGTATTTTAACCGACTTCAAATAAATGAGGTTCTTTCTTTCTTCTCGTATGTGTTATATTATAATTATGTGTGTTTGCGATTTTCTCAGTATGTATTCAGTATATAATTCGTTATTAACTATTTTTGTTTAATTATGTATTTTTTCGACAGTTTTTTTTCTATTGCAGAAACTATTTCCGCCTTGCAATGCAGTTCTCAATGATGTATTATCGCCAAGTATATCCTCTCCATTTGTTCCTGTATGTATGTAGTAATCAGGCGCATAACATTTTTGACATATGTAACAACCACATTCCATGTGTGGACATCGACTTTAATGTCAACCGTAATGTATTTGTTCATCATTACCAAATATTGTATTTGTTGTAGGACTTACTAATCTCGTCTAGTGTGGTGATTGACAGTAACTACGTTATATCGCCAAGTACATCTTCAGCGGCTGTTGTTGTGAGTATCAGAGTGTGAGTATCAGACGAATCGTACGTAATATAATATAAAATTTTATTTTCATGTTTATCAAAAACGAATACTGTATTTGTTGTAGGACTTACCAATCTCGTCTAGTGCTGTCATTGACAGTAACTACGTTGTATCGCCAAGTACACCTTCTGCGGCTGTTGTTGTGAGTATCAGACAGTGCAATCGTGCGTAATATAATATAAAATTTTATTTTCATGTTTATCAAAAACGAATACTGTATTTGTTGTAGGACTTACCAATCTCGTCTAGTGTGTTCATTGACAGTAACTACGTTGTATTACCAAATACATCTTCTGCGGCTGTTGTTGTGAGTATCAGACAGTGCAATTGTACGTAATTTAATATTTAATTTTATTTTCATGTTTATCAAAAACGAATACTGTATTTGTTGTAGGACTTACCAGTCTCGCCTAGTGTGGTAATTGACAGTAACTGCGTTGTATTGCCAAGTACATCTTCTGCGGCTGTTGTTGTGAGTTTCGGACAGTGCAATCGTGCGTAATATAATATAAAATTTTATTTTCATGTTTATCAAAAACGAATACTGTATTTGTTGTAGGACTTACCAATCTCGTCTAGTGTGGTCATTGACAGTAACTACGTTGTATCGCCAAGTACACCTTCTGCGGCTGTTGTTGTGAGTATCAGACAGTGCAATCGTGCGTAATATAATATAAAATTTTATTTTCATGTTTATCAAAAACGAATACTGTATTTGTTGTAGGACTTACCAATCCCGTCTAGTGTGTTCATTGACAGTAACTACGTTGTATTGCCAAGTACATCTTCTGCGGCTGTTGTTGTGAGTATCAGACGGTGCAATCGTACGTAATATAATATAAAATTTTATTTTCATGTTTATCAAAAACGAATACTGTATTTGTTGTAGGACTTACCAATCTCGTCTAGTGTGGTCATTGACAGTAACTACGTTGTATCGCCAAGTACACCTTCTGCGGCTGTTGTTGTGAGTATCAGACAGTGCAATCGTGCGTAATATAATATAACATTTTATTTTCATGTTTATCAAAAACGAATACTGTATTTGTTGTAGGACTTACCAATCTCGTCTAGTGTGTTCATTGACAGTAACTACGTTGTATTGCCAAGTACATCTTCTGCGGCTGTTGTTGTGAGTATCAGACAGTGCAATTGTACGTAATTTAATATTTAATTTTATTTTCATGTTTATCAAAAACGAATACTGTTTTTGTTGTAGGACTTACCAGTCTCGCCTAGTGTGGTAATTGACAGTAACTGCGTTGTATTGCCAAGTACATCTTCTGCGGCTGTTGTTGTGAGTTTCGGACAGTGCAATCGTGCGTAATATAATATAAAATTTTGTTTTCATGTTTATCAAAAATGAATACTGTATTTGTTGTAGGACTTACCAATCTCGTCTAGTGTGGTCATTGACAGTAACTACGTTGTATCGCCAAGTACACCTTCTGCGGCTGTTGTTGTGAGTATCAGACAGTGCAATCGTGCGTAATATAATATAAAATATTATTTTCATGTTTATCAAAAACGAATACTGTATTTGTTGTAGGACTTACCAATCCCGTCTAGTGTGTTCATTGACAGTAACTACGTTGTATTGCTAAGTACATCTTCTGCGGCTGTTGTTGTGAGTATCAGACAGTGCAATCGTACGTAATATAATATTAAATTTTATTTTCATGTTTATCAAAAACGAATACTGTATTTGTTGTAGGACTTACCAGTCTCTTCTAGTGTGGTCATTGACAGTAACTGCGTTGTATTGCCAAGTACATCTTCTGTGGCTGTTGTTGTGAGTACCACCAGACAGCGCAGAATTACGTTTTTTTAATCATCAGAAACACTTTTCAGTTTTGTTTTGTTCTAGGACCTACTGGATAAATCTAAAGCAAAAGTTGATCAAGAGTCAATTTTTGATACGAGTACACCCAGAAAATATAAACTGAGGAAAAAGTTGAAGAAACAGGAACTAAATATAAACAGGAAAAAAATCAAATAAAATCTTTACAACAAAAAGTCAGACGTCTCAATAACAGGAATTCGTCCCTCAAAAAAATTATCAATTACTTAAAAACTCAAAATTTTATTGACACAGATTTATATAATTCATTAAGTCAAAACATGGCTATAATAGATACATTAAACAATTTTAACCGAAAAAAGGCTAAAAAAAGCATTAAATATACACCGGCACTTAAGAAATTTTGTCTAACGCTTAACTATTACTCTCCAAAGGCTTACGAATACGTAAGAAATACATTTAATACTTGCCTCCCACATCCAAGCACGTTGTGTAGGTGGTATAGGTGCATTAATGGTAAACCGGGATTCACAGAGGAGTCATTCCAGGCCTTAAAAGCTAAATCACAAGTCAGTAAACATCGTATAATATATTCTTTGGTGTTTGATGAAATGGCCATTAGGGCACAAAAAATCTGGGATGGCAAAAAGTATATAGGTTTAGTGGACATGGGAACAGGAGTAGATGAGTCAGCTCCTTTAGCTACTCAAGCATTAGTTTTTCTTTTAGTTGGAATAAACCATCAATTTAAAATCCCTTTAGGCTACTTTTTAATTAATATCAGGAGAACAAAAAGCAAATCTTATCAAACTTTGTCTTCTCAAATATTCTGAAGTTAATGTTGATGTCGCTTCAATAACATTTGATGGACATTCTACAAATTTTACAGCCATTGAGTTACTTGGATACAAATTTGCAGATCCTGTAGATGCCAAAACGACATTTAAGCATCCTGCAAATGACTCCGAGGTTGCTTGTTTTGTAGATCCCAGCCATGTCATTAAACTAGTAAGAAACCAATTTGAATCTAAAAAAGAATTTGTGGACGAAAATAATAAAACTGTAGCGTGGAAGTACTTAGTACAGTTAAATGAAATACAAACCAAAGCAGGCATTCATTTAGGTAATAGGTTGACGACACGACATATTAATTTTCAAAACCATATTATGAAGGTCAAACTTGCCACACAGTTACTTAGTAGGAGTGTGGCTACGGCCCTAAAGTTATGCAGAGTAGATCTTGAACTTCCAAACTTTGCAGATGCTAAAGCTACAGAACAATTTGTACAAATAATGAATCATATGTTTGAAGTTTTTAATGCCAAATCTATGAAACACTTCGGGGTGCATAAACCGCTTCATTTAGAAAATAAAGATTTAATTTTTACATTCTTAGAGCAATTAAAAAATTATGTATTAAATCTCAAAGTGAAATCGGTAAACAAGCGCAAAGTTATGAGGGACGGCCGTCCGACTTATGTTATTACCCGATATTACAAGCCAGTGCTTGATGCAAAATGTAAACAGTTAGCCGGAGGGTGATGTATGGAGATATACATCTATATTTAGTCATTTTTTGTAGTATTCAGTTATATTTATTTGATATAATTTTATTATTTTAAATACTTATTTATATTTAGTATTATTTTATTATATAATATTAATTATTTTATTATTTTAAGTAATTTTGTTTAATGTTAGATGATGAATCTTTATTCCACTTGCAACAGCTCCTCTTCCCTTTCACTTGTTGATGCTTCGGATGAGCCCGCCACGCTACGTACGCTAATATACGACGAATCTCAAAAATTGTTAAACTGTTTTCACATTTGCCATTTAAATGCACAAACTATTCCTCAACATCATACGGAGCTCCTGGATACTTTCTCTTCTAATGCAGTTCATGCTATACTCATATCCGAAAGCTGGCTCAAGCCTGAACTCTCTTCCACGTCTTATAGTCTTCCAGGTTATATTTTACTCCGTAATGATCGCACTGGTAAAAGAGGCGGAGGTGTTGCTATCTATCTGCGTAGTAATTTACCTTATAAAATATTAGACACATCTCCTGCTCTATATTCCGGTTCAATGGAATACATTTTTGTTGAAGTTAATGTCAAGAGTGTTAAAGTGTTTCTTGGAGTTGTCTACTGTCCACCTCAAGTGGACTATTTCTCCGATTTGGAAGTAAATTTATTGCCTTACAGTTCTGCCTACACACATCACATTATCATGGGAGACTTTAACACCGACCTATCTGGGGTTTCTCTTAAATCTTCGAAACTGAGGTCGACCATGTTGTCGCATAATTTCACTATTTTGCCTCTAAATGCAACACATCACAACTTACACTCTGCTGACACCTGGATTGACCTTATTGCCGTCTCCTCCGTTGATCACGTTGTCAATTATAGACATTTCCCTGCTTCTGGATTTTCACGGCATGACCTGCTTTATCTGTCATATAAATTAAAGTCCCCCAAGCCTTTACCTGTGTCCATCTCTATTCGTAGTCTTGCTAGAATAGATATGGACAAGCTTAAATGTGATGCAGATGCTATTAACTGGTCATCTGTATATACTGCTTCCACAGTTGATGAAAAAGTCGACTTCTTTAACAGCAACATATTAGGACTGTATAATAAACATGCTCCTAAGCGTGTTGTTCGACTGAAGCGTCCTCCTGCTCCAAGGATCACGGTTGGGGTAAGATTGGCTATGGCTAAACGCGATAGAACTTTCCGTGCTTTCAAGAAGAATCGCACTGAGGTAAAGTGGCAAGCATATAAAGCTGCAAGAAATCGATGCAATCAGATGGTGAGAGCTGCTAAACGCCGATATATCCACGAACAACTACTTAATTCATCTTCGGCCGATATATGGAAGTTTCTGAATACGCTTGGATATGGAAAATCGCAATTTGACTATAATAGCGTCACCTTTTCTCCTGACGATTTTAATCGTCATTTTCTGTCTTCTCAAATAGTTTCTGATGATTCTAGAGCTAATGCCATCTCTTTTATATCTTCCATGCCTCCTTATTCTCATGAAACTTTCACTTTTACTCCTGTAGACGAAGACGAGGTACGCAAAGCACTTTCCTCTATTAAATCGAAAGCCGTTGGATGTGATGACGTGAGTAGGGTAATGGTTTTGCACGTGCTGGATTCTGTTTTACCCGTGATAACTCATATAATTAACTTTTCGCTGATGAATGGTGCTTTTCCAACTCTCTGGCGTAAAGCCTTTATTATTCCCATCCCAAAAGCTACCGAATGCAGCTCTTTATCTAATTTCAGACCAATTTCTATTCTGCCTTTTCTTTCTAAGGTTCTGGAAGCTGTCGCTCATAAACAGATTTCTGCTTTTGTTTTCTCAATGAATATTCTTTCCCCTTATCAGTCTGGTTTTCGCCCGGGTCATTCTACTACTACTGCTCTTCTCAAGGTTACGGAAGATATTCGTGAGGGGATGGAAAAATCAAAACTGACCGTTCTCATCTTAATTGATTTTTCTAATGCGTTTAATTCTGTCGATCTTGGTATCTTGTTAGCTCTTCTTTCTCATTTGAATATCTCGTCTTCAGCTCAGGAATGGTTCTCAACATATCTTCGGGGGCGCCAACAGGCTGTGCGTACTGGTCATATACTATCTGACTGGCGTGATGTGTCAATTGGCAAAAGGCGGTATTATCTCTCCTCTTCTGTTTTCCATTTTTATAAATCTCATCACACTAAATCTCAAGAGCTCTTACCATTTGTATGCTGATGATCTGCAGTTATATGCGCAAGTGGAGCCTTCAAATATCCTAAGTGCTATTTCACTGTTAAATGATGATTTAAAATATATCTCAGAATAGTCTACTGTGTATGGCATAAACGTGAACCCGTCTAAATGCCAAACGATAATCTTAGGTAGCTCAAGATTATTATCTAAACTGGATATTGCCACCCTACCATCAATTATATTTAATAATAATGTCATACCATTCTTTACTAGCGTAAAGAACCTTGGTCTGTACATCGATGGTTGCTTAACATGGAACAAACATATACAGGAGGTGAGTCGCAAAACTACTGGAACTTTGCGATCTCTATATCGATTTAAAAACTTTCTTCCCACCAATACCAAGATTTTACTTGTCCAATCACTTATTGTACCGATTATTGATTATGTCAATGTGTGTTGCTCAGACCTGTCTCAACTTCATCTTAACAAATTGGATCGTCTGCTTAACAACTGCATCAGATATATTTATGGTCTTCGTAAATACGACCATGTATCTTCCTTTCGTACACGGTCAAACTGGTTGCCTATCCGTCAGCGCAGATATGTTAGAATACTCTGCACCCTTTTCTCAATTTTGAACGATCCATGTGCTGCCGAGTATCTGAAATCTAAATTTCAATACATGGGAGATTCTCATAATTTTTCTCTCCGTTCCTCGGCCAATCTTAAGTTGCTCACTCCTTTACACCGTACTGGTTATTTATCTCACTCTTTCGCCCTCGTGGCCATCAGACTCTGGAACGACATCCCTCTTGACATTAAAAAAGCTCCCAACAAATTCGTCTTTAAAAATCAAGTCCGTAAGTATATGATTAAATCGTTGCAAATTTGAATTGACTAAGCTCTCTTTCTCGTATATATTTCATATTTGTTCTGACATATATAATATTTATACGAACCTATTGTGTATGTATATATATATAGATATATATTTATGTATTTATGTGTATACAGTGTATGTATGTATGTATATATATGTATGTGTATAACATGTATGTATTGTTTATTATATATATTATTATTTCTTTTATCCTCTATTTGATTATTGCTGCACCGCCTCCATAATGTCTATCTCTGTTAAGCCTAATGGTTGACTGGGAGAGAATGCCCTATGGCATTAAGTCCGCCATATGTACTTTTTTTGTGCATGAAAGTATAAATAAATAAATAAAATGTAAAAGAGGTTTTTTGGGTATTTTAATTAACATAGAAAGTTTGAAAACTATTTATCACAAATTGATAGAAAGTGAAAAATTACTTATTTATATTCCGGTCCACAAGATGAGCCAGGACCACTTAGAAATTATTTTTTTCTACTATTAGGATGCAAGGTGGGTTTAACGACAATCCAAATGTGCGCCAGTTAAAAGGAGCGTATAGGAAACTGCTTTGAAATCTTGAATTGAAATGTTTATCCACTGGAAACTGTGTCCCGTTAAAAGATATAGTAATTTTAAATTGTGCAACTACCGCTGCTTCAACTATAAATTCAACCACGACCTCTTATAGACACGAAGAACAGGAATATCCGCCAATAGATCAGGAATTAGCCTCACTAGAATTTCTCCGTAAAATACAAAAAGATACAGCAGAACTTGCCAGTACTCTGCATGTTGCTGAATTCGATGATTTAAAAAAAGTAATCATTAGTTATATCGCTCGTAGTACTGTACACTACATATCTAAAATATTAAAATGTGAAAAGTGTCTCAATAGATTACTGTCTAAAGAAAAACATGATTTCCACAAGTTAATTATAGCATAATATATTTGTTTCTTACAAAGGTGGACTGTATTTTCCCTCCCAAGATGTTTTCGATATATGCGCCACTTGCGAAGTCGTTTTAAGAAAACTATCTATGGAGAATATAAATTTAGTGAGGGAAAACCAGCACACCTGTATAATCACGCAAATTTTAGGTTTTTTTACGGGTAACAATAACACTTTTAATACCTTGGAAACTGACCACGATTATGCAGGCCATGGGCATAAGGTAAATTTAATACGATTAGTAATCGAAAAATATTTAAACATTCGACTGCATCATATTTCTAAAATGAATACACTAACAATGACACTGGATTCTAAGCGTCAAAAATTTAAGAAAATAATACAACTTAAAGGATTTTAATTAAAAACTAAAATCCTTTTTCTAATGATAATAATAATCACACAGTCAATGTCTTATTTTGTTTTTATTAAAAAAAAATTCATCTAGAAAAGTAAGAAATTTATTTTTTATTCCAACTCAATTTTACGATTTTTTAGTATTAAGATATTTTTTATAATAAACATGTTATACATCACATATGTTGTATTTTTTCTCGATGCTAACACGCTCACTGGACGATCTATCAAGAACTTTTAAATGATCTACAAACGTCTCCTACCTTCATCATTCCTTTTTGAATTGTCAAATTGTTAAAATTTATTAAAACAGACATATTTACTTTCGCATTCGCATCACATATTACTCTTATATTTTTATAGTATTTTATCTCAATTTTTAGGGACTTTTAAAATAAACGTGGCAACACTTCTCTGACTCACACAAAGTTATAAAACTGGTTACACTTTCTTATTCTAGGTGCGATATCTACCTTTTTTTACTTCATCTGAGCATGAATTTGGTTGAAGCTTGTAAAGTTTACAACGAAATAAAGATAGGGAGTTTCTTTTCAACCACCCAGTATATTTATTTCGGAAGACGCCTTTACAACGCGCGCGGTTAGCTCGATGTGGTTTGAGATGCCCGCTTCTCGCGTGGTTAACCGCTTGCCGCCCGCGCGTTCACTGCAGCCACTTGTATGAAAGAGCTATGGCGTAAGCTGCCCGCGCGTTCCCCGTGTCAACAAGCCCGCGCCCGCCGCCGTGTCCTCCCCGCGCCCGCGTGGCCACTATGGACACTCAAAGGAAGACTTTATGTTTGAGTACGTCGCACCGCCCCTGCCCCGCCCCCGCGTTTGCCGTATGGCCAAGCACTGACAATGCACTCGCTCTTCCGAAATCTATTGTTTGCCAAGGTTATGAAGAAATCCTGCTTGAGCACGTTAGGTGAAATGAAATGGGGCGGGTTAACTAATAAACAAATGCTAAGGCAGGCACTGAATTGCAGGAAAACACACTTACCGGGGTGTGTATTCGATGCGGCTGAGGCGCTTCCGTTGCGGTGATGCGACGTGAGGTGGGTTTTTCTGGAGCGTCCCAGAGATGTGATCCAGGCCAGTCGTGTGAAGGAAGAGAGCGGTGCGCGACGATATCTCACACTATGTGAGGCGGTTACTTCTGGAGCGCGACTGCTCCAGGTGATGCGGTTCAGACTAGCGGCGCGTGGCAAGAGGACGCTCGAGGGCAGCGCGCGAGCTTACATTGCTTCGGCTTTCCTATCAATGCATCTCGGTCGGGCGCGCTTCTCATTGGTCGAAAGAATCACGCCACCTTCTAGAATCTCCTCTTTCCCCTCACCCCCCCTTTCAGTGTGTACAGAGGGAATCGTTTCCGCGTAACCACCCCCCCCCCCGGCTTGAAGGGTCCCCTTCAAAATAACTAACGCTAAGACTAAACCTAATTTTCGACTACAATTTCTAATCTAGAAAGCTAATTTAAACTGTTGAAGGGGCAAAGGGCACAAACGGACAACGGGGCGCATGTAGGACCCAGTCGTGGTTCTAACGCGAGCTACCCTAGTTACCCCGTCGGACTCGGGAAAAACCTCTTCGACGATCCCTAATGGCCAACGGAGAGGCGGCGTTTTCTCCTTAATGAGCACAACCACAGTTCGGACAGTTAAAGGTTCAGTTGTTTTGTTCTATTTATGCCGAGGCTGCAACGTACGCAAGTATTCCATCCTCCATCGTTTCCAAAACGACTGCACCAACCGGTCCAATAATTTATGGCGTGCGGAAATACTAAGTTTGTTCTCGTCCATGTCTATGGCGGGCAGATACTTCAAAGGCGTTAAATTCAAAAAATGTGCTGGAGTTAGAGCCAGCGGCTCCGACGGGTCACTTGACAACGTACGACAAAGGGGGCGACTATTCATGACGCACTCAATTTGAGCGAGCACAGTATAAATGACTCGGTATAAATGACTCTTTAGACTCTTAATTATTAGTCTCCCAAATTCCCCCAAAACGGCTCGCGGCCGGGACGTTCAGAGACCACTCGATGCGGTTCTCGGCTAGCGAACTCCGAATTATAATATATAGTGGTTAAAAGCTCATGTAGTTCTGTTAAAATACGTTTCGCGCCGACGTAGTTTGTATCGTTATCCGTATACAATTTACTTACAGGGCCACGGCGGAAAAGAAATCTTTTAAATGCACCCATGAAGCCCGCTGTGCTTATATCACAAACGAGTTCTATATGCAAATCCCGAGTAGTTAGACATTCGAGAATGCAGACGTAAGCTTTTGTGGATCTTATACCACGCCCGCGAGTAAGCGTGACCTTAACACTGCAGTACCCGCGCCCTAATTTTCTAATATTTTACTCGCGTGGGGTGAATTTTCAGACCATTTACATTGATCGATTTTAGGTAAATATAATACAATATGAAATAAAATGCGTTCAAATAGTAAAAAATATTTATTGTTTATTCCAAATATTATAAAAATAAATGTATTTTAATGATGAACAAAAAAAATGTAATTTAAAAAATGAGGAAAAAGTTATTAATTTTGCCAACTCTCCGAAACATTTTCATTTTTTTTATTTAGTTTTAACAGTTTTAATGTATTTTGATGACAAGATGTACAAATTAGAACTTGATGGTCCGGACAAATCCATCGATTACATATATTACAGAATTTCGAAGCAGAACGATCACGTGATCGTGGACAATAGGCGCATCGACCACTTTTTCCTGTTCTCTGGACATTCCGATTTGGATTTGGGTCATTGTCACCGCTTTGTGGTTTTAAAAGTATCTGAGCTTTAGTTTTTAGTTCCCGTGGAATATTTGAAACACCAATTCTATAATTTATTGCGGGTTTTACCAATTCAAACGCCACATCCAGCAGAAACATTCTCCGTTCAATGAGTGATTGCTCATTGTTAGCCATCCTATTCATGTGATGAATTACCAAGCTATTTATATCTGCAAGATTTAATAAGTCAAAAAATACAGTAAGAGGCCATCGTCTACTGTTTCTTGAAACATTATATTGATTGCACATCTTATCAATAATGTCTACCCCACATTTGTTTTTGTTATAAAAAGTTACTATTTCTGGCTTCTGTTTAGCTCCCGTGGTTGAATCAATTATGCCGTTATGATGCATTGTAGACAGCAAAATCACGGATTTGTTTCTTTTTGGTATGTATGAAACTAGAGTGCAGTCTTTCTGAAATCCAAAAACAGTACTTTTTTCTTCTCTTTGACGAGATTCTTTGAAAATTGCAGGTATTTCTGGTTTATTAGACTTGAGGGTGCCAACCATGGTAGTTTTTCGTTTCAACAGCTCTTGAGCTAGCGGTATACTGGAAAACCAGTTATCCATCGTGATATTACATCCAAGATTGCAGACGTGATCCAATACTCGAAGTGTAATATCCAGGACTTTGTTAGAATGTTGGAAAGGCCCTTCCGGCTGTGCACCAACATAAACTTCAAAATTATATACGTATGGGAATTTCACATCTACCACCATTATTATTTTGATTCCAAACTTTGAAGGTTTATTGGGCATATACATGATAAAACTACAGCGTCCCGAAATGCAACAAGCTGTTCGTCAATAGTTAGTCGCTCACTGGGATTATAATTGTTTTTACAATTGGAAATAAACTTTTCTACAACATCACGTATAGCTGCAAGTTTATCTAGTGATTGCCTTTGAGGTCGGCTTATGACGTCATCAAATCGAACAGTGCGAAGGAGAAATCGAAATCTATTCAACGACATAGTCAAATAGACTAATTCGATTCCTGTGCCTCTAGAATTATCCCAACAGTCTTTCAGGTTCCGTCTTCCCGATCTGTTTACGCCTATTGGTGGAGCCACGTGTCTGAGGCTGCCGAAGTCTAATTCCCCGGTCGAACCTTAAACCTATTACGCGAGATATTAACTAAAGTGGACTGTATATGCGATTGCTTCTACGCTTACGTAAAAGCGACTACTATAGCATGCGGTATAATGCACTCGCTCTTCCCTAAAACTAAACTATTATTGTGCCAAATCGCTGAAAAGGAATCCTGCCTTATTAGGAGAACAACAAAATTGGAGCGGGTTAAACTATGTAAGGCAGGAGCTAATTAAAGGAATATTGACTCACCGGGGTTTCTTCTATCCTGTTGAGCACTATAGCTGCAACTTCTGGAACTTCTTCTGGAACACTCCGGAGAGAGGCGGTGCGCGACTATATCTCACACGATGTGAGGCGGGTCTCCTGGAGCTCGACTGCTTCCAGGCTTTAGCCTGGAAGCAGTCGAGCTCCAGGTCGCCGCTTATCCGCTTTAGCGGTTTCTACTAGCGGTGTGGTTTCAACGACGACTGTGACGGAAAGAGGACGCGCAACGGTCGCGCGTGTCTTATATGTCCTCGGCTCCGATGATTACGTGACATTCTAGAATCATCTTCTTGCCCCTCCCACCCCACCACCCCGATGTGTCGATAGGAGGGTACGAATGATATCGTTTTTCGGAAAGGAACAAGCGGCTTGGCACCTCTACCATCAAATATAATAATCCAATGGTTTTTTCCGCGCAACCATCTCCCCCGCCCTTGAAGGATTTCCTTCAAAATTAACTAATACAACTAGAGCTAAGATCAACTAACAAAATAACTAACTAACGCTAAGATTACTTAAATTCAACTACAATTTAATCTAGAAAGCTAATTTAAATTATGGAAGAGGCAGGGGGCACAAACGGACAACCGGACGCAAGTAAGACCCAACCGTGGTCTTAACGCGAGCTATCCTAACTACTCCGTCGGAACCGGGAAAGACCTCTTCGACAATTCCTAACGGCCAGTGGAGAGGCGGCGTATTCTCTTTGGTGAGCACAACTACAGTTCCTACAGCTAAAGGCTCAGTTGCTGTGTTCCATTTTTGTCGAGACTGCAAAGTATGCAAGTATTCCATCCTCCATCGTTTCCAAAACGATTGAGGATGGAAATGGATTGGAACTAACCGATCTAATAATTTGTGGCGTGCGGAAATGCTAAGTCTGTTCTCATCCATATCTGCGGCTGGCAAATACTTTAAAGGCGTTAAATTCAAAAAATGTGCTGGAGTTAGAGCCAGCGGTTCCGAGGGGTCACTAGACAACGTACGACAAAGTGGGCGACTATTCATTACGCATTCAATTTGAGCGAGCACCGTACTTAGCTCTTCGAAGGACAAAATTTGATCTCCTATTACTCGGTATAAATGACTCTTTAGACTCTTGATATTAGTCTCCCAATTGCCCCCAAAATGACTCGCGGCTGGGACGTTCAAAGACCACTCAATGCGGTTCTCGGCTAGAATGTGAGCGAACTCCGAATTATAATATTTGCTAGCTAAGAGCTCATGTAGTTCCGATAGAATACGTTTTGCACCGACGTAGTTCGTACCGTTATCCGAATACAATTTACTTACAGGGCCACGGCGGGAAAGAAATCTTTTAAATGCACCCATAAAGCCTGCTGTGCTTAGATCACCAACGAGTTCTATATGCACCGCTCGAGTAGTTAGACATACGAAAATGCAGACGTAAGCCTTTGTGGATCTTATACCACGCCCGCGAGTGAGCGTGACCTTAAACGGGCCAGCGAAATCAGACCCGGTGTGTGTGAAGGGCTTTACTGATTATATTACTCTACAAGATCTAAGTTCCGCCATTTCCGGAAATGACGGCTTGGGGCGTGCCCGAAAGCAAGCTATACATCTGTGCACCCGATTGCGTATTAAACTACGTGCAGAAAGAATCCAATAATTCTGACGCAAAATTGACATCAACAAGTCGGGGCCAGCGTGCGAGTTCAATTTATGATGGTAGTCGACTAATAAGTTCATGATATGGTCTTTACGCGGTAAAACAATAGGGTGCCGTTGGTCGAAACTCAATTGCGAGTTGAACAAGCGTCCACCTACCCTTACAATCCCATCCTGTAAAAATGGCTTAAGGCGTTGAAAGGCGCGACTACAAGCTCTATTCGATTGTAATCTTCTAATTTCTTCCGAGAAGTGCGCACGTTGAAGTTCACGCAATACTAGCGACTCGGCATAGTTGTAATCGGATGCTAAGACATACGAACTTCGCGGTAACAGCTTCGCGAATCGACAAACGTAAATTACGCTACGCAATAATTTCGACCAAGAGGACAAGCGGTTCGCCAAAGCAATGATTGGAGAAACCTCGCTCGAAACGTTCGCCACTAGAGCGTGTCTCTTCTCTTCCGGCGGTTGTGACACTGACGAAGGTTCGAAGTCGGTTATTGGCCATTGCGAGGGATCCAAGTGAACCCAAGCAGGTCCGTGGAACCAAAGCGGGTGGTCCATTATTTGCATCGGGGTGAGTCCACGGGATAGACAATCGGCGGGGTTTTCCGTACCGGACACGTGATAAAAGTTCCGTGTTTCTAACTCGTCTTGTATCTTGGCCACTCGGTTCGCAACAAACGTATCCCAACGGTGGGGTGAAGAATGAACCCAGCATAAGGCGACGGTGGAGTCGGAAAAGGCAAATATCCTTTCTATGTGAACTCTATCCCTACATGCGCTGATAACTGCGGTAATAAGCTTGGTGAGTACTAATATTGCGCAAAGCTCTAAGCGCGCCAGAGAGACAACCTTACGGGGGGAGACTTTCGACTTAGAACTAATGAGGCTAATCGAATTTCTACCATTATTCTGGACGTGGAAATATACAACGCCCCCGTAAGCCTTCTCGCTGGCGTCTGCAAACCCAACGACTGTTATGGCGCTACTTCTAGCTACGTTGATATGACGCGGTATTTTAATTTCTCTTAATAAAGGAAGTTCCTCTCTAAAGCGCTGCCACAACCGAACAATGCTGTCAGGCGGCGAGTCATCCCAGTCGCAATCCAATAACCAAAGTTGTTTAATTAAAAGCTTAGCGTATAATACCACTGGAGCTACGAAACCCATGACGTCCCATAATCTAGCAACGCATGACAGTATTGTGCGCTTTGTGCATTTCTCTACGGGCGGATTTACCTTAAGGCTAAACACGTCGGACTCTGGTGACCAACACAGACCGAGCACCTTGTGTGTATCAGAATCGTCGAATTCCTTTATCGCCGAAAGACGGTGTGATAGTGGGATTGTATCCAAAACCGAACGCGAATTACTAGTCCACTTCACAAGATCGAATTGACCCGATTTCATGAGCCTTATAACCTCGGCGGTGGTTAGGGTTGCCTCCTCCACGCTATCGACCGAGTACACAAAATCATCCATATATAATCCGCTCTCAATTGCCCTCTTAGCTTTAGGATAAGAGGGACCTTCATCGTGAGCGAGCTGTCTCACCGTGCGTAACGCATGAAATGGGCTCGACTTTAAACCAAAACAAACGCGGTTAAATTCAAACACCATTAGAGGTTCCTTTGGGTTGAAACGATATAAAATGCGTTGGAATCTACGGTCGCATTCACGGACCCCTATGCAAAGAAACATTTGACGAATATCGGCAGATAGTGCTATACTAAACAAACGAAAATTGGCTATTATATTAAATAAGCTGCCCTGTAAATTTTGCCCACTATAGAGGATATCGTTAAGCGACAGGTGAGTGCTAGTTTTAGCACTAGCGTCGAGCACTACACGTAACTTAGATGTAAGTTTGTCCTCTCTAATGACTCCGTGGTGTGGTATGAAATACGACGGTGTGTCTTCGTAGTTATCTAATTTCGAAGCCACAAGTGATATGTAACCTTCTCTTATATATTCGTTAATGACGCCGTCGTAAGCTTCCTTTAACTAGGGTGAAGCGAGCATCCTACGCTCCAAGCTGTAGAAACGTTTTTCCGCCATTTGACGCGAATCGCCGAGGATAAAACATCTCCTTTAAAGGGTAGCGCTACACTATATCTACCGTCGCGATCACGAACGGTCGTGCGGACGTAAATTTCCTCGCATAACCTGTCATCTGAGCTAGCTATGGGTGGGACGTTCACCTCCTCCATCTCCCAAAATTTGCGGACTAACGACTCGAGCGGTTCGACAGCCATACCACAATAAGAGGTTGCCGAAATACTATCTATGATGGGGGCGGAGCCAAGGATCACATAGCCCAATACGGTTTCCAGTGCGTAAGGCGCGGTATGCGAGGAGTTGCCCCTGACCTTATTGTTTAACAAAAGATGAGGGAAAAGCGATGCAGAAACGGCGTAAGTGTCGTCCGCCAGAGTCAAATTCTTAAATTCAATCATTGCCGAGGTGTCAACCGAAACGGTTGGCAACCGTTCAGTGACCCTATCTACTACTAGTGCATTTATATCAAAGTTAACATTACGATCTATCCGAGAATAAATTTTTAAATTTATATATCCCTGTGTCGATTTACTAGTGCCTCCGACGCCTTTAATTACAGGACATGAAAGTGACCTATTTATTACTAAGCCTAAGCGCTGACAACATTGTCGCGTTATAAAGCTATTTTGGGCTCCGCTGTCCAGCAGTGCACGGACGCTTTGTTCGTTTCCACGCGAATCCCTAACCAAAATACGTGCCGTACCCAGTAACACGGTTGAAGGAGGTTGTGCTCCCATATTTGCTAATGAGCACAGAGCGACATCACCAGGTCGACCGCTAGAATCGTTGACCTTAGTAGGGGCGAATTCCTTATCCGCTTTACTTGACGCCGCTATGTTGCTATTTTCAAAATGTAATAGCGTGTGATGTTTCCTGGCGCACTTGCTACATACGGAACTCGAATTGCATTTTGCAACTAAATGCTTATCGCTTAAGCAGTTCAAACATAGGTTGTTTGTCTTTACTAATTTATAACGCTCGCTTGGTGAATATTTACGAAAAGTCGCACAATTATATAAATTACCGTGTCTATCTTTACATACTAAACAAGTATGCTGGAGTGATGTTGGCGTAGCGGTTACGTAAGTTAACGACCCTGCTATTTTAGATGGTTGAGTCTGTCTACGGTCGACGCACCTTTTATTCTCCTGTTTAACGTTCGGAGAGCGCTGCATCACCTTTATTTGATCTCGCACGAACGATGCTAATGAATGAAAGGAAGGCATCTCCGAGCTACGATGCTCCATTTCAAACGCACGCACGGTGTCGGGGTCCAACTTCTTCAGTGCAATATGGAGAAACACCACGTCCATAAGATCATTAAATTTCAAATTCTTAAGTGCAGCCACCGATGCCACAAATTTATCTAGAAACTGCTCTAAGCCGTTGATGTTCGCGGATGATGTAGGTTTAAGATCGAATATCTGGTTCAAATATTCGGAAGCTAACATTCTCCTATCTTCATATTTAGTTTTAAGCGTTTCGAATATTAATAGGTAATTGTTTACTGTAGGTGTAAAACCAGAGCTGAGACTGTGCCCTGCCACTAAGTTTACTAATTAAGTAATATAATTTTTCGGCGTCCGATAACGATGGGTTATTGTGTATATTGTTTTGAAAACTACTGAAGAAGAAGGGCCACGTCTTAATATCACCATTGAATACCGGAATATCTATTGGCGGCAACCTAATCGAGTCGCTTGGACGTACCTGTTTTTCCGGCTTTGCTTCGTTTTGAGATAGTAGGGATCTCGCAATTCTTTTCACGCGACACAACATATCTTCGAATGCCAGCAGCGGTTGGTAGTTCACTATGTATTTCGGGTCGATTTGTAATTCCAAATGATTAATTTGGTCTAATATTTTTTCGTAATCTATTCGTAAAGAATCTATCGTTTCGATTTCAGTCAAAAAGGTTTCCCGCACTGCTTCTATATGAATGTTCTTTATATAATCACTTATATTCTGCATACGCGAAAAGAGTATGTCCCTCTTGGCATAAAGCGTTTTAATTTTGATTTCACTTCCACTAACTGCCATTTTAAACTATTATAATAAAGTTATATCAATCACAGTTAATCTCACAACGCACAAACAATGAAGGATGGACACTCGGTATGCCGTATTACGTAATTAAATCGAACACCTGCGCAGCGAGTCGAGGTGACGCGTCATTTGCACTCAATAATTTTATCAAGATTGTGGGTAAGCGTATCAAACGGTTCCTATTACACTGTTTCAATTATTTAATAGGTTTTAAATTTAATCAAATACGAGCGCTATAAAACGAATAATTCTGTTTGCGAGTACCTAATCAAAATTTAAATTTAAACGAACACTATTTAAGTCTATTCTATAAATTAGAGTCATCATCATCATCATCATTACAGCCTTTCACAAGTCCACTGCTGAACATAGGCCTCCCCCAAGTAATGCCACAAAGCACGGTCCTGAGCCACCTGCATCCATCGACTTCCTGCATGTCTTACCAGGTCGTCACTCCATCTAGTGGGGGGTCGCCCTACACTACGCCTACCGGTACGAGGCTGCCACTCGAGAACCTTTCTTCCCCATCGGTTATCGGTTCTTCGAGCTATATGGCCGGCCCATTGCCACTTCAGCTTACTAATCCGTTGGGCTATGTCGGTCACTCTGGTTTTACTGCGGATATCCTCATTTCTGAGTCTATCACGCAGAGAAACTCCGAGCATAGCCCTCTCCATAGCTCGCTGAGCGACCTTAAGCGTCCTCATACGGCCAGTAGTGAAGGACCACGTCTCAGATCCATAAGTCATCACTGGCAACACGCACTGGTTGTACAATTTAGTTTTTAGAGATTGAGGTATACCTGACGAAAAGATATGTCGTAATTTCCCGAACGCTGCCCAGCCGAGTTGAATCCGTCGATTGACCTCTCGGTCGAAGTTGGACTTACCTAGTCGGACTATTTGTCCCAGGTAAACGTACTCGTCAACAACTTCGAGCATAGTGCTCCCAACAACTACCGGCATAGGTGTGACATGGACATTGAACATGATCTTTGTTTTGTCCATGTTCATCTTAAGACCTATCCGTTGGGAGGCACTATTGAGGTCATTGAGCATAGTGCTTAAGTCCTCCAGCGATTCTGCCATAAGGACTATATCGTCGGCAAATCGAAGGTGAGTGATGTACTCGCCATTGATGTCAATACCGTATCCTTTCCAGTCCAGTAGCTTGAAAACGTCTTCCAATGCAGCGGTGAAGAGTTTCGGGGATATAACGTCACCCTGTCTTACACCTCTCTGCAGTTGGATAGGTTTCGAGCTCTGGTTCTGTACTCGGATAGCCATCGTAGCCCTACTGTACAAACACTTCAGCACTTCGATATACCGACAGTCAACTTGGCACCGCTGAAGGGACTGTAGCACCGCCCAAATTTCGACGGAATCAAAGGCTTTCTCATAGTCCACATACGCCAGGCAAAGTGGCAGATTGTACTCTTCAGTCTTCTGTACAATCTGCCGCAGGGTATGTATGTGGTCTATGGTACTGAAGCCTTTTCGGAAACCGGCTTGTTCGGGAGGCTGGAAGTCGTCAAGTCTGCGTGCGAGACGATTCGTAATGACTCTCGAAAACAGCACGTAGACGCGGCTCAGAAGGGAAATCGGTCTGTAGTTCTTTAAGAGAGCGTTGTCGCCTTTCTTAAAGAACAAGACCACCGCACTTCTGCTCCACGCCTCTGGAGTAGTGCCACCATGGAGGACGGAATTGAAGAGCTTCTGAAGGACTACAAGTACCGGTGTTCCACCCGCTTTCAGAAGCTCCGCTGTAATTCCATCCTCGCCTGGGGCCCTGCCGTTTTTAAGGTGCTGGAGAGCCATTCTAATCTCGCTTAGACTGACGTCCGGGATATCATCGGAATAGTGTCGGATAAGACTTGCTCTTGGATCGTTACTCACACTTGCGTGTGGCTCCAACGATGATGTGTACAGCTGCCCATAGAACCTCTCAATCTCACTCAAAATCTCAGGTGTCCCGGAAACGATGTTGCCACACTCAGTCTTCAGCTTTGACAGTTGGCTCTTTCTGGCAGACAGATCTCTGGCAAAGACTTTGGAGCCCTAGTTCCGCTCGATCGCTTCTTTAATACGAGAAGTATTAAAGTTGCGTAAGTCTCGCCGCATGCATTTGGAGATCTGTCTGTTCAGTTGCCTGTATGCTGTCAAATCTGTTGACGATTGCAGCCTCATCTCCCGTCTAACAGCCATGAGATTAAGAGTGTGATCGGAGAGTTTTTGTGTTCTTCTGCGGCGGGTCTTGCAGAACTTAGCTCCGACCGCATGGACAGTTTCCACGAGCTTGTCGTTCATATCGTCCACTGCATTGCAATCTTCTAGGCACTGGAAGCGGTTACGTAACTCGAGCTGAAAGGTTTCGGGATTCTGGATTAGAGCACGAGGGGGACGGAGCGTTGACTTCATTAGACGAGACCTCTCCAACTTAACGTTTAGGTTCAGTGTGCCTCTAACCATTCGGTGATCGCTGCCAGTTTTCACCCTTGCGATCACTGAGACATCACTGAACAGTTGGCGTCTGGTCGTCATAATGAAGTCAATCTCATTTTTTGTCGAACCGTCGGGGCTCGACCAGGTCCACTTCCTGTGGGGCCGCTTCTGGAAGAAAGAGTTCATCATAAAGAGTCCCTCTTTCTCCATAAAGTCGGCCAGCTGCTGGCCCCTTCGGTTCCGTTGCCCTACTCCAAATTTCCCTACCTTCAGCTCACCGCTTTCTCTTGTGCCTAGTTTTGCGTTGAGGTCTCCCATCAACACCGTGTAGTGGGTTTTGGAGGAATGTATGGCTCTGGAAATATCCTCATACATTTCCTCCACCTCCTCATCGGGGTGTGCCGAGGTTGGTGCGTAAACCTGAATGACCTTCAGCGAATACCGTTTGGTGATTCTGAGTATCAGGTACGCGACCCTCGTCGACACACTCCCAATCTTTACAACGTTGTTGACGAGAGACTTGTGGACGATAAATCCGACACCTCCTTGGGACAGATGGTCGCCCTCCCGGTGATAGAACAAGTTGCCGGACTCGAGGATTGCCGTGTCCTCCCCCTCTCTTCGGACCTCGGATAATCCAATAATATGCCAGCGCAACTTGTCTACCTCTTCTTCCAGCTCCAGTATCTTCTCGTCAGTCCTCAGGGTGCGTGCGTTATATGTTGCCAGGTCGAGTCGTCGTAGGTGGCAACCGAACCTCCACCGGAGATTCTTAGCACCCCCTGCCCCGCCGTTACCATGGTCGCCACCGTAGCCAGGAATAGCGGGGCCGCCGGGGACTGGGGGCCGTCTTTTTGTGTATTTGTTCATTGGGGGGTATTTGCCGTAGTTGCCACGCTTGGCGAGCGGGTTGGCAACCGCAGTTTTTTATTACGTCACAGTTGTTATCAGGAAGATGCTGCTGCCCATCTCCTGCCTGTCTCCCTCTGTCGCCTCTTACGACACCCACGGGAAGATATGGGGTAGTGGATATTCTTAACCGCCACTACACGGCACATAAATTAGAGTGCATTATCTAATTAATTAATTTAACAATTCGACCAAAATCCGGCTCGAAGTGACCATAAAATGGTGGAGCCACGTGTCTGAGGCTGCCGAAGTCTAATTCCCCGGTCGAACCTTAAACCTATTACGCGAGATATTAACTAAAGTGGACTGTATATGCGATTGCTTCTACGCTTACGTAAAAGCGACTACTATAGCATGCGGTATAATGCACACGCTCTTCCCTAAAACTAAACTATTATTGTGCCAAATCGCTGAAAAGGAATCCTGCCTTATTAGCCACTCAAGCGTCCAGCCCGCGCGATTGTTATACCCTTGTACGTCCGGATAAGCGCGGCCCTGATTCGGGTGCTACCGCGCTCGCATCTTGTAACAAAAACCCTACATAGCTTCTTAACTATAATAGCTAGAGTAAAGAAAAAAACTACGAAAAATTGATAGAAGAATACAGATTAAACCTATGTATATTTTAAGATCTAAAAACTTAATTTAAGATATTAAAAACGAGTGTTAACATTGAATTCGGAGAAAAATAAACGTATAAATTTTATTAATTTACACCACAACGAAGAAATATTGTATTTTTTTACCAATAAAATAATGCAACAACAAACTAGACGTATTTTCCTTTCTTATAATGCATAGATGTTTATGTTTAATTAACGCTAAGTAGTTAAATAAATTGTAACAAAACACCTACTCCTCGTAATTTTACTGCGATGTCTTGAGCGCTTTCGACTCGCTTGCGAAGGCAAAATATAAGCAAGATGGCCGCCTATCTAAGGTCTCATTCACACTTTGTAATTTACGCAACTTAAAAAAAGGTAGTTATGAGTTTTTTTAGTTGGGGTTTTAAATTAAACACAAATAATAAAATCAATGTACAGTATATTGACATAATAAATATATTTTTTTTCACAAACCTTTACTTACTATAATTATCATTGACTATTTTAAGTAAATTTATTGCTAATTAAATATTTTATTTAAAACTAGGAATTGATTACAAACTAAATATTTACAAAAAAAGGACTAAATTAAAACTAAAGTAAATAAATAAAACAAAATAAATTATGTATGGTACTGCATAAAGCAACCATCAATGCATAGATTTATGTTGCATTCTAGGCACTTCCAAATAGTTCTGGCTGTGACTTTTCGCTGGGCGCACAACCAACAGCGACTTTGCTTAAAGCCAGTTTTAACTGGGAAATGTCGATGCTCGACTTTAGGTCTGCTGGTCGTGGTTGTCGTTGGCCTTTTCATCAGTCCGGTTCTCGAATTCATAAGTCGTGGTTCTGTCGTGAGGTCAATATGTCGGTGTAACTTTAGTAAGTCTTCCGCCAAAGTTGTCCTGAACTGTCTGTGTGATATATTTGGATTAGCCGTTTTAAATAAAACAAAACAATTAAAAATGGCACAGTTAAAAAGACGACGAAATACCTTTTTATACCAAATTTTATTTCGTACACGTTCCATGGGCTGAGCAGACAAGAACTGGTCTTTCCTGTCCACTCCTCCCATGGACTTATTGTAGTCCAGGACAACGCTTGGCTTGTATGTCAGTCGGTCATATTTTTGTCGCGTACCGATTTGGAGGGAATGGTATGTCGAGAGCATGCTAACTAGGTTAGCATCTCGCCATACGATTACCGACAAATCGGAACAGTAGCTTGCCAATACTTCACCTTGTCTTAGTTCTGTTTTTGTTATTGTCTTCAATGAATCGGGAACGAATTCCCGATTCAGTCGTAAGGTCCCAAAGCAGTCTGTCTGTTGTCGTTTCAGACACCGCGCTAATAATGGACAATTGTAAAAATTGTCCATTATTAACGTGTGTCCGCGGTGAAGTAGAGGTTCTACTAAGTCGTAAACTATTTTGGCAGTAGCATTGCTGGGACGTACATCGCTACTGCCAGTTATGACATGTTCAGTCGTGTCTGTATCATCAGGTCTTTCGTCAGTGTCAATAGGGTTAGTCTCGTTAGATGTAGCTGTTGCAGTCGCAGTCCCAGTCTTTTCTTTTCCCGCATAAATAAAAAACTTCCAAAGATAACCAGAGGAAGACTCACAAAGCTCATAAGTCTTCACTCCGACTTGCGCAGCCTTTGACGAAATCTTCTGAGCGAAGCCTAGTCGCCCATGCCACTTCAGAAGGGATTCGTCAATGACAACCTCCTGGGAAGGATAATATAAATGCGAGAACTTTTCGTTGAAATAGTCAGTCACCATTTGAATTTTGCACAGTTTCTTTGGTTCTGTAATTGTCTCATTGTCGACGAAATGGATCAGTGACTTCAATAATAAAAATCTATTGTACGACATTATTTTTCGGAAGTAAGGCATAGTGCCAAAACCATTGAAACTAAAATAGGACTCCTCTTCCTGCAGGGGGTATAGCCCTTGAAGAATTGATATGGCTAGAAAACTGACCATTTCATCCCTGTCCGTCGGTGTCCATCGGTGTAGTCTTAAAGTCGGTAAGAATTTGTTCTGGTCTTTCAATAATTTTATTTTTTGGTCGGCATATCTGTTAGTCTCTGTGCAAATTCTGTCTATAAAGTCGCTGTCGATCATTTTATAAAAAATTTCGACGATACTAGTCTCCTCTGTAATCGAAAATGTCGGTCCTGGAGTCCCGGTAAAATTTTCTCGTTGTCCTGTAAAAGTCTGTCGATCTCTTTTCCACTCAAAATTGTAACAGTCATGTGGTGCGATCTCCCTGATTGCTAGGTCATTTCGTCGGTCTTCTGTCTCTAGTATACGAACCTCGTACAACGTCATGTCAGTTTCAGCTGCAGGCTCCGCCGTAGCGTTGCGTGAGGTCATGACAGGGAGAAAGCAGTCCTCGTTTTCTGTGTCCATGTCACAGTCACTTAGGTCATCGGTCAGTTTTATCCAGTCGCCAACGACAACGTCGAAATTCTTGTCAATAACCCCTGAAAAAAAAAAAACTTACTGTTAACAATTCGTGGTTTTCTATATTTGACTTCTAGATTGAATAATGCGTACCAATCGAAGTACGCTGTTTGCTAGTGGAAGGCGTCACAGTTACTTCGTCATCAGCCTCGGCTACCATATTGTTTCCTGAAATAGAATTATGCTTAAATAAATTGTTTACTTCAACTTCAAATTGACCTTAACTTTCACTAGAATTTATCTCTATGAATGTGACCAGAATTGGCCTTTGACGAAGAAGCAGAAAGACTTCAAAAAAGGGAAAACATTAAAAATAAAAAGATTCAATAATAATTTTTTAGGTGTATGTGTGTAGTGTATGAATGTGCGAGAGTGTATGTGTGTTCAATCTATCAAGGGATTTATTGAGGAAGAATTTGCAGAAGGTATGCCCCTTTTTTTAGGAGTTTTTGCCATTAAGGCTCTATTGATCTCCGTATCTAAGCGATCCGGATCCAGACTGTCTAAGTAGTCGGGAGAATAAGGGACGGTATCGAGGTCTGACGTACCGATACGCAGCAAATCTCTAGGTTTCAGGTCTTCTGTAACAAACAATATGAGGCTTAGGATTCTTATAAAATGAATAATACATAGGCCTAGCAATATATTTACTTACGTATCTCCACGTCCCTGGGCGGAGATAGTTGAATTTCATCTGTAACAAACAGCATCAGGTTAATCAAGTCATAAAGAATAAGATTGTGAAAAGGTTCAGGTGTAGTAAAATATTTTCTTACCTATCTCGACATCCCCGGGCGGCGATTGTTGAATGTTATCTGTAACAAAAAGCATCAGGTTAATTAAGTCATAAAATAAAGTTTGGGAACAGGCTTAGGTATAGTAAAACATTTACTTACGTATCTCGACGTTAGCCATGATTTCGGCGTGTTTGGGGGGCACCAATTGTATATCCTCTAAAACAAATAATATTAATTCAAATATAAAACAATAACAATATAGTAAAATTATTAACAACAAATGACTCTTTACCTAAAATAATAATTTTTTTACGCTGGCTATCACATTCTGGTTCCATGAACTCGCATGGTTCGCGCTCCGGCGACGCCAATCTGCCAGAAAAAGAAAACTTAGTAAACACGTGTTGCTAAATTATGATAAAGTATGTAGTAAATACATTTACCGGGCGCGCCTTTTGCGCGGAGGCGCGTCAGGCATTATAACTCTAGCAACCTCAGAGTCACGCTTGCGAGTTAAAAGCTCCCTTTTTACTTCTGCTGGCAGCGCTGCAACACGCTTCTGGGTGAGCTGCCGCTGAGCGCGAATTAAGTCTAGTTCACTGCTACAAAGAAATAATATCCTGTAGTATCAAAAATAATAGTCCAACAATAAATCTGTGTAAAATATACTTACATCCTTGCTTGGGAGGGCTGATTGTCGTGTCCTCCGCGTCCTCTTCGGCCTCCCCGGTGTCTCCGACTGTTAGGGCGTTCTCCACCATAATGGTTGCCACGGTCGCCACGACTACCATGGCCTCTATGGCTCCCGTCGTTAGACGGCAGATCATTTTCACTAGGTGATCTATAATATAATATAATTATTTAAAACTTGACTACATATCTAATATAAGATGAGAAAAACAAAATGTACGAAAGTAGTTTTTAGTAACAAAATTACTAAAAATAGAAAATACCTCCTAACTTGAGATGGTCCCCTCCCACCTCTAGTACGAACCCCTCGGCCTCTACGACTTCCACGAGCTAAGTTAGTTTCGGTCGGTGATCTAAAATTGTTGTATGTATTAATTTAAACCATTAATATCATCAGGGAAAAAAACAATAATAATGTGGTAAAGAAGCATTAAAAATTACCCGCGTCAACTTAGAAGAGAGTTATTTTAAATGAGTAGGTATCCAATCCCTAATAACATGTATTATAAATGCGAAAGTCTGTATGTTTGTTAGTATATATGTCCCGTTTTCACGTCAAAACGGCTGAACTGATTTTGATGACTTTTGGTACAGTGATAGATGGGACCCTATAACGGTTATAGGCTATATAGCACAATATTAAGTAAATGATGGAAAGTACGGTGCAATCTCTGGGGTCGCTTTTTAATAGAAGCTATTTTTTATGGCAGTAAGGACCCTTTTTTATTACATGATTACATAACAAAAGCCATTTTTATTTAGGATTTTTTTCTCGAAAGTTATGAGGTTCTTCAATGTAATTTCTTTTGAAAAGCGTTCTACATGAAGAGATCTACATAATAAATAATACGACAGCTTCTAAACTGGCGCCAGACATTGAGCAGTGGTGCAAAGCGAAAACCGTATACCGAAAAATGAATGATTTTGATTAAATATGAGAATTAAATTATTGTCAATACATCACAAGGAAAGTAAAGTGATTTGAAATCGTAGAACACATCCTCCATGTAAGTAAAGTGAAGTTAAATAGAAAAGAGAGCAAAAGTCGACAATCACGAACAAACATAACATTAATATAACACAAGAACAAAAACTATGAGATAAGAGCATGATGAAACACAATTACACAACCAACTAAGCGAAAAAAAAAACTCAAGACCCAAACCAACCAAGACCTCGACCACAAAAAATAAGAAAGCGAAACATATTGCAAGCATACTTTGCTATTTGTACCGACCCTTATTTAGAGCCATTGTAGTTACGTCCGTGGATATCAAACTATCCACAACAAAAGACCTGAGGAACACAATAACATTTCTAAGGAATCTTCAGTGAATATAGTTTAATTCTGTTTGCAAAGTGCATTATTATGTTTATTACAACTATTACTCGTTGCTTAAATATAATTTTACTGAAAAACTAAGTTAACAAAACTAAAATTGGGCCGACAACTTGAGCGGCCATTTTTTCGAAACAGCTATACTTTGAATTTAAAATATGACTCGATTTTACACTTAGAACTGTGATATATATATGTAATTATAAAGCACAAATCATCTAGTTTATTTTGACGTATAATAATCTACGAAATATTAAATTAAACTAAAGTACTTACGACATAATCGCTGGCACTCCAAAAACACTTGTTCACAAAACACAGAACACCGATACTGAAGTAAGATATTTATGGTTCATTCGTCAAGACTTGTTATACTGCCATCTCGTATTTGATACGTAAAGTAATTCGTCAGCTATTGATTCCATAAATAAAACTCACAAAACGTACTGCAGATTGTCCCTAGATGTCAGTTTTATAAAACTTAACGCTTTGGCTACACTAGTATCCAGGACGTACAAGGCAATTTTTATTTTGGATGGCGTAGTATCCATGGACGTGTCAGTGGTTAAGAGAACAACAAAATTGGAGCGGGTTAAACTATGTAAGGCAGGAGCTAATTAAAGGAATATTGACTCACCGGGGTTTCTTCTATCCTGTTGAGCACTATAGCTGCAACTTCTGGAACTTCTTCTGGAACACTCCGGAAAGAGGCGATGCGCGACTATATCTCACACGATGTGAGGCGGGTCTCCTGGAGCTCGACTGCTTCCAGGCTAAAGCGGTTTCTACTAGCGGTGTGGTTTCAACGACGACTGTGACGGAAAGAGGACGCGCAACGGTCGCGCGTGTCTTATATGTCCTCGGCTCCGATGATTACGTGACATTCTAGAATCATCTTCTTGCCCCTCCCACCCCACCACCCCGATGTGTCGATAGGAGGGTACGAATGATATCGTTTTTCGGAAAGGAACAAGCGGCTTGGCACCTCTACCGTCAAATATAATAATCCAATGGTTTTTTCCGCGCAACCACCTATCACCAGCAATAACCCGATAAAAGCTCGAATTTCCATCATGTTCGTTTGACGAGCATCTCTGTCACGTTTATATTTTGATTGAACAATATTTATGTAAATATTTGTAGATTCAACAATAATCTGCAAAAGTGCCTCGTCAAAAAATAGCTCGAAACAAGACAGTGGAGACTGCGTGGCGTTTTTAGCGTTACCTTTTGGTCCACATTGTTGTACTAAAATATTGTGCGATCTAGTTCTTGATGACGGTGGTGGTGTTTTGTTCCAACGAGTGCCATTTCTTGACTGGTAAAAGTTTAAGAAAGTACACAGAGGAACGTTGTCGTCGCTTGAAAAACTATTCTCCACATTTTCTTCCATGTCTTCGTCTACCCTCTCTTCTGTGCTCCTTTCTTTCGTCTCTTCTATGCTACTTTCATATTCTTGCTCTGTTTCTGAGTCATGGTTTAGCTCTGTAACACATTCCTCTTCATTATCTTCTGTATCACTCGGCGCAATATCACTCACAACCTCTACATCTTCCAACCAGCATCGTATTATATTATCCTGACGTTCGTCCATAATGGCGACAAATCTGTAATGAACAACACAAAATTCGTAGTAAAATATACAAAAGTCTTATAGAAACTGAAATTATCTCGAATAGAAGAAAAATAAAACCAATACTTAAAAGAAACACTAAATAATCGAACGAGAGATTTTGTAACGCCGATACTCGCGTGGGGTAAAATTCCGTCCCGAGCACTTTCCCGCCTTTTTTTGCCACTAGCGCACGCGTCGAGTGCCGGCGCCATACTGACCTTGAACCAAGTTTACTTGACTAGGATTACACTAAGCGACACAGTCTGTATTCAAATAATTTAAAAAATATGGATGAAAGCATTGGTCTGGGGTGAATATTCACCCCGTGCGAGTACTGCAGTGTTAAAGGGACCAGCAAAATCAGACCCGGTGTGCATATGGCTTTATGGATAGTGTTACTCGACAAGACCTAAGGTCCGCCATTTCCGGAAATGATGGTTTAGGACGTACTCGAAAGCAAGCTGTACATCTGTGCACCCTATTGGGGATTAAATTACGTGCTGAAAGAATCTAATAATTCTGACGCAAGATAGACATCGGCAAGTCGGGGCCAGCGTGAGAATTCAATTTATGGTGGTAATCAACTAATAAATTTATGATATGGTCCTTATGCAGTAAAACTATACAGTACCGTTGGTCGAAAAGCGTCCACCTACCCTGACGATCCCATCTTATAAAAATGGCTTAAAACGTTGAAAAGCGCGACTACAAGTTCTATTCAATTGTAATCTTGTAATTTCATCGGAAAAATGTACACGTAGAAGTTCACGCAATACTAGCAACTCGGCATAGCTGTAATCGGACGCTACGATATACAAACATCGCGGTAAAAGCTTCGCGAATCGACAAACGTAAATCACGCTATGCAATAATTTCGACCAAGAGGACAAGCGGTTCGCCAAAGCAATGATTGGAGAATCTTCGCTCGAAACGTTCGCCACCAGAGCGTGCCTCTTCTTTTCCGGTGGTTGGGACACTGACGAAGGGTCGAAATCGGTTATTGGCCACTGCGAGGGTTCCAAGTGAACCCAAGAAGGTCCGTGGAACCAAAGCGGATGGTCCATTATTTGCAACGGGGTGAGTCCACGGGATAGACAATCGGCAGGGTTTTCCGTACCGGACACGTGATAAAAGTTCCGCGTTCCTAACTCGTCTTGGATCTTGGCCACTCGGTTCGTGATAAACGTATCCCAACGGTGGGGTGAAGAATAAACCCAACATAAAGCGACGGTTGAGTCAGAAAAGGCAAATACTCTTTCTATGTGAACTTTGTCACTACATGCACTGTTAACTGCGGTGATAAGCTTGGCAAGGACTAATATCGCGCAAAGCTCTAAGCGCGCGAGAGAGACGACCTTACGGCGGGAGACTCTTGACTTAGAGCTAATGAGGCTGATCAAATTTCTACCATTATTCTGGACGTTAAATATACAACGCCCCCGTAAGCCTTCTCGCTAGCGTCTGCAAACCCAACGGCCGTGATGACGCTATTTCTATCGACTTTTATATATATATATATAAAATATATATAAACACTCACGCCTGTCACCCAGAGGGGTAGGCAGAGACTACGGACTTCCATTTGGCACGATCCTGACATACCTCTTTCGCCTCTTTTACATCCATATATCTACGCATACATGCTCGTCGGTTAAGGGTACGTCTAACGTGGCCCATTTTCAAAATATCGCCAATTTGGTCGATAAACTTTTTCCTAGGGCGTCCCTTCCCGACTCGGCCGTTCACATCTGCCATATAAATTTGCTTTGTCACTCTTTCCTCATTCATTCTTTCCACATGACCAAACCACCGAAGCATTCCTTTCTTAATCCTGGTCACAACATCATCTTGCATACCACATTTATCTCTTATCACGCAATTTCTCACCCTGTCATTCAGATTCAACCCTAGCATATTCCTTAAAGACCGCATTTCTACAGCATTTATTCTACTTTCGTGCTTCTTCTGCCACACCCAGCTTTCACTACCATACATTAAAGTAGAGACTAACGCAGCATTATGAATTACCATACGTGCCTGTTTTGACACATTCTTCACGACTTTTATATGACGTGGTATTTGAATTTCGCTTAGTAAAGGAAGTTCCTCTCTAAAACGCAGCCACGACCGACCAATGCTATCAGGCGGCGGGTCATCCCAATCGCATTCACATAACCAAAGTTGTTAAATCAAAAGCTTAGCGTATAGCACCACCGGGGCTACGAAACCCATGACATCCCATAATCTAGCAACGCATGACAGCATTGTGCGCTTTGTGCAAGTTTCTGCGGGCGGGCTTACCTTAAGGCTAAACACGTCGTTTTCCGGTGACCAACACAAACCGAGCACCTTGTGCGTATCAGAATCGTCGAATTCCTATATCGCCGAAAGGCGGTGTGATAGTGGGATTGTATCTAAAACCGTACACGAATTACTACTCCACTTGACGAGATCGAATTGACCCGCTTTCATGAGCTTTATAACCTCGGCGGTGGTTAGGATGCCCTCCTCCACGCTATCAACCGAATACACAAAATCATCCATATATAATCCACTCTCAATTGCCCTCTTAGCTTTAGGATAAGAGGGACTTTCATCGTAGGCGAGCTGTCTCACCGTGCGTAGCGCATGAAATGGGCTCGACTTTAAACCAAAGCAAACGCGATTAAATTCAAACACCATTAGAGGTTCCTTGGGGTCGAAGCGATATAAAATGCGTTGAAATCGACGGTCGCATTCACGGACCCCTATGAAAAAAAACATTTGCAAATATCGGCGGATGGTGCTATACTGAACAAACGAAAATTTGCTATTATATTAAATAAATAAATTTTGCCCACTATAGAGGATATCGTTAAGAGCAAGGTGAGTAGTTCTAGCACTAGCGTCGAGCACTACACGTAACTTCGACGTAAGTTTGTCTTCCCTAATGACCCCGTGATGTGGTATGAAATACGACGGCGCAACTTCGTAGTTATCTAATTTTGGAGCCACAAGTGATATGTAACCCTCCCTTATATATTTATTAATGACGCCGTCATAAGCTTCCTTTAATCTGGGCGAAGCGAGCATCTTACGCTCCAAACAATAGAAACGTTTTTCCGCCATTTGACGCGAGTCGCCGAGAGACAAAACATCTCCTTTAAAGGGTAGCGCTACACTATATCGACCGTCGCGATCACGAACGGTAGTGCGGACGTAAATTTCCTCGCACAATCTATCATCTGGACTAACTATAGGTGGAACGTTCACCTCCTCCATCTCCCAAAATTTTCGAACTAACGACTCGAGCGGTTCGACAGCCATACAACAATAAGAGGTTGCCGAAATATTATCCATGATAGGGGCGGAACCAACGATGACGTAGCCCAAGACGGTCTACAGTGCGTAAGGCGCGGTATGCGAGGAGTTGGCCCTGACCTTATTGTGTAACAAAAGATGAGGGAAAAGCGATGCTCCAATGAGCATGTCTATATCTCCGGGGACGACGTAAGTATCGTCTGCCAGAGTCAAATTTTCAAAATCAATCATTCATTGCCGAGGTGTCGACCGAAACAGTTGGCAGACGCTCGGTGACTTTATCTACTACTAATACATTTATATTAAAGTTAATATTACGATCTAGCCGAGAATAAAGTTTCAATTTTATAGAGCCCTGGGAAATTTTAGTAGCACCTCCGATGCCTTTGACTACGGGACATGAAGGTATCTTATTTATTAGCAATCTTAAACGCTGGCAACATTTTCGCGTTATAAGGTTACTCTGTGACCCGCTGTCTAGCAACGTACGGACAGTTTGTTCGTTTCCACGCGAATCCCTAACTACGATATGGGCTGTACCCAGTAACACGGTGAAAGGAGACTGCCTTCACGCATTCGACAGTGAGCACAGGGCGACGTCACCTGGTTGACCGCTAGAATCGTTGACTTTAGTATGTGTAGTTTCCTTGTCTGATTTACTCGACGCGAATACGTTGCCACCTTTGAAATGTAATGACAAGTGATGTCTGCTGGCGCACTTGTTACACACGGAACTAGAATTGCACTTAGCAACCAAATGTCTATCGCTCAGACAATTTAAACAAGTTGTTCGTCTTTACTATTCTATAACGTTTGCTGGGTGAATGTTTACGAAAGGTCGCACAATTATACAAATTACCGTGTTGTTTATTCGTACATAAAACACATCCGCTATGAGGCGATGTAGGCGCAGCGGTTACGTACGTCAAAGACCCAGCAGTCCTAGTTGATGAGATCTGCCTGCGATCGACACATTTCTTAACTTCTTGTTTGACATTCGAGGAGCGCTGTATCACTTTAATTTGATCTCAAACAAAGGATGCTAATGAGTCGAATGACGGCAGCTCAGAGCTACGATGGTCCATTTCAAACGCCCGCACGCTGTCCGAGTCTAGTTTCTTTAAGGCGATATGGAGAAACACCAAGTCCATAAGGTCATTAAATTTCAGGTTCTTGAGTGCAGCCACCGATGCTACAAATTTATCTAAAAACTGCTCTAAGCCAGTGATGTTCGCGGATGATATAGCTTTAAGATCGAATATCTAGTCTAAATATGAAGAGGCTAACATTCGCCTATCTTCATATTTGTTTTTAAGCGTTTCAAATATTAACGAATAATTGTTTGCTGTTGGTGTGAAACCCGAACAAATGAACTGTACCCTACCACTCAATTTACTAATTAAATAATACAATCTCAGCGTCCGATAACGATGGATTATTGTGTATGGTATTTTGAAAGCTATTTTTTTTAAAACTCGTATTATTTTTTACAAATAGTGGGTTGGATATATAAAATTAAGCCGATCTAACTATTTGAATAAATAAGTCGATTTACTTATGCCAATAAACTAACAAAATTTTAAATTTAAACTAAACAAAGCTACATAAATCTATCCAACATTAAAATAGAGTGCATTGTCTAAGGAATTAGTTCAGCAGTTCGACTCGATGAGGCTACAAAGCACCAGTTCCAGATCCGCTCGAATGACCAGAAAAATGGTTGGGCGGCAGGCCTTAGATTTTCCGAGTTCGATTCCCCGTTCGAGCCTTGACCCTATTATGCGAGATGTTGTACTAGATGGACTGTATACGCGGGAAGCTTCTTCTGCCTCAATAAGATGGCTGATGTGGCACGCGGTTCCTTGACAATGCACTCGCTCTTCCGAAATCTATTGTTTGCCAAGGTTATGAAGGAATCCTGCTTTAGCACGTTAGGAGAAATGAAATGGGGCGGGTTAGCTAACAAACAAATGCTCAAGAAGGCACTGAATTACAGGAAAAACACACTTACCGGGGTGTTACTCCGATGCGGTTGAGGCGCTTCCGTTGCTGTGATGCGACGTGAGGTGGGTCTTCTGGTGCGCCCCAGAGATGTGATTCAGGCCAGTCGTGCGAAGGAAGAGAGCGGTGAGCGACGATATCTCATACTATGTGAGGCGGTTACTTATGGAGCTCGACTGCTCCAGGTGGTGCGGTTCAGACTAGCGGCGCGTGGCAAGAGCTCACTGGAGGGCAGCGCGCGAGCTTATATTGCTTCGGCTTTCCTATCAATGTATCTCGGTCGGGCGCGCTTCTCATTGGTCGAAAGAATCACGCCACCTTCTAGAATCTCCTCTTTCCCCTCTCACACCCCCCCCCCCTTTCAGTGTGTACGGAGGGACAATAGGTCAAAGAAAGGATAAACACTTGGCAAAATATACCCTCGAATAAAATTAAAATACACGAATCGTTTCCGCGTAACCAGTATTCTTCAATATTAAAAATTTTTAAAAATTGTTTTTCGGCTGAACCACCTTTGTGGTTCGGCCGAACGGCCGTCGTCTTTGCACTTATTTCTAATGTACCAATTTAACTCTTAACCACTTACCTCTTTTTTCTGTCACGTAACCACTTAAGTGCGGTCATAGTGACCGCTCCAGAGTTATAGCCATGTTTATACTATAATCAGGTTAAAATCGCGAATGATATATGAAAACTACATAGATATATACTAATACTATTTATTGAAACTAAAAATAACAAAATATGTTTTGCTCTGCCGTTTAAAACCTAGTATTTTTCTCTTAATTAACCCTTAAAAATTTTACTATTTTAAAAAATGAGATCTGTAAAAAGAGGAACTTGGAAATTGTACTTATTGAGACTAATTTAAGTTAAATTAATAAAGTAATTACTTGATGAAATCAAAAAAAAAAAAACAAAAAAAGTTACATGTTTAAAAAAATTGCAAGTACTAAAAGTTTAAATTATTTCGCGGATATTACGGCACATCTTTTGCGAATATTCTACGCATATTGGCTTTTTACATACAAAACAAAGGTGAAATGTTTTACGTTTTTTTAGGGTCGCAGGTTGAACAGGTCTTGTGGGTTTCCAGCTTGTCAGCACCGGAACTGTTTGGTATTTCTTCTTCTACTTGAAGTATTCGGCCAATAGAACCTCTGATATCCCGCGGAATGTGTTCATTCGTTCTTCGTCGCTCCATGTGCGATCGTGTTAACTGTTCTGCACATTTTTTATGAACTTGAATCTGCTTCCGGTCTTTTGCGTCTGATTAGACAAACTAACAATGTAGGCGTTTGAAAGCGATATGTCCAACAATCTATAAAAAATGACCATCGGCCATCTTTGAGTACGACGAGCTGTAGAATAACTTGAACACCTTTGATCCAGTAAATCGACGCCTATTTCGTAGTTCGTTTTATTTTAGTACATAATGATTTCCGGTTTTTTGGTATTTTCATCAATGCTTGCTGTATGGTGCATGCTCGAAATCATAATAACAGCCTTGTTCTTATTTGGTACATAAGATGACAAAGTCATGTCTTTGGTAAAACCGAAAACAGATGATTCAACTGTTCTTTTCTTAGATGCCTTAAATTCTGGTGGTATTTCGTGCTTGTTTTTTAAATATTTCATCTGAGAAATAAAGCTTCCAAATCGTATAATCGTAAAGCGTAGTATCATTGGTAAGAATATCTCGATACGCTGGCTTTACTCCTGGCGCTTGTGAAACAATATTATGCCGCAGAGTTCTCGAACGACTAGTGCAAGGCGTAGAAGACCATCGGAATCGGTTCTTGCCAAAAAAAAATCCTTCTCGTAGGTTGGTGTTGCACGAGAGGAACCTCATCTTCTGATGAAAAGCTGTCACGCGTAACTGGCGATCTACTATATGGCGATGGTGATCTAGTGAATAAAAAACGAAGAAACATCATCTTCATTTCCAAGCGGAAATTGCTCTTCTTCTGAAGATGATCTGCTCTTTCTACCTTCAGAGTCATATTCACAGTCCTCTTGGAGCACATAATCTTCCGCAACATCGAGCTCCACGTTGCTGGTATCTTCATTCGGTATCTCCTCCTCATCTGACACTTCTATTTCTAACCACCGCTCAATATTTTCGTCGTTTATACTCATTTTATACCAAAACAACAAAAAACAAAATCAAGACAAAATAATCACACAACCACTTTCGTGCGGTCAAGGTGACCGCTTACGAAAATGTCTTATTTATTGTAGCTGAATGCGCGCACGTTGACACATGTCGAGCGACAGCGCGTTACTAACCGGGATTTTGGGAAGGTAAATGAACGCACACAAGCGTAAGACAAACACACGTCGAGATATAAACGATTAAAAAACCGTTGCGGTCATGGTGACCGCGGGTAAGTAGTTAAGGGTTAATATGGGAATGATGTTCTCTTGTTTTAGACACATTTTAATTCTTTGGCCACGTCGAAATATGGAATGCCGTGCACGTGTGTTTCGCAGTAACGAACAGTTTTTTGTCTTTTGGTGACAAATAATTGAAAGGATAACTTGGCCGATACAAATAATTATCCATAAACGCATAATTTTTATTAGATAGTTTTACGTCTAGAATAGCCATTTCTCTACATTGAAAATGTTTATGGGGATATGTAATGTGAAATCCGTACACGTCGATGATGTGTCTAATATTTTTTAGATTTTGTGTCATTTTGAACCAAAAAGTTAAAAGTATTTACACGTGACTAAAAATATGTTCCAACAAACTTCACATAACAATGCTTCATTACTTCCCATCTCTTCCTTCTGCTCTTGTCTTCTTGTGATTTAACCCTTAATTTAGCAAAGAATAAAATGTAATAAAATCATTTTTTTTATAAAAGTTTACTGTAAACATTTAGGTGTTACAAAAAATAGTGAAAAAAATATAGGAACTTCAGATTTCCTGAAAAACAATGTATGTCACAGCATACATTGCCAAGTGCCCATAAAAACATTAAGGAAATGTGTTGTATGCCGGGACATACATAAGCCAATTACAGTTCAAAATGATAATAATAATACCAGAATGTTACTGTCCCACTGCTGGGCAAAGGCCTCTTCTTGAATGCAAAAAAAAACAAGGTGACAATGCCTAGAAATGGCCAACTTTACTAAACCCGCACATGGTAGTCTAATTGACAATTCCTAGAACTTTTTCCGGTTACAAAGCACAGATGACTTGGCATTTTATACATAACACTGACGTTAGCTTTGAACATAGCCTACAACGACCTTGGCTGGTCATTGTCATAGAATGGCCAACACTGTCATAGCGTGACGATTCTACTAGGTTGACTTGTGGTACACGCTTTGTGTGTTTGTCGGTACGGGTGCGTCCGAACTTTGTCAACCCTTCAGAAATCTCAAATCGAAAATCCTTGAGAGGCTTCCATTGTTTTTGCGATTTTGAGCAATCTTGTGGGTATAGATGCCATGCATTATGGATACATACGTCGAGAATTTGCGCAAATATGCTGATGTACCAACGCTGGGTCTTGAATGGGGTTTTGTAAAGAGAAATGAGCATATCGGCTAAATCGACTCCCCCCATATCCTATACCTTTAAACGAGCAATTCTTGTATATATATATATATATATATATATATATATATATATATATATATATATATATATATATATATATATATATATATATATATATAATCAGAATCTCGGAAACGGCTCCAACGATTTTCATAAAATTTTGTGTGCAGGGAGTTTCGGGGGCAATAAATCGATCTAGCTTGGATTTATTTTTAGAAAATGTCTTTTTGTCCGTGTTTTTAGGCAATAAAAAAATATAATAAGATGGTAAATTTTGACGGTTTATAAATGATTACAAATAGCCTAATTGGTATATTGGGCGGTCACAAAATCGTAATACCATGGTTCGAGCCCAGACCGACCGGCCGACTTTTTTTAATTTTTTTTTTCAAGTTCCTTTCTTTTTTGAGAAAATCTATTTTTTCGAGCCCTTTTTTTAGTTTTTTTAAAAACACGAAAATTTAAATTAAGCTAATTGCACTCATGATTTTTTATTCAAATAACCAGTTCAGTTTTTTCTATTATGTCGCTAAGGTCAAAAAATATTATTCGTATTTCATCAGTATGTAATTTGTATCTAAATATAATTTCCAAACGAAACACACGAATTAAAAAAAAACCGAGCGAAAAATACTGAGCAAAGCTCGGTCAACCGGGTACTGTTTATTATAGTCTTTGACAATTTGTGGGCAATCTACATCCACTTTGTTTTTAGAGTCCTTGCAGTATCTTTTAATTTTTTCTACTGGGTCTGCACCTACGTAAGAACTTATCAATTTTACGGCTATATTGTCGTTCCACCGTACTTTTGCTAATCGGTTTTTATCGCAGACCACTTGAGCATAACTGCCGCGGGGTTTCTTTTTCATATCTTTTTCTGAGGGCAGAACTGCTTCAGCTCCTCTCAATTTGTTGCTCCTGACTGTTCCCAATCCAAATATTCCATAGTCTTCCCTAAGTATATAAAGTAGCTCCGGGAAAGTAAAGAAATTGTCGCAGAAAACAAAAGCCGGTTTATTTTTTATACTTTTATATAAAGCAATGACAACCTGAGCCCCAAAGACAATGAAAGCTTCCTTATCTGTAAAAGTATGAAATCTAAATGTGTCCTCGCCACCATACAAAAGAAAATCATAAATCATGCCCGACACTCCAGCGCGAACATAGTTTTTGAAGCCCCACTTGTTGGGTTTATAATATAATATAAGTAAAGTAAGTAAGTAAAATATACTTTATTGTACACCAAGGAACATATTACATTATTTATATATTTAAAGGGACATTGGTACAACAGGCGGCCTTATCGCTAAAACAGCGATCTCTTCCAGGCAACCTTAGGGCAGAGGATACTATTTTAAAGATAGCGGAAGGGGTGTACAGAATATGATAAAGAAAGATAAATAGAAGAACATAAATGATTAAAGAAAAAAAAAATGAATGACGACAGGTAGTAACTTAAGAGGAAAGGTAATAAAGTTTTAATTTATTTTTAAATATAGGAAGAGATTTAGATTTTTTAATATGTAAGGGGAGAGAATTCCATAGTCGTATAGCGGTAACCGTAAAAGAATTAGAATAGAAGGAAGAGGAATGTCTAGGGGTACTTAGAAGGAGATTATTTTGAGATCGTAAACTACTTAAATATATAAATCGGTCTTTCAAATAAGAAGGAGTGGTCGGATTGAACAGAATGCAGTAAAGAAGATGAAGAATGTGAGTATTCCTGCGAAGACGAATCGGGAGCCACTTGAGCTTATGGCGGAATTCGGATATGTGGTCATACTTTCGTGACCCAAATATAAACCTTATGCAATAGTTTTGAAGCCGCTCAAGTTTATTAAGTTGCTCGTATGTTAGGTCAAGATAACAAGTGTCCGCGTAGTCAAGGATCGGCAAAAGAAGAGACTGAGCCAGCGCAACTTTAGTAGGAATGGGGAGAACATTGCGTAATCTTCGAAGTGAGCCAACTGCGGCAAACATTTTTTTACTTATTTCACTAACTTGCGGTCCCCAAGACAAAGTCTGATCGAACATAATGCCTAAATTCTTAACTTTGTCACTGTATGGGATAAGTGTCCCATCGAATATGATTGGCGGGAGCAGCGACAAAGTTAACCGAGAGATTAATTTCGAACTCCCAATAATAATGGCTTGAGTCTTCAGTGGATTAACTTTAAGCCCAAATGAATTACACCAATGAGAAATACGAATAAGATCTTCATTAATTAATCTAATTGTATTGGGGAGATCCACAATCTTACATTGAGAGTAGATTTGTAAATCGTCTGCATATAGGTGGTAAAGAGAAGTTATGTGGGAACAGATCGAATTGATGAAAATAGAGAACAATAGAGGAGACAACACGCCACCTTGTGGGACGCCAGCTTTGACAGCAGACCAGTCAGAAAACGTGTCTTGAATTTGTACACGTTGCCGGCGCCCTTGCAAGTAACTATGAAACCAACCAATTACTTCAGGAGATATGTTAAGAGAACTTAGGACAGCGAGTAAAACATCAAAGTCTACAGTATTGAAGGCATTACTAAAGTCAAGCAATGTCAATACTGAACAGGTACAGTAATATAATAATATAATATTCCACAACTATCACACAACGCCATCTAGTCCCAAGCTAAGCAGAGCTTGTGTACTAGACAACTGATAAACATACTTATATATTTCTAAATACATAAATATTATAGATAAATTACACTCTCTGCCTACCCCTCTGAGTGACAGGCGTGAGTGTTTATGTTATGTTATGTTATGTTATAAATTACACCCAGACACAGAACAAATGATCGTGCTCATCACACAAACATTTGTCCTGGGTGGGAATCGAACCCACGACCTCCGGCATAGCAGTCAGGGTCACTAACCACTAGACCAACAGGCCTATCAAGGTTTATCCTTCATGTATTGACGTCGCTTACTCGCTTTGGTCCCTTTATAGGGAATCATCATTTCGTCATTGCCGTATTTCTTTTCATTATCTTGAGCTAAGCAATTTTCTCGAATTTTTTGTAATAAAGGCATAACTTTATAATATCTGTCGGAGTCCTTTATATTGTTATCAACAAAATGCAAATGACGACGGATTTGTTGATACCGTTTTAGATACATCAAATCGGCTATGGGATCTTATCTGTACCGCAAACTCCAGTAATCGGTGTACGAGGGCATACTAATAACACCCATGATAATATGAATTGCTAAAAAATCTCGCAATTCATCTTCGGTCAGCCAAGAGAGCACCCAGTTTTGAATACTGCGTATGAGTTTGTTTGCTCTACGATATCTACTAAAACGTCAGGGGAAAAGAATTTAAATAACCGAGTGAAGTTTCGTATAATATGTCGGTGTGATTTGAGTCCTCTTCTACAGTTGCGAAAAACCGTTTTTTTCCACTGATAGTTCAGAGTGAACTTGGTGATTCGAATATGTCGTCTAACAGCAGAAACAGTGGGCCGTTGCGATCTGGTATTTCTGGGACGCGACTTGGAAGAAGCCCTTATGCGAACTGCAACTAAGCCAGTTATGGAGCCACTTGCTGTTGGTTCAGGCGGTGCGGGGCGTCCAGGAAGTGCAGGGGTTGCTGGGGTTGCAGGAGTAGCTGGAGATGCTGGGAGTGACGGATTGTCACTCATGATTGGCACTTTTTTACAATTTGGTTCTAGGGACGGGCTTGAATATACGCTTCGAAAAATTGGTGTGAGTCGAACATTCTGGTCGGAGGGGTCTTCATCATCATCTAAAATATTGAGCCTTTCCATTGAGCTATCTATAGAAGGTGCGGAGGAAGATGTCGCGGAAAGCGGGGTGCGTACACGTAATTCATCGTCAGAACTTTCGCTTCCGTCGGAGGGTGCATGCTCAGCAGGCACAAGCGCTAAAATTCTACCACCACGAGTTAGAAATTTTTGCTGCCGACAAAGAAAATAAAGCGTGCTATAAAACCAAGTAAATAAAAAAAGCATCCTCAAATTGGCAATGTATGCCGTGACATATAAACAAAATGGCGGATGTTTCGTTACAAACTTGGCAGTGTATGTCACGTCATACATCATGTAAGTGACCAAAATAGAACCATTCAATGCAATAGAAACATCACAATTATTATCACACTTATTCCATTACAAAATTAAGTAGACATTTTAGTCATTACACCTGTCCTAAACTAAGTAATATTCCTAATAATAGAATAAATACCTTGGACAACGCAGTTGATATCCGCCGGGTAGCCATTTTTTTTCAAGTTATGTCAAAATAAATGTTGCTACATGTGTGTTTATTTTTCCACCAAATAACAGTTAGTGTTGCAACATAAGAATGTTAATTTTCCACACGGAAGATGTAATTTTTTTAACAAATCTTTTTCTTTAAGTTCATATATGACGGTACATACAGTGCCAAATTAAGGGTTAAGTAAACAGAATCACATTCACTAATGATCATCTAATGACTGTCATTGTTAAAAAAAAGTATTTTTTAACTTTTTCACTTTCTGCTATTGTCTTTGTATTTAGGGCTAGGAAATGTCCGCCGCGCTGCCTCAATGCGTGTTGGCGAACTTCATATGCTTTCGAAATTTTCTCAGGCATGCAGGTTTCCTCACGATGTTTTCCTTCACCGTCGAGCACGTGGTAAATCAACACTTAAAATTGCAATTAACAATTTAAGTGGTGCCGGCGGAGATCGAACCCAGGTCGTGTACTGTGAAATTTACAGCTTGCGCTAACTATCTGAGCTACCATGGCTTAATCATATATATACACACACAATATTTAAATGCATATTTATATATAGGCACATTTTAATTCTTCAAGAGAACATCATTCCCATATTAAATTGCTACATTAGAAATTTGTGCAAATACGAAGTGATCGCATGCAAAGGTGGTTCAGCAGAAAAACAATTTTTAAAAACGTTGACGACGAATGATAGAATTTGTTAGTATTAAAAAATACAAATGTCCAAAATACAATGATTTGGTAAATGTCATAAATTTAAACAAACGTTATGTGTGTAATAATCATGTATTTGCAAGAAATAATCACAAAACTTTACATTGTTCTTGTGATGCAGATGATAAACCAGGGTCACATTGGGTAGCTTTAATCGATAGGAATGACGTCGGACAGTATTTTGACGATCACCTGTACGATATTATCTAGAGTTTTTAAAAAGGAATTGTAAAAGATGGTACTGGAATGTTGATAGGATTCAGAATGAGTGGACTTCATTTTGTGGCGAATATTGCTTAATGTATTTGCTATATAAGTTTCAGGGATGTTCAATGCATAGTTTTACAAGTATATTTACAGGGAACACATTGTACAACGATATTTTAGTGGATGAGATGTTTCGCTCCTATTTTATAGATAATAAGTAATAAGATTTTGTATTTTGTAAATAAAAATTGTAACAAAATTACGTAATGTGTTTTATTGATGATTCAGATTAGCGTTGCAGTTAGGAACAAAGAAGTATAATACAATAGCACTGATAAGCCGACGCACTCGCACTCGCAATGACGGTGTCCAATGAACAATAGTTAAGCACAATGGGACGCTAATGACGGTGGAGGCCCTCATATCAATTAGATATTAGTTAATTGATCTACACATCTCCGGAACCGTGCATCCTACGCAAAAATAGACCGCAGATTCGTGATCAGAGCATGCCAAAACCTTTTTTTTTAGGATCGTGAGTTGACAAACGTTGTACCACTTCTGACTCAGTGAGCCAGAACTGGCACAATTTAACTACTCAGGCCCCACGAGGGCCTCTGAGAACACGATCTCCTCGGATGCTGGAACAGTACGATCAGGTATGAAAAACTCATAAACATAAAAATATATTCCCTGAACCACATGTGGTTTATGAACGTGCAGGAGCAAAAATGTCTCTCTACGCTCATGAACCATATGTGTTTCAGGGAAATAAAGCCTACTTAAATTTTCTTAAAGGATATTATTACTGGGGCTACCCTATGACTATAAAAAAAAACAAATTATTCAAAAACTCCATTGGACGTGTCGGTGAATTTTGCATTTTTGTATGGGACAGGAAACGTGTTAAAAAGGCTGTAGTTACATCAATACTCGTATTCCACTTAACACTGAGAGCAAATAATAATCTAAGTGTGGAATGTCTTGAGAGAAAGTGTCTGTATAGTCCATGCGAGGTTTCTGTGAAAAACCTTATGCCACAAGTCTAGCCCGGAACCGTACATTCTTGTCCACATCAAACTTTTTATTGAGTACCCATCTACACTTCACAATTGACACATTACCTGGGTTGTCAATGAGCTCCCAAGCATTGTTGTCCTCAAATGACTGCAGCTCGACGGCCATGGCACTCTTCCATTGCTCACTCTCAGGCCCGACGAGAGCCTCTGAGAACACGATCTCTTCGGATACTGGAACAGTACAGGTGTAGGGGGTATTTTGTGACTTGTGACCCTCTACATATAATTGATATGTAGTATATTAATGTAGGTTGTATCTTCTACGTTACGGGATGTGGTAATTAAAACTGTGTCCGGTTCCGTAGAGAGCGTTTATTGTACTGAGAATACTTATGAATAAAAAATGTAATTATAGTGAACGTGTCGCGCGCGCAGGCGCGATATCAGCATTATTTTCTAAACTGTTGAAATATCATGTACTTGCTCGTACATCTTGCCAATTTTATAAACAAGAAGAAAGTTTAAGGCGATGAACCCCTATTGAGTTTACGGGCAGCCGTTGCGATCACCGCATCCACACTATCGATGTCTGAGACCCCATGCTCCGATGAATGTCCTTGGGTTGGCTGCTCGACATTGTTGGGGTCTGGCTTGTCGCGAAGATTCACGCTGCAGCCTTGACGTCTTCTTTTCAGCCGGAATGTCCCCCATGCAATGAAGGCTACAATAATAAATCCGACTACGGTGTACAACACATAGTTGTGTGTGTCATGTGTGAGTGATTGTACACTCAGTGTTTGTTGCTGTTCCTTGACCTTATCAATGTTGTTTTTCAGCTCTTGTAAGGCGTCTTTATGATCTTCAGGTCCAAATGTATGATTAAAGTCTGTCAGTATGTGGTTCAGGCTTGATTCACGCATGTACATTCTTTCTTCACTGCCTGTTAGTTTCAACTCGCTGTGATAGTCGTTGCGAGCATGAATGATGAAGCTTTCTCCCTTGAGCATACACCCAAGTCCGAGTAACATAATCCCCGTGCCGTGTAAGTGCTGTGACGTCACTCCAGCTGGGCAGAAAATGCGCATCGTGCAGTCTTCGCAACAGGAGAACAGCCACGCGCCACGATTGTGTAATCGCACCCACCTGTCGTTGCAATCCAATACTCTTGTGCGGCATGTTGATGAGTCGCCATTGTTTAATATTTGCGCTTCACATAATGTATCGGCTACCTTAATGTTGTAAATAGGTTGATTGATAGCACATAACATTTTGTTTTCTTGCAGATTTAAGCATGATGATACATCTCGGTTTTCTAAGGGTATTATCATGTCCCCTTTTAGGTTTACAGCAAGGTATTCAGATGTGAGTACTATAGTTTTCTCTGTGTGTCCAGTTATTTGCGGAATAGGAATGATGTGGTTAAGTTCATATTGTTCGTTGTTTATTAGCGGTAGCTTCACTTCGAATATTATGTATGCACTTGTTAAGCGCACGTGCACTCGCGCCAGCTTGTATAGGCTTCGCGTGCAATGGCGTGTGTTCACACAGGGTAGCGATAACTCGCTTGGTATATGACCGGAGATGATGTTGAGCTGATCTTCAAATTGGTTGGGCTTGATGAGATGGGTGTCAACTCTCCCGTCCTTCACGTCAGTTACTAGGTCTAGGAGTTGCTGTTGTATTTGTCGTATGTTTGAAATGATCAAGTTCACGGCCAGAGCGGTAGCTGTTATGTACATAGCATTGTCATGGCTGAGTTGTATGCGTTTTTCCGTTTCAGCGAGATGATTGTCGATGATACGAAATTGTGTGTTCATTACTTCCTCGTTTCTTTTTAGAAGATTATATTCACTTTCGATGATCGATGTGTGATTTTTGTAGAGATTCAATAGATGATTTTCGTTTGACTGGATTATGTTGATATCCTTCACGTACTGATTGGCAAATCTCTCATCCAGAGTACCAAAAAGGGAGTTTGCTAGGTATCCTATTCCATTCACTAGTCCTCTTTTTCTTCGAGACGGTCCATGCTCTGATCGTAAGATATCGTTATAGTGTTGAATTTCGTTAAGTTCGTGTTGAAACTGGGATGAAATTGTAAGATAGGCTGCTTCATTCTTGCATAATGTGTTCAAATGGTTGACATAGTTTTGTATGTTGTCCAAACTCCGCCAATATGTCGTCATGTTGTAGTATACAACCATTTTCCACGTATCTTGAATAATCTGCACATCAGACACCTTGTCAAAATAAACGACTCTTGAACTGCTAAGCCTTGTTATGTTGATCATTTGTTGCGTAGTAGGTCCAACACACATCGAAAATATAAGTAGTAACGTACAAAAAAGGTTGTTGAAGTGTTTTTTGCCGTTGGTGTTTCTTCGTTTTCTTTGCGTATTTATTGCAGGCTTCGTAGTGTCAACGTCAGAAGATGCAGTTGTATAAGATGACGGATCCAACGGAAGGCGTGACAATTTTGTAATCGGTCGCTTCATATTACTTGTTTTAGTTTTCAGTGTGACGACTCGTACCCGGCCGTCCGCACCTGGGTGAGTCTCCAACACCCGTCCCAGGATCCATTTGGCAGGAGGAATGTTGTCTTCTCTGACGATAACGACGTCCCCAACTTCTAAGTTTTTAGTAGGGAAGTGCCATTTGCTTCGAGTTTGTAGAGTTTGAAGATAGTCAGTAGACCACCTTCTCCAGAAGTCCTTGTACATTTTTTCCGTGAGTTGCCATCTTGTAGAGAAGGTCATGTCATTACCCTCAGCGGATAGTGGTGATTCTAGAGAAGGCTCGCCGATTAGGAAGTGAGCTGGTGTCAAGCAGTCAAGGTCTTCGATATTCTGTGACAACGCCACCAGGGGGCGAGAGTTGAGACATCCTTCAATCTGCGCCAACAGTGTAGAAAATTCCTCGAACGTAAGTTTTTGATCCCCAAGTACTCGTTTGAGGTGATGTTTCAGGCTTTTTACTGCAGCTTCGTAGAGTCCACCAGCAGTAGGCCAGGAAGGAGCGTTAAAATGCCATTCAATGCCCCACTCTGCTATGTTAGTTATGACGTCATTGTTTATGTAGCATTGTAATGCCTCCTTTCGTTGTTTTTCCAATGCTCTTGCTGCGCCCACGAAGTTGGTGCCGTTGTCGCTGTAGATGTGACGAGGCTTTCCTCGGCGGGCACACATTCGTTTCAAGGCGTTCAGAAAAGCCACTGTGCTGAGATCGGAGACAAGTTCGAGGTGAAGAGCTTTTGTGCACAGACACACAAATACAGCTACGTAGGCCTTCATTGTCTTTATTCCTCTGCCCTTGTTAGCCTTTACCTCCACATGCCCAGTGAAATCTACACCGGTGTGTGTGAAAGGCCTTGATGGTGTGACGCGTGGAGGAGGTAAATCACCCATAAGTTGGTTGTTGTTGATAGTTTTGAAGCGATGACACGTGATGCACCGTATAAGTCGTTTTTTCACTGCTCTCAAACCGCTGATAATCCAATATCTGTTGCGTAGATATGATAGAGTTAGTCTGGCTCCACCATGCAGGGTCCTCTTGTGCGCTTGGTCGATCAGTAACTCCGTTAACCTGTCATTGTAAGGTACGATAATTGGATGTTTTTGTTCTTGACTTAAGTTGGCATTTTCCAGACGTCCTCCTACACGTAAGATTTCGTGTTTGTCCAGGAATGGATTTAAGTTTAAAATACTGCTTGTTATTCGCACTTTATGATGTTTATTGAGTTGTGCAATGTCGTCGGCGAAATGATTAGTTTGTATAGCCTTGATAATTGCATTATGTGCGTTCTGCAGGTCACTCGTTGCTAAGTACGATGACCGCATGGCATTGTTGACGTCACGTGCATTGTTTATGAACCGAAGTATCCAACTTAGGATTCGAGTTACGCGTGCCATACAGCTGTGTTTGTTTAAAAGTTCTCCGATTAATGGCATCGACCTTTGTGACACGCAAACTTGTTTGACCTTTTTCTCTTCAACAGTTGTGTGGAATTGGTCTTGAAGTGGGAGATCGTTGTCTTTTAGCCAAATAGGTCCCCACCATAAATGATGATTCGCCAGTTGTAGTGGAGTTAGGCCTCTGCTGGCACAATCTGCTGGGTTATATTCAGACTTGACGTGCCTCCAGCATCCCGATGGCATGATGACAGTGATCTGTGTTACGCGATTAGCCACAAATGTAGTCCATCTTGAAGGCCCCCCTTGTAACCAACCCATCACGATCATAGAATCTGTCCAACCATGTATTGTTACAATCTGTGAGTTTATTGACTCTATGACCTTTTTCATAAGTCGAGACAGTAGTAGGGCACCGCATAGTTCAAGCCGTGGTAAAGACGGGGGTTTTCTTAATGGTGCGAGCTTAGTTTTTCCCGCCACCAGCGTGATAAATTGTTGCCCTTCTTCACTAATAGATTTACAGTAGATAACGCAGCCGTAGGCTTTCTCGGAGGCGTCACTGAATCCGTGTAACTCGATGGGTTGTTTAGTGTTACCAATCCAGCGTTGTAAAGCGATGGTATTGATAGTGGGCAATTCTTGTTGAAAGGTTGTCCACTCTTGTTGTATGTCTTCCGGAAGAGGTTCATCCCAATTTGTTGAAGCAAGCCAAGCTTGTTGAAATATGAGTTTTGCCTTCATTGTTACCGGAGACAGCCAACCAAGTGGGTCATATAATTTTGATAGATCAGAGAGCAATGTCCGCTTCGTTGTGACGTCACGTGTGTTACTAAGTGGCGCCTTGAATGTAAACTGATCAGTGTGCGGATTCCAGGTTAAGCCGAGTGTTTTGTTACTCTCTGCGTCCTTGAAGTCAAACATATTCTGGCTTATGAGATGTTCAGGTAAAGGTTGAAGCAATCTGGGGTGGTTACTAGCCCATTTGCGAAGATTGAACCCACCGCCTTTTAACAGGTCAATCAATTGGTTTTGAGCGTCTTGTGCTTCTAACATGTCGTTGCTGCCACCAAGTAGGTCATCCACATACAGCTGGTGAGTAAGGATCTCTGCCGCGAGAAGATAGCGGTGTCCATCGTCCATTACGAGTTGTATTATGGTGCGCATTGCCAAAAATGGTGCAGCTTTGGTACCATATGTTACAGTGCACAGTTGGTATTCTTTGATGAGATCTGTAGCAGAGTCACGCCATACAATTTTTTGCAGGTGTTGATCTTCATCGTGTATCAGTACTTGACGGTAAAACTTCTCAATGTCTGCAGTGTAGACGTATTGAAAGGCTCGCCAACGTAGAATCATAGATTGTAGGTCTTGTTGGAGGTTAGGCCCGCACTCCATGAGATCGTTCAAGCTTTGTCCTGTACTTGTCTTGGCAGAGGCATTAAAGACTACGCGCAATTTTGTAGTTGTTGAGTCCAGCTTTTGTACGCCGTGATGAGGTAAGAAGTAGCTTGGTTTATGGTGTTCAGTGCATAGCTTCATGTGGCCGAGTTGTAGATATTCGTCAATAAACTTCTTGTATGACGTAGAAAATGTTTCCTGTTTGGCCAATCGTTTTTCTAACTGCCGAAATTGTGCGATTGCCTGTAGCTTAGAAGTGCCCAAGGTTTGTTCGTAGTTTATTTTCATTGGAAGTCTGACTGCAAATCGTCCGTCTTCTTTTCTTGTTGTTGTGGTTGAATAAATAGATTCACAGTATTCTTCCTCTGATGTTAGATTGTGATTGGTTTCGGTTATCTCCTCCATCTCCCAAAATCGAGATACATCGTCAAGATTAATGAGCACGTGGCAGTTGAAGGTTTTGATATTGCCCAGCAGTACCCAGCCCACTTTTGTCTGTTGAGCCATGGGTGCGTGTGAGGGTCCTCGTAGCATACCACTCATTACTATGTCAGCATACACTCCAGCGTCTAACAGAACGTCCACTGGTCTCGAGATGTTGAAGTCGGGATCCGCCAGTTGTATGTTCTGAATATGTGGCCAGTCTTGTTTTTCGAAGGTGTAATTAGGCAGGTTGCTGAGCATGTTGGCCATTACCATGGCTTCGATTGTAAATGAATGGCCTCCGTACAAAGACTCACAGTCTAACCGTACGGTTCCGTTGCTATGATGTGCTGACGTCCCTATGCCTGAGACTGTGGCGTTTCGATTTTGTCTTTGCAGTCCCAGCCGTTGCGCAGCATCTTCAGTTATTAGATTTATCTGTGATCCTTGGTCGAGAAGGCATCGCAATTGAACAGTCGATCCATCAGCTGCCATCACCTTTAATTGAACGGTCGCTAGTAGGACTTCGTTATAATTTCCAGACACGTGGTTTGCCTTTTGCTGTGACGTATGTGGCTTGTTGCTAGGTATAACGTTATTTGAGACCGCGATTTCAACTTTGCGGTAAATATCGTGCAATGTTGTGTGGTGTGCTTCTTTGCACACGCGGCATCTTTTGTTGGAGTTGCATTTATTGTCGTTGTGTAAGTACAGGCAATTGCGACAAATATGTAGTTGCGAAATTGACCTCATTTTGTCTTCCGGTGACATGTCTTGAAACGACTTGCAGTAGAGTAAAATATGATTGTTTTTACACAGCGGGCAATTTTTGTCTGTGCTTGTATGATATGCTCGAAGAAAACTACGCCTGTTGGTGTTGTTAAAGTCCTTCTTAAATTGAGCTGTTGCCTCCTTGTTGGTCGAATTGTTTGACTTGTTAGGTGTCTGTCTCTTCTTTTGAACAGGTTCAAGCGCAGTAAACTTGTTTTCCAAGAAGTTTATCAGCTCATCCAAGGAAGGTAGCTCTCTCGGAGCCTTTCTGATCTCCATGTAGGCTGCATACGTGTCGGAGTCCAATTTGCCAGTGAGAATGTGCACCAGGATCGGATCCCAAGTCGTGTCGATGCCCAGATTGTGAATAGCATGTATGGTCTCGACACTTGTGTCATGTAGCTTCTTCAGCTCGTATGCATTCTGTGTTTGCAACGCCGTTTGTCCCATAAGGGTTTGTATATGTTTTGTAAACAAAAGTTGTCGGTTGTTGTACCTATGGGTGAGTATCTCCCAACAGGTGTCGTAATTATCAGCTGATACTGTAAGATGCTGTACGATGCGGTCCGCCTCGCCTTTAAGTTTGCCCTTGAGGTGCTGCATCTTTTGCGTTTTTGTCAACATGACATTGTTGTGGATGGCCTGTCGCGAAGATTCACGCTGCAGCCTTTTTTTTTTTTTTTTTATTTTTTTTTTTTCTTAAAGATAACAAAAAAGTAAGATGAAGTTAATGGGCTCTAGTGAGTGATCTTAGCAATACATGTCTGTGTCTCTATTCTCTAAGTCTAGTGGATGGATGTGGAGGTGTGCAGCCTCACCTTCTTCTCCTGCGTTAGTAACGTCCTTACCTCCTTGACCTTCTCCTTTGAGGTTCACTCTCTTCTTCATCATCGCTGTCCTCACGGTTCCTCCTCCTTGTTGTTGTGGGGTAGCCAAGCTTAGCTAGTTTGGCTTTGGTATCTTCTGACATTTCTCCCAGTTCTGCAGCGGCGGTTTTCTTGATATACTTGTCTATCAGGTACGCGTGCCTGGATGTGTGGGTTTGTGAGAGCTGGAAGTTATCACCAACTAACTTATTCAGTTTGGCATAGGCGATCGAGGCATAGTATAAATCGGGAAAGTTTGAGTGATTGAGCTCAGGGCGGCTTGAAGGATTCTTCACGCGACAATATGGAAGATTTGGGTCATCTGCAGGAGCTTTGGTCCATCTAGTTTGAAGGAGCAACGCTTGATCCAGCACTGCTGGGATTTCCAAGGCCCTGCAGTGAGATTTGATGAACGCATCCATATACTGGACCGCCTTTAGCGACGAGTAACTCCACACTAGTTTTATCTGTGATATCACGGATCCCGGGAGTCCAGTGTACTCTAGGGGTATAATCTGGTTAACAATCTCTGCTCTTAGATCAGGGTTTAATGCCACTATTTGCTGAAATTTACTGGCTAAGGTGAGTATGGCAGGCCAGGATTCAGGTGTGACAGCATCTGCCGTCTGTGAGGCAGCAAGGGCGGCCTTCCACCTCTTGGTGTATGCGGCGCCGTTCTGGGAGGTGATAGGTTTTGCCAGCGTCATGTAAGAGGTGAGTGACAGGGCTAGTATGCCCATGTCTATCTCTGTCTCAGTTTTACTACTTTCGCTACCACCTGGCACACCCGTGCGCGGCCCCTGCAGGCAGTTGGAGGTGAAGGGTGCTATGAATGAAAGGACCGTCGACAGGATCAAATCCCCAGTGTAAGACACCTTCCCGTCCACCATCTCCCCGCCTGTCTTGTGACATTCCCTCCAGTTTGTTAAGTACCTGTAGCTCGTTTGGACGCTGAGATTAAAGCTGCGATTGTTTTTCGGGATGGTGTAAGGCATTTTCGCAGACCTCGGATGCACAATCGTGTGACTTTAGCAAATGAGCAAGTTTTCCACCAATTTTTTGGTCCATGAATGTAGGCCACTGGGTATAATTACCAGAAAAAGAAGGAATCTCAATTGTAGGCACTTGCTGATGCTGTTGAGATACTGAGTTAAGCTTACGATTCAAATCCCTTTTTGTAGTTTCGTACAAGGTTTCGTATGCAGAAAACTCTTCTTCGTAGCCTACATCACCGCCAGAAGTCAGGTTATCGATTTGCCAGTGGAGTTCGTCGATCAGTTTCCAGCGAGACTGCAGCGAATTCAGTTTGTCACAAATTTCCCACTTTTCTGTCAACTCTTTGGTGTTGATGTTTTTAATCACCCTAGAGAGCGCCCGGAAGTTAGTGCGTTGTTGGCTAATGAACTCATCAGACCTTGATGGTACTCCAGTTTCCGCAGTTTTCACCTCGTAGTTCGCCAGCATGTCACGAATCGCTTCGTACCGCTTCTTTGTGGTGGTGTAGGTATCATTGATGAAATAGTCGTCATCCAAGTCACTGTCTGTTTTTTTTAGAACACCATGATTCATGTTGAACACCTCCCATTGAGCATTCAAAGCATCCAACCTTTTCTGTATGTATGTTCCTGACTTACGTGAATCAGAATCCTTTTTGAAGTTAGCCTCAATTTTAAGGATAGATTCAATGATTGTTCTCTGTTGTTGAAGTAGGTTCTCCATGGTTTAAGAACGATGTTGTAAATAGTTGGTTTCAGATACGTGTGACTGCGACTCTTACCGTAGTATGCACCTCAATCAAGCTGGTGAGACCCGCTTGTGGGAGGCCAGCAACCAAAGTGACACTACAGATAGAATCACGAATTACTCTTTTTTTTTTTTTTTTTCCAAATACACTTTACTGTTGAACTATTGTAGACGTAATATGCAAGTCTTAGTTCACGTCGAAAGCTCGAAGGACCAAAATGTAGGGGGTATTTTGTGACTTGTGACCCTCTACATATAATTGATATGTAGTATATTAATGTAGGTTGTATCTTCTACGTTACGGGATGTGGTAATTAAAACTGTGTCCGGTTCCGTAGAGAGCGTTTATTGTACTGAGAATACTTATGAATAAAAAATGTAATTATAGTGAACGTGTCCCGCGCGCAGGCGCGATATCAGCATTATTTTCTAAACTGTTGAAATATCATGTACTTGCTCGTACAACAGGAAAGACACATATAACCATACCGATCAGGTTTTTTCTGGGACGCTTACTAGACAAAACATGCTCCTGCTCTGGAGTTGATGTCATCTGGGCTTAGCTTAGTGTTGTCAGAGTAAAATTTATTTCGCGCGCCAAATGCAGCTTCGTTTCCGGCGCTGTTATTGTCACTGGTCACCTCCATGTCAAGTAATTTCGACTTTATGACATCTGCAGTTATCAAAATACCCGAATGTTCAATTGCCATGATCGTGGGTGTATAACGATCAGACAAACCTGCTAATAATAGTGAGTCAACCCATTCGTCTGTTATTGTAAAGCTCGTGCCATTTAACCGCTGTGCTGTCTTACCGTTTGAGTCACATATATCGCCATAGAATCACAGTTTTCTAGTCATATGGATATCAAATGTCGCAGCAAGGTTATTTTTATTTCAGTCTAGTCCATAATTTTTTTGAGCTCTTGGTGTTCTTAATATGTACGTACAATGACGGGTCTATAGTCAATATTAGCTTTGCCTTCGTTTTTGCATCGTACACAAGCTTAAGTTCAAAATCTGGCGTCGGTTTGATGTACTATACCTTCGAGCACCAACGAATTTTCAACCGCGAAGCTCCACTCATCATAGTTCTCTCTTACTTTTAATTTAGGAACACTGGCAATATAGTTCGTAGTCTTGTTTCCGCGATACAACTTTCATTAACTATTTTATGATAAAAAAAAACTGGTAATTTCGGGATAGGCCCATAACCTATAATTAAACACGTGAATGTCGCTAACAGACTAGTTTTATTTTTTAAAGTATACATAGACAATCATACAAATCTTATATAAAACTGTCATCGTACCATAAATATACTTAATACAATATAGTGTCTACATTGCACATGAGATGGCGTTACTAGTAGCAAAATACAAATAAGAAGTACTTTTATTATTTTGATACATTGTTTTAACAAAATTTTGATTTAATATTTCACAGGCCATATTCATGAGCCGCTCTAATTAGCGTTTTGGAACTTGCAATAATGCCTACATGCGTTCGTCACTATCTTTTACATTTACTTGACAGTCTCGGAACTTCAGACAGAATTTGTAGCTAGATAATATTGTATAATGTATATATATATATCAGATTTATGCTTATGTAATGGATTTCGGGTATAACGGCGATGAAGGGACCACTCTATTTTCGTCGGTATATCCGGAAGTCGTTACAGGCAAATGTAAAGAGATACAGACACGTACACATGTGTAGTTTATATTCATTTATTATTGAACATATTTGCACACATAGTTATTCACTGGTAAAAAGTAAAGTTACAGCCTATATACGTCCCACAGCTGGGCACAGGCCTCCGCTCATTTCTGAGAGGATTTTACGGCAAGGAATTGCCCGCAGCGCTGCCCCAATACGTGTTGGCGAACTTCACTCTCAAGGCACTAATGCAGTCCTACAAAAAACTATAAGATGTTGGTTCTTAACAAGACTACCAGAGATCTGATTATTATAACAATATTTATATTTATTATTTATATAATAATATTATCAAAAAATCAATTACAAATACAATATGCTTAAAATCCCTTATCCGCTCGTTTGCTTCTTGCAACCACAGTTGCAAAAACAGTATCCTTAACTTTCCTCTTTGCAACTGTGGTTGCTAAGCGACGAAGTTCTTTTAATTGAATTTAGACCGTATTTTAAACGCACAGAGTCTAACTATTACATATTAAAACCAAAATTACCAACCTCTTGGAGGAAAAATATCGAAACTTTGTTGGTTAAAGTTTAGTGAGTGAAGTGACGCTTGAGTGGATTTAACGAGGTTATAAAATATGCCGTGAGTATTGCATTTTATTGATTTTTGCTAGTATTTATATACACAAATTAATGTCTTATTAGTGTTTTCTTGTATTAAAGTATTATTTTTGCAAATACTGTATGAAAAATGTGATAAAGTCGACTTTTAAATACTCAGAATGACGCTAATCTAAACATAATTTTCTATAGCTTACATTATCGTAATTATGTTGTATTATTTAAATACGATAAAATTATTCAATTCAAGTAATAAAGTTTTATAAATGGTTCGTAATATTATAATATAAGTTTTTATGTAATAACAGCCTAGATTTTAACTAACAAATAGCGATCGATTGCGCAATCCGTGAATTCTTCATCAGGTTTCACTTAATATTTTTACTATGTATTTAAATATAAATCATTTATTATTTTATTTATTTATTTATTTTATAGGATAGGGTGACAAACGAGCACACAGTCCACCTGATGGTAAGTGGTTGCTGTGGCCCATAAGCATCTACATCTATCCTCGATTACGAATCAAAATGCAGATGCGTTGTCACCCGTGAGGACTAAGATGGAATGCCTCGTTTCCAGTAAAAAGGGTCTCCGGTTCTCTACACTCACCATACGAAATACAGCAGCATTAAGCTACTATTTCACGCTGGTATTCTGTGAGAGCGTGGTCCTTCCCCGGTCGAGCCGACCCATTCGTGCTACAACTATACTACTAATATAACTGCAGCATGGCTCTACCACGTATGAAAATCGTTTTATAATATAGATAAATATATCAAGCAATTCATTACGTTTAAGGATATATTATATCCTTAAACGTAATGAATTGCTTTTGAAGGATATAATAAATAATCATACACTTATCGATCTTATTTTTTGATAAACCCGATGTTTTGCTAAAAGTCGCTAAAATGGCTTGTACTTGTGATTTCAACACCTCTAAAATATTATTGTAATCATATTTTGTTAGAATAACATACGTATTTTCTTTTCTTATTTCAATGTCTATTCACAAAATTTAAAATATTTGAAGTGCTCCTCTCGAGTAAGTCATAAATTAAGTTTTATTGACGGTAGGTCGAACGTGAGAAACACAGTCCCGACCTACTGGCAAAGTAAGCTACCCTTTTTTTGTTCGCAAGCAATCGAGCGGTTATGTAACTAGAAATAAAGTATTAAATTCTAAACATTATTTTTGGTTCTTCGTAACGTCACACATGATGCTTACATATTACATAATATTATGAAACTTTCATATTATTTTAAAACTTAAAAAAATTTAAAAGAAAGGTTTTCAACTGTGAGAGTATTAGAATTTATGAAATTAGAATCAGATCAATGCTACATTGTACAAAAATAAAATGCGTTTTAACCCTGCAGTGGTCGCGCCCCCAAAACTTTCATGAGTGGTCGCGTGGACTACGTACGTAATCCATATACATTGAAAAAAAAAAAACAAAAGATTTATTCATAAACTTTTTATTAATGAAATAAAAATAAAATCAGTACAGTTTTCTCTTTTTAAACATAACTATCACAATTAAATCACAACCTCTGTGTTACAAATAATCAACAAAATAAAAAATCTTCTCTAAAATGGCACAAAAATCACATGGATTGTTCTAATTAACATCACAATTTATAAAAATAGTTGAAACTTATATCTAAATGTTGTTTTCTGCACAGGAAAGACACATAATATTTAAATGATCTCCACATACAAACTTACTGCACTTGGTGCACATCTTTCTAGTACTTTTGTTGCGCGCTCTTCCACAGTCATGGCAAAGGCGCACAACATTGCTCGATGTACCTTGCGAGGTAGTACCAAGAAAATCTTTGATTTTGATTGTGAGTGTTCTTGGCAATGTTTTTTTTCTAGTCTCTTCTGCGCTAGTGGTTTCATCCATGCCAGAGACAAGTCAATAAGGGACTCACGTCGGCTGACATGTTCGTTATTTCTGTTTGCCGTGTAAATGCACAATGCATTGAGTGCACTCAAATTCAGCAAGCGGAAGAAAATTGTAAGAGGCCATCTTCTTGAGTTTCTTGTTACACATACATGGAACACATTTTATCCACCAGATCGACTCCATTCTTAGTCCTATTGTAGTAAGTTATAACTTCTGGCTTTCGACTATCTCCAGAGTCTTCATCAATTGTAGCATCGTTGTGCATCGTCGAAATCAAAATAACAACTTTATTGGGTTTTGCCACATAAGACAACAGTGTACATGGTGGGTGCACCCAAATGAAGTGGTGGGTTTCCTCTTGCGACACGAAATTCACGAGGGACTTCTCGTTTATCTTTCCGTACCGTCCCGACCATAGCTGTACCGTTTTCGAAAAGTTGTTTTGCAGTTCGAAGTGAAGAAAACCAGTTACCCAGTTATATTTTGTACGTGACCCGTTATCTAGTTGGTATTTTTGATCGAAGGTGTAGCATCTCGTTCTCTTCTATATTTCTCCTTGATATAATCCATTTTCTTATTAGTATATTTGTGGTGGTGATGTGGTGGATGATATGATCATCAAAAAACAGTGACATGCAGTCTTCTAGGATTGTTTTTTGACGAGCTGTTCCTTTCGGCCCTGGGGGTACAAACACTATATTACGACTTCGTATTCTACCTCTATTTAGGGGAACTGTTTTCGACCATAATGTCATCTACTCCCCTGTAAAAGTCCGTGCGTCGGCGGCGTTGCTGAGGTGGATTATCTTCTTCCGAACTTTCGTCAGATCCCTCACCTGGTATGTCTTGCTCTTGCTCAGATTCCGATTGATGATGATCTTCCTCTTCTAAATTATCAACTTCTTCGTCGGAGCTCGATTCAGCTTCATAAACATCTTTTCCGACATCAACTTCAGCCAGCCACGACTCAATTAGTGCATCACGTGCATTGTCCATTTTTTGTCTAAAACAAACATTATATTACAATAATCTAACAAAAAAGAACAAAATAAAGTATTACTTATCTAAAATAAACGAAAACTTAACACGTTTACTGCGGCAAAAAAATCATAATACTTCATCTAGTGCGGCGGCGGGCCAAAATGCGCCCCCAATGATGTTTCCGCCAGTGCGTGAGTAGTCGATCTAGACCCACCAGCACTAGTATAGATTAAATTGCTATAACTTTGTGGAAACATAATGTATACTTTTTTTTTTTTATATTGTTAGAATGAGCTTGAACCCAACGTTCATAGGTTTGATTCGCCCCGGGATCTGCCAAACAAGAAATGAGAAATAAAGCAGGAAAAGCGGCAGGCCGATATCGACCTGAACCGCACTAGAAAGTATTTTTAGTAGTGACGGGACAGAGAAAAATAAGGGGATATCGAAAATAAAACAGAATTATCGTAAAAGAACTGTAAAATGTTTTTATTTACTTATGCCTATCTTGGAAACATGTTACGCAAAGGTTTTGGTTGCATTTCCTGCAATATTTCTTTATTTTCTTTACTTTTTTTTATGCTTCGGTACTATTAAAGATTTTCCGCAGTCTGTCGTAGCACCCTGCACAATTTCTTCGTTTAGCGCTCATTTCAAGAACATGGTCATTGTCCTTAGGTTTTACTTGATTTTCTGAAATGAATTTTTTTGCTTAATTCCGTGTGATTTATTAAACATTGAGTTTTACCACAGAACTCGCGAAATTGAACAACTTTCCCCAGAGAACATAGGTCGAAATATGAAAAAAAAATTGGCCTTCCCTTACAAAATTGACAACCAGCTGATTGATTTACTACTACGGGAGGTCCAACATTTTTTTTCATACTTCGACCTATATTCTTTGGGGAAAGTTGTTCAGTTTCATGAGCACATTCACCTCCTTCAGGGTTGATACCCCCCTTCCGTTACACGGTGTATAAGGTCATTTTAAATTAAGTGAAAATATTTTTTGCGAATCTCAGAACAAAAATTGTTCTGTAACATGGGCTGAGTTACCCCACGGGAGGTTTTGCGCATTTGGAATTACATGTTGTATAGGTGTAGGGTTGTCCTTCAAGGAGATAACTCAGTATCGCTTATACAACAACTTTCCTTATGGGACCCATGTTGAAATCTTAAAAAAATATTCTCACTTTTCATACAAAAAAATCAGATAGTTTATTCCTCAAATACAATTTTTAATCAGTTGATCGGATCGGTTAGTATGGGAAGCCAAAAATTTTTTTTCGAGTTTACGACATGATAGGGAAAGGGCAATGCCCAGTCTTCATAGACACTTCGGCCATGAGTGCCCACATATAAAAGCATATAGATATGATAATATGCAATTAAAACAATGAAATGGTAAAGGAATTGCTTTAAAAAAAGTCGGGGTTTTGAAAATATTTGAAGTTTTTATTTTCACAAATGCAGTTTTTTTAACAACTATTTTTATCGATTTTATCGCGTTTTATTTCTTTGATTTTTAATTCCAGACGTTTCGGGTGCTTTCCAGAACCCATGGTTACGGCAGACTGAGGTGACCGACGTCCCAATGTCAGTGTTAACCCGGAGTACCTTCAGATTTTTAATTTTTATTTATGGTCCGATCTACAGGATGAACTTGAAGTCTTGAAGTCTTGCGTGGTATGCTTGGGTTTAGTTTTAATTTTATTAATTATAGGGTCCCAAACAGGTGGGAGTACCCAGCTTCCTTCTCTATTGAAATTAGAATGTTTTTAATTTCAATAGCCTCACATATCATCCTTGGCAGGAATCGATGTTCTTTCGCGAGGATTTGTGGTCTATCAAATCTGATATTATATTTATCTTCTTCAGCGGCTTGTAGAATGTTCTAATAGGAGCTCGCTTCAAGATGTAGCCAATCTTGTCCGTAACACCTCTGAAATATGGTAGTACAGCAGGCACATGCTCGACTGTGCCCGACTTCACTCGGTCACTGTGACATAGGTGCGGCACCCGAAGCTTGTTGTCGTGCAGAACTTGCTTGACGTGCTGAAGCTCGGCAGCCAGGTGTTTGCGCTCACAGATCCCTTGTGCTCTCTGTAACAAAGAGTTGCCCACGGTAGCTAACTGTGAAGGATGATGGTGAGATTCACCGTTTAAATATTGGTTTGTATGGGACTTTTTTCTATATACAGTGTAACCTATGGTGTTAATAGAATTTCGGATGACTAACACATCTGGGAATGCTAAGGAATTATTTGCCTCTAATATAATATCATAATCACTGAATGGAATTTAGCACAGAGTGGTAACAATGGATAAAATCCATTGGTTTTTTTTTTTTTTTTGCGCCCGAAGCAATTGGAAAGGGCTACCCTTTATGAAGGGAGGCGGAAAATGCATTACGCATACCACGATAGCCGGTCTATCGTGATTATGAGGGACTCACTGCCTACCGGGGGAACCTAAGTGATACCCTCTAAAAACCGCCTTTGGGGACTGACAACTGGCTGTTTAAGCTTCTTATGCCGTATCGGAAGCGACCCTCTTTTGGGAAAAGAGGGCGCAGGAAAAATTCATAATTTCCTCCCCAATAAGCTAGCAGGACCTGTCAGCAGATTCCCAGCACTCCTACTGTGGTGGTGGGGGGAAGGCCTTAATAGGCAGACTTGTTGTCATAATGAGATGTGTTCCAAGGGTTTGGGTATGAAAGTGAAAGTCACATTCATACCCAAACCAGGTAGGAGTGTATACGCAAATCCTAAATCCTAGAGACCCATTAGCCTCACATCCTTTCTCCTAAACACTAATGTGTGTAAGGGAATTAAGGGGGTCGACGCAAATTAACTTAATTATTACTATATTATAGGAATCATATATAACTTTTTATTATTCCTTGCCTTTAATAATCACATTATTCCTGCCCACACGCAAAATACACGCATAGACGTGGAGTTGCGGAAAACAGCCAGTCGTAAACTAACTAACTAATATCATAATCAAGTTTTGATCAGATCTTTAATTTATTTTATGATTTTTTTATAGGATAGCGTGACAACCGAGCGCACAGTCCATCTGATGGTAAGTGGTTGCTGTGGCCCATAGACATCAACATCTATCCTCGATTACGAATCAAAATACAGATACGTTGCCACCCGTGAGGACTAGGATGGAATGCCTCGTTGCCAGGGTCTCTGGTTCTCTACACTCCCTATCCGAAACACAGCAGCAATAAGCTACTATTTTACGCCGGTACTCTGTGAGAGCGTGGTCCTTCCCTGGTAGAGCCGACCCATTCATGCTACAACTATAACTGCAGCATGACCCTACCACGTACGAAGAATCTTATATATACAATCTTATACAACATTTGTATCATACACAATCAATACATTATCCAGGAATTGAGCAGGAGGCGAAATATTAGACTGATGCCGTGCCCAACCCAAATACCAAATTACTGTCATAACATGGGCACAGCATCCTACCGTTCGACGGCCGACAATACAATTGCAACAATACTTTTTGATTGCACTTCTACCAGAATCATTGCCACTAATTAAAATATATATAAAATATACTTTACGACTGATGTGTCGACTTGCGATTCTAGCCCTAAGTAAAGAGCAGCTAGGGCTAAAGTTTATTTCTTCCGTAATGCTGCTCCTGTGGTTGTTACATAGTTCTATCCGATAGCAACCATTAAATCTAATATGCTCACCATAATAGGAGCGAGCTTGCTTTAATTGGTATGTGCCACAAGCAATGAATATTAAATCATTGTAAGTTAAAACAGGAAATTCCCTAACATTTTCAGAGTCTACATTTATATTCCTAAAGTCTGCCCTAGCTCTATTTAGATTTCGTTCCCTAACATACTCAGACAAATCATTATTTGTCTCCATATTTTGGTGAACTATTTCAAGTATTTGAGCCGCATCATCCCTGTCCCTTATTTTAGTGTGGAATTTATTAATTAGAGCAGCAGCCACAGCAAAGTCTATCATCAAATGTTTAGAAGCCCTGTTAAAATAATTTTGGCGAAATATTTTAAATTGAGTTTTAAAAATGCCATTCACCACCTCGACTACCCATCGACACATAGTCACAGCTCTGGACTTATTAGCTTCTCTAGTCGTTAACTGAGATTCACCATCGGGTGGAGACAAAGGTACATGAACCTGATAACCACAATGTTCTAAAAGAGGCAATGAATCCCTAAAGCCTCTATCTAGGATGAATACATCTCCAGATTCAAAATATTGCCTTAATGAACTGGATTCATTACCAAATTCATTTTTTATGATATCCGCATCTGAGGTTGTTGCAGGATAAGGACCTAAAACATCTATGATGTAACCATCACTACACACAAAAAGGAAAGGCTTTATAAGATTGCTATATTTGTGTAATGAGTAAGTTTTTTTCTGATATAAATAATTGGAACTTTTTTCTATGTATATATATGTACCATCGGCAATTATGACAGGCCTCCTATTTTCTCCCCCATAAAGTCCATTTGGAATGAGAAGATTTCTTTGAGCTATTTCTGCTCGGGATATATGATTTATGCCCAAATTCATAGGAACAAAATCCTGATTAATTATTTCGCGGGCCATATTTATAAGCCGCTCTAATGTGCTTCTTGGCACTTGCAATAATGCTGACATGCGTTCGTCACTATCTCCTATTCTTAACTTCATTAAATATGCAGCAAGTGCAAAACAACCCCTATGTTTACTTGACAGTCTAGGAACTACAGAGAGAATTTGTTGGTATTGTGCCTTTGATAAGCCTAGATAATAATGTACAATGTGCTCAGGCATAATGTCAATATTTTCAAAGTCTATATGATTATGCATATTATCTTTCAATAATGTAGCAAAATCTTCAATTTGTGCTGCACTAAATGTTTTAATAGGATTATATATTGATTCTAAAAGTAAATCCCAAGAGTTACTATTTAAATGGTAGTTACAGATTCTACATTCTGGAGGTACATAGTAATTGTAATCGCAAAAAAGACGTACCCGCAACGCTGTTGGAACAATGAGTCGATTGGAGTCGTTACAACCAGGAAAAAAACATTGATTTTGTGTTAGTGGTGCTCTTACATAATTAGGCAGCATTATACTATGTGATATATGATCTAAGCTTTGTTGATCTGGGTGCAATACATTACCGACTTCAGATTGCAACGAGGATGAACTAGATGATTCAGATGGTTCCCGTTCTGCAGTTGAATGTGATGCTGCTCTATCAAACCTTCGCCAACAATTATGACACACACGAGATGACGATGGCAACTGAAATAATATTAAATACAAAAGTGAAAAAGTGAACTAAATAAAAATAAAATAGATTTGTTTCCTTTAAACTCAAATACATATAAAATATTTATCAAGTTAATTGTTACTGCACAAAAGCAGATTTAATGGCCTATATTATTTAATAATTAAGCACTTAAAAACTACCAGTGGTCCAAAAACAATGAAAAATCAATTGTCTCATTACTTGGTAGTTGGTAAAAACGGTAGCACTCTACCTGGTGGTGACAAGTAATCTTATCGCCATGTTATAAATAAGCTTGTATGTTTGTCAGATATAGTTTGTGTGGATGTAATCAGAGTAAAAACATGTATCACTATCAGATATGAGCACACACACTTAATAAATTAAAAAATGTTGAACACGTACCTCACGTGGTGCAATTTGATGGGCAATTTCATTCCTTATGAGTTCCTCACGTGGAGAATCAGACCCAAACAATGTGTGTGATCTTATTCTCAAAAGTGACTTGCCACAGCTGATACATACATGTCCATGACTAATAATTGGTGAATTTTCCTGTTCGCTAGTTGGATGTCGTATTTGATTCCAGGCTGCAGTCCAACATGCGTGGTATACTACACTATCACTCGAAACTTGTACCTAATAAAGAAGCCATAATTATTATATCTATTGATATAATTATAAGACAACTCAGTTAATAAGCATTGCTGCAATTGTAGAATGAAGAAAAGGAAGAAATGACACATGATTGTAACTATTTACCTGCTGTGGTCGAACCCATTCTTGTATAAGATTTCGCAGTTCTGGAATTTCCAACAAATGCCTTCGTGTTTTCGCTATATTTAAACAACAATTAACACAGCGAAAATGTCCTCTTGAATGAGTTACCGAGGGCTGAGACGAAGTCTGGCCGGCGTGGAAGCTGGGATCATTGTTAACAGTGGATATCGAGTCCAAGTTCGTGCAGGGGTTATTGAAGGAAGCGGGTGCGGGGTCCATGTTCAGGCCGTGGTCAGTAGGGTGGGATAAAATGTCAGAGTCCAATTATAACGCTTGTTCGTTACTTCGATAACAAATTCACAAAAATAAAAACAAACAAAACAACAAGCAAATGAATTCTACATGTGACTATTTATATATATGACTATAGTTGTGAACTGAATTGTGAATTGTGATTTCATTCTATGACAGGGCTTAGCTGTCAGACTCGATGTTGCCACTTAACTGACATAAAATCAATGAAAGGATATCGATTTTTATTCGATTAATAATATCGTTAAAAAAACAATCTTTGAGGCGCTTTAAGTTCTGCAGGCTTTTTAAAATATATTTTCCTTTATTTATTTAAATGCTATTTGAAATGTATTTTTAGGAACAGTTAAATTGTGCAGTTGCGTTTTGTTAAGCTTTAACCTTTTGAGCGCCACGCCAAAAACGCATTACCGTGTCCCGTACGCCAAAGCGCCAAAACAAAATAGTGTTGCCAAGAATTGATATATCGATAACGTGAAATAACTTGTTTTTGGTGGTTTTTTATGCTATAAATGACTCTTAATAAACTGTATGTTTTATTTAATGCCGTCTCCCACTCTTTTTATATATGTACTTTGTACATATAAACATAAATAAAAAACAAACAATAAACATCTGTATAATTACCATGTTTTATGCAAATAAAGACTATTATTATTATTATAATAGCAATAAAATAGTAGTAAACCACAGCACTACTCTCCATCCTAATGACGACATTGTCACGACTGGACGACAACGGCGTAGCTGACCTTCCTTTTTGAAACATTCTTAGAATGTTGTGTATCGATTTCAAAATCGATCTAACCGAAATATACAGACATCGATTCATAATATTTTATGTGTCGGGGAAGGCGTAGGCCAAGTGAAGCACAGAAGAAAAGTCTTACACTCTTATGACAATGGGGATTTCATGTGATGCTGATGCTGCTAGATGATTTTGAGACTGATAAAGAAAATGGCACAACACAAAATGAAAAATTGCTCTTCACACCCTAAATAAAAAAAAAACATTAATTGTAATTTTGTATTATTATTAAAAAAGGTACATAATTATTCATTAATCAACAATTGTATATAATTATTCGCACTAGGTAAATCAGCCCTATAATACTAAAATCTTGGTCATGGAATAAATAAACATATTTGTTCACCAATCAATCAAAAATTCAATTCATCAATCAAAAATCAAAATTCATCATCATCGACGCTTTCCAAAATCCGAATGAGTTCTGAGGAATCGTTCATGTTGCATTGCTCTACTTTTCTCGGTAATCACTTATGACGTCATCAGGGTGTCGTCTATCCTTGATCACGGTGCCCAGTGAACTGATTTTCGATGACGCGCTAAAGATGCGCTAGAGCTGAGATATTAGATTTATTATGTGAAGATGATCTGATAACATTTTTTATTCATGTAGCTAACTATAGTTTTATGATTCTAATTTTTAATTTTATTCAAATATCATAAATAATAGAAAAAAAAAACACCATTGAGCTGAATTTTGGATAGTTTTCAAGAAATCTATGCCTCCCGCGTTTGACACTAGCGGTCAACCATAGACGATTTCTTATATTTACCCGAACACTACACATTGAAATAATACTCGTTTTTACGGAATTTATCGCGTATATTTAACTTTTTAATACCCGACGTTTCGAGAGCTTTACAGCACCCATGGTCACGGGAAGGACTGAGATGTTTAACGTCCAGGTGTCATAGTTAACCGCGGTTACCATAGATTAAGATTTAACTTTTGTTCCGATCTACACAGTACGAACTTATGGTATCATGAAGCCTTGCAGTTGTATGCTTGGGTTGGGATTTAATTTTATTTATTATAGGATCCCAAGCAGATGGTAGCACCCAGCCATCTTCTCTATTGAAATTAGGGTGTTTTTTGATTTCAATAGCCTCGCGAATCATCCTTGGAAGGAATCGGTGTTCTTTAGCGAGGATTTGTGGTCTATCAAATCTGATGTAGTGACGGGGGCGAACAAAGACATATTCATGGAAGACTTTGAGGAGAAAGCCCTGCTTACTTCTCCCATAAATCCAAGATTCTACAAGCGGTACGTAGACGACACTTTCACAATTCTACCTTTAGATAAAGTAACTGCATTTTTAGACCATCTTAACTCTATAAATTCTAAAATTCAGTTCACAATGGAGTTAGAGGCAAACAATTCCTTAGCTTTTCTAGATGTGTTAGTAATTCGGAATCCTGATAACACCTTGAGCCATACTGTGTATAGAAAAAAGACCCATACAGATAGATATTTAAACGGTGATTCTCACCACCATCCTTCACAGTTAGCTACCGTGGGTAAATCTTTGTTTCAGAGAGCACGAGGGATCTGTGACAGTAAACACCTGGCTGCCGAGCTCCAACACGTCAAGCAAGTTTTGCATGACAACAAGCTTCGGGTCCCGCGCCTACGTCACAGAGAACGAGTGAAGCCGGCCACAGTCGAGCGTGTACCTGCTGTACTGCCATATGTTAGAGGAGTCACTGACAAGATTGGCTACATCTTGAAGCGCGCTTCCATCAAAACATACTTCAAGCCGCCGAAGAAGATTGGTCAGTTTTTACCATCAGTCAAGTGTAACGTCCCTCTGCAAGATGCAGGAGTGTACAAGCTTGATTGTGAATGTGGTCTCTCCTACATAGGACAAACTAAAAGATCAATTAAAACCCGCGTCAAAGAACATATAGCTGATGTGAAGAATCGACGCTCCGGGAAGTCTGCAGTCTGTGAACATGTACAGGATCGCCCCCGTCACTACATCAGATTTGATAGACCACAAATCCTCGCTAAAGAACACCGATTCCTTCCAAGGATGATTCGCGAGGCTATTGAAATCAAAAAACACCCTAATTTCAATAGAGAAGATGGCTGGGTGCTACCATCTGCTTGGGATCCTATAATAAATAAAATTAAATCCCAACCCAAGCATACAACTGCAAGGCTTCATGATACCATAAGTTCGTACTGTGTAGATCGGAACAAAAGTTAAATCTTAATCTATGGTAACCGCGGTTAACTATGACACCTGGACGTTAAACATCTCAGTCCTTCCCGTGACCATGGGTGCTGTAAAGCTCTCGAAACGTCGGGTATTAAAAAGTTAAATATACGCGATAAATTCCGTAAAAACGAGTATTATTTCAACCATAGACGACTTTGGCGTGCTGGACATAGTATTTGCTTAGATAAAAATCCATTTTTATTAGTTCAATGTTTCTTAGTACTTGTGGCTCTAGAAGACTTGTTTTTTATACTCACATGTTGCTGGGTTATTCCTATTTTGAGGAGTGTAGAATTAAAATACCTGTAATAATTTTCCAATATCTATATTTCATATTTTTGAGAGCCGGGTTTTTGTCAACTATAGACGTCGTTGGCGCTCAGGGCCCGCAGGTGTTGGTCAAGTATAGGCGACTTTGGCGCTCAAAAGGTTAAAGGATTCATGGTAAATCAGCTGGAAACTAACTTTGTTTCGTTATCATAACATGATTCTATTTTAAATGTATTGTTATAAACAGATAAGAATAACTTAACCGATCTTCTTTAAAAACAGATAAGAACAGTTCTTATCTGTTTTCAAAGAGGATCGGTTAAGATTAACAGTTAAATTGTGCCGTAGCATTTGTTACTTTCTAAAGAATTCATTGAAAATCAGCTAGTAATTCGCTTGTTTAATTATCGTAACATAATAATTATTTAAAAATTATATTAGCACTGTAATGATGACACCGTAAATAATCGATCGAAAAAGAGAATCGATTTTTTAAATGTGTTTTGTGATTGGCAACACTTTTTTTTTATTCGCAAACTAATGACATAATGATTTACCTAATTTTTATTATTATGTTTTCGGTACTTTTAATTTGTGCAAAAATATTCCCATTGTTTGAGGACAAATGAATACCGCGATTAATAACCATAAATAAAGATATAATTTTTTAACAAATTCACATTGTTGGGCGTTCTATGGCCGAAAATGGGCAATTTTCTTTGTTGTATAAACGATACTGAGTAACCTCCTTGAAGGACAGCGGTGATAACCCTAACATCCTGTATATGTAGGTATAAAATTATGTATATGGTGTATAATATAGTGGTAACAGGACCTAATGTCTATTTTGTGCAATCAAGTAGACCACTTAAAGCGTTATTTTTATGATAAATGCAGCTGAGTGGCCCGAAATAAGAACTCGCATTATGTGTTATTGAGTAAGTAAACAGTGCCATAACATACCATAATAGAACAGTAGTGCAAACAACGCCAAACATTGCTCGCAGAAAATAGCAGAATCAGCACAAAGCTCATGCACGAAGACCATGCGCAGCCACCGTAACACTGGTAATATGTTCAAAATAATGACAATAGTTACCTGTTGCAGATGTAGAACGTCTGACGATGTTGAAACACGGAAATGTAGGAATCGCCTTCAACAATAATCTACATATGCCTACAGTGATGTTACACGTCATTATACTTACTATCAGCGCATATACTTTTTCCAGTTAATGATTGCATTAATGCCTCTGTAAATTCTTTTTTTGAAACCTTATCACATTTCACGTTGTATGTGATCCACGCGTTTACTAACGCCATGCCTAACAAATATTCCATACCCACTTATCTGAACCATTTGAGCCCTCTTTTTAATGTAGAATAGTATGAAGACATTTGGTCGCTGAAGTCAACTCCTTTTTTTTTTTTTTTTATAGAAGAGGGGGCAAACGAGCATGCGGCTCACCTGATGTTAAGTGACTACCGCCGCCCATGATCAACCGCAACACCAGGAGAATTGCGGGTGCGTTGCCGGCCCTTTAGAAAGGAGTAAGCTCTTTTCTTGAAGGTCCCCAGGTCGTATCGGTCCGGAAAAATCGCCGGTGGTAAACTATTCCACAGAGAGGTTGTACGTGGAAGGAAACTCCTTGTGAAACGTACAGTGGTGGACCGCCAAGCATCCAGATGGTGTGGATGGTATCGAGACGTTTGCCGTGTAGTGCGTTCACGAAATTTGGCGGCTGGGATTAATCCGAACAATTCCTCAGAGCACTCCCCGTGATAGATGCGATAAAATACGCAAAGAGATGCAACATCTCTTCGCAGCGCCAGTGAATCGAGCCGATCGGAAAGCACTCGGTCGTCGACGATTCGAGCCGCTCTGCGCTGGATGCGGTCAAGTGGAAGGAGCTGGTACTGGGGAGCCCCAGCCCAGAGATGGGAACAGTATTCCATGTGCGGCCGAACCTGCGCCTTGTAAAGTTGCAGGCGGTGTGCCGGCATGAAATACTGTCCCGCTCTGCTGAGCACGCCAAGCTTTTTAGAGGCCAATTTGGCCTTCCCTTCCAAGTGACCACGAAACTGCACGTCACTCGATATGTCGACGCTGAGGATTCCGATACTGGCTGAGGCAACAAGGGGAGTGCCTTGAAACTGAGGGGATACGACAAAGGTGTTCTTTTTAGCGGTTAACGCGCAAACTTGTGTCTTCTGGGGGTTAAACTGGACTAGATTTAGTCGTCCCCAATCCGAGACTCTGTTCAGCAAAGACTCGACTTTTTTGTTGTTATTATACGTTAAGACACATGTAGGCTTTTTTATATCTTCATTCGTCTTCCTATTTTTTTTGCCAGTGTTGACAAGCACATCTTTGTCCTCTTTGAGAGTAGATATCATTAGAAGTTGCCTTTTGTCAACCCATTTAATAACTTTAACGCCATTTTTATTCATAGCTCCTTTGATTTCACCCTTCTTCAACTTTAGTAACACTATCTCCTTAGGTAGCCCCCTTCGCTTCGAATTTAGGGTACCGCAATAACGGGTTTTTTGAGATAAGAGTTCTTCCGCCAATTCAATTGAAGAGTAGAAATTGTCTGCAATTACTACACGACATTTGTTCTCCAGCCCTTGAATGAGTTTCAGTACGGTGACTTTACCATGATTTTGTTCACGGCCATTTTCTCCCTTTCCAGAATAAATTATTGAATTATATATATACCCTTCTGGAGTGCATAACTTGTAAATTTTAACACCATACTTGTGTGATTTGTTTTTAATGTATTGTTTGAATTTCAGCCTGCCACGCCATGGTATCATTGATTCATCTATAACAATGAATTTACCTGGCGTTAATACTTCTTGGAATCTGCTGTTGAGCATATTAGCCAAATCATGAATTTTCTTCAACTTATTTGTATTGTGGATGGCTGACGAATCATCACAAAAATGCCAGAATTTCAGGAATAGCAGAAATCTATCCCGAGTCATTACAGATACAATATATTCGTTTCGATATATTGATTTTTTTGACCAATAGTCATTTATATGAGGCACTTTGTTCAGACCCATTGCGAGTAGTACCCCTAGAAACTTCCGCATTTCTATATTATTCGTAGCTTTCCATGATAATAACCGAGATTTTGTTTTTATTTCGTTATTATTTTGCTTTTCTGCGATGTGTTTTAACGCATATTTATTAGTTTCTGTAACCATTTTATCTATTATTTCATCAGTTACAAATAAGGAAAAAATACCTGCAGGAGATATATCTTCTATAGGAATATTAAAAGTGCTTTCATTTAAAGTACACGCATCCAACTCAGGTGTCAAATCTGTGACAGCATCCCATTCATTGACACTATTATCCTGTGCATCTTCCTCTTCCTCTGAAACATCATTATCTATATCCGATACAACTTCACTTGCAGAATATTCATCACTCTCATCATCGCCTGTGTCACCACTTTCCTGCTCTTCATCTTCCTCCTCAGTATTTTCCGTTTCTTCCTCTCTCTCTGCATCTTCATCTTCCTCTTCAGCATTTCCTGTTTCTTCCTCTCTCTCTTCTACATCTTCTACATCAACATTTTCTGTTTCTTTCTCTCTCTCTGCTTCGTCATTAAGTGTTTCTTTCTGTCTTTCATTTTCTTCAAACTGTTTATTACGTTCTTCGTCATAAAAAACACAATTTTCATTACTTTCAGTTAACCCTTGCGACATACTGTCTTCAAAAGAATAAGTGAATGTAAGTTTTGTCTTTGGATCTTTCTTTTCTATTTCATTTTTCTTTTTTATCTTTTTATTATCGTTTCTTAGATTTATCAAGTCATGATATTCGCTTTCATCTATTTTGATGCCGTGCATAAGCTTAGAGGCTGATATATTGTTTAGCGAAGGACTGCATCCTCTTGAGCTATACATACTAAATCGTTCCAATGACGATGAGCTAGGCGAAGACAATCCTTTTGATGTCTGTGGTGTAGGTTTATTTTTACATTCTGTAATGCAAAAAAGGTAAGTGGAATAAAATTAATCTACACTAATATTATAAATGTGAAAGTTTAGATGTATGGATGTTTGCTACTCTTTCACGCAAAAACTACTGAACGGATTTAGATGAAACTTTACAGTAATATAAGTAAAAAATTAAATAAAATATGAAATTTTGAGAGATAGAGAGAGAGAGATATCTGTCAATAGATGCTCAGCAGAAACTATAACACTAAAAGCAAATAAATTATTTAAATTAAGACATACCTGTTTTAGTTACATGTGAAAACGAGACTGGTTTAAGAATATGAAATTTTCTTCCACTGGGGCTACTGAAAACGTCCGCTGTTGACAAAAAAAGTTTACTGTGACTCTTATTGTGTCTTATTTAGCGAGAAAAAGGAGTGTTGGGGTAAAAGCGGACGGATTATGGTTCAATTGAAAAGATGTTCAAAAAAACTAAATTTTCTCGACATCAACTGTTGAAAATAAATCATTAAAATGCAATGAAAGTGTTAAGAATAATCTTTTTCATAAAGGATGGTATTACATAAAAAATCCCCACGTCATTATGCGTCTAAGGCTGATATGTTGATATGTGTAGGTAGTAAATAAAACTTACCGCTTGTGCTTTGTTTTCCGTGCACATTTGTTTCCAAATCCTTTTTAGTTTTCTTAGTGGAAAATATTTCTTCACTGCTGTCACTATCACTGTCAATAACTGCAGGGCGAATTACTCTATTTTCCAAAATTTGTATTTTTCTTTTATTGCTTGCCATTGTTGATAATATCGGACGCTACGACAGAGCTGTTAGATAGCACAACACTAACTGGCGGGGCGCGCGCTCTGTGCGGTATCGGGTCGCCAGCTGCCTGGTGGGAGGGCGGGCCAAAATAGGCCCACTGCCGCACTCGCGGATGTTTTTTCACCGTCAGTGCGTGGTAGGTCAATAAAAGCCTGCCGTTATGTTTTGATGGGGAACAACTACGGCATTTACCGCAAGATGAAATATATATTTGTCTCTGTCGAATTTTTACAAACACCTGAGATAATCGTTTCGCACAAGCGAGAGGGACATAGTTTTCTTCGTCCGCACCAGTTCAAGTACCGCGGCAGGCCGATATCGGCCTGTTACGCAGTAAACGTGTTAATAATTCAATGTAAAAAAATATTCACGTAATTGGTCGCGCGGATTACAATTGTTACAATTACTGAGCTCCTGTGAGCCTGTGACACAACCGCGCGAGACCTGTGCTTGCGCTGCACTGAGTGCGTCGCTCAATCATTCATTTTAAAGTACCTGGAGGCGCCACAAGTTAACGCAAATCGATTGTTAGAAATTATCGATTTTGTATAGGTGGGTTACATATGTAGTCCACGCGACCACTCCAGGATTAATCTTATCATCTAGTTTTGGCCTATTCTTACACTTACACGTACAACTTAAGTACCTTCAGGGCAAAAGTGAGTAGGTTACTTCTTGGCAAGTGCGTTCCAACCAAGACCACATCACTGCTTTCTTCTAAGCATGATTGTCGTCAAGTGAAATCCTATCCTACAATAAAAATAAACTATTCAACGTTTTTCTTGTAAGTGGAGTTTCGCGTCAAAATCGGTCAGAGGTTAAAACGAGTACATCGCGTCGCGAGAAGTGATTATTTTTCTACGTGGCACTACAACATGTCGGAGAAGTGTTTAATTTGTGATGATGTAGTCCGAATGGACTTGTGTAAAGTCGGAAATAAAGGAATAAGTGGGATAATAAAGGCAAGCGCGTTAATAGAAGATGGGAAAGCAAAAACATGTTTAAGGAATAAGACGAGTGGTGTTGTTCACAATGCTTGCAGAAGACAATACGTTAGAAGTGACTCAATAAAAAGGTTTTTGAGAGAACAAGCTCTTTCAGAGCAACCATCAACATCACGTGGTGTCTCTTCTTTGCGTTCAGGAAAAAGTCAGTTTGATTTTAAAACAAAGTGTTTTTTTTTGCACAAAAGTGCATGACGAGGAGGCGGAGAGAAAAAATCCTTATTCTAAGCGTCGAACCATTATCAAAGTTCGTACTACTACGTTTCACAATTCCGTGCTTCTTCGTGGGCAGGAAAGGAACGATGAGTGGGGTAACGACGTAGTAAGATGTATCTGAACTGCAGTAGATGCTGTATATCACGTGGATTGTTACAAAAAATTCACTTTGCCACTCTACCTTCAAAAAAAAAAAGCTGGGCGCCCCATTGACGAAGGGATTTCAGAAGAAATGAACGAAATCTACGATTACATTAAAAAAAACGATAACTGTCAATTTTCTATGGACGATTTGTTGGGACAGATTACGGGAGAACCACCAACTGTGAAAACCATCAAAGCCAAAATAAAGGAAAAATATGGGGACCAAATTCTTTCAGTACAACTCGCACCAAACTAACAGTCCTCTGCTTTCATGCAACTGGTGAAAAAATTTTAAACGACGCGTGGTACACGTCAAGGTGTACTGATGAACAGGCAGAAAATGAAAGAATCGTACGAAAAGCCGCTTAGATTATCTTAAAAGATATTGAATCTATGGCTTACGACAACAGTGCCTATCTTCCTTTAACTAGCTTCTGCAGCCGGGCTAGCATGGGCGGGGAACAATATATCCCCGGGGAGAGGATACAATTTTTATCCCTTGCTTAATTTTATCCACCCTGCGAGCATGGGCAAGAGACAAAAATTATATCCCCCGATTATATCCACTAACAAGAGATAAAATTGTCTTATCTCTATAGTATATCCCCGTTTGACATAACGAGTAGACATATATCTCCCCATCCGTAGCATGAGGCCAAGGGAAAGAGAAAAAATTATCCCTTTTTGACATTTGAAAGGGACAATTTTATCCTCTTTCGCGGACGTGGGTTTAAGTTTATCTTCGAACCATTTTAATACGAAATAGATGTCTCGAGCCTATTGCAACTACATTTTCGTGTCAGAAATTGAAAAACAAGAAAGAAAATTACACCAATCTATACACTAATCTATTGGAATTCTCCGACAACGAATTTCTACGCCGGTTTCGGATGCTCAAAGATTGTTTTGTATTTGTGTAAAGAACTCTATGAGGCTGTAAAGCCTATTAATTCTGTGGATAGACTACCAGTGCATATTGAAGTAAGCATCTATTACAATCACCTTGTCCAAAAACATCTTATATTTGCAATCAATACATGTGGCTTATGTAACTTACTTTAATATTTTTTCTAGGTAGGTAGTTTACATCTTTTAGTCTCTTGGCAGATGGTAGTTACCTACTAGAGAGGTACGATTCAAGACCATGGCATGGCTGTTGTTCAAACAACAAATAATCAGCAAATACTTGACCTAAATTATTTGGGCCATCATTAGAATGTGTGGAGCAGTATACTTTTATTAGCCTCTTGTGTAGGTAAATACAAGTTTAAAGACTAATATACATAATATTAGGAATACAAATAACACAATACTCATGATTATAAAATTATTTATTCCTTGTTTTGTTTGAAATCATTACATTTTTATTCTTCATGCTTCATCATTTTCAATTAAAATTAAATCTTTGTGACTTAGAGTATACATCAATTTTGATGTATTTTGTAATTTTCTTATAATGGCAGTAATTGCGGGGATATTATTTTTTAATTTCCTCAAGAGGTTACACCACCTCCAAAGGGTCTGTATTGTCCGGTTCCCCGACATAACAGCCCCGGACAGAATAGCCCCGACAAAACAGCCCCGACAAAACAGCTCACCGACAAAACAGCCCCCGACAAAACAGCCCACGACAAAACAGCCCCCGACAAAACAGACAAACAACAAACAGACAAAACATAAAAGTATAATAATAAATAAATAATTATAAAACTAAGTAAGTAATTTACGAAATATGATCGTTGTAGGTAGTATAATATTATTACTTTGCTAGTTGCATTGATAATCGTGCTTTTTATTTTCAGAGTATATTACATAATGAAAATATAATATAATAATAATTATTATTTCTGTGAATATATTGTGGAATTTTATATTCAGCTTTCAATTTAATTAACTTACCTATTATGAGTAGGTTCCAAGATGGGGTGATTTACGTTTCGGCCGATTAGCAGATTTGAATAAATGTTATAATAACTTATAGTCCGTTCATCGCTTTAAGAAAGTAATTTGTAATGTGTTTACAATACCTATTGTACCTCTTGCGGCGATAATCCTCTTATTGCTATTGAACGAGTATGGTTCATTCAGAAATACATGGGAAGTGTTAATAAATTATTTATTTTTAATTATTCTATGTATAATTGCAGCACCAGGTAAGAAGATAATCCCCCGTAAAAGAAAAGTTAGTTTCTTAAACCCATGAACGGACTATACCTATTATGAGTAGGTTCCAAGAAGGGGGGATAAAGTAATATATAAGAACATCGGGACACACAAAATTACTATAGTCTTGTAGAATTTTGTCTGGTGAAGATCATGGAACTTATTCAATCGCAGAAAGGCAAAGATTTACTGTTGAGCGATGGGTACCGGTATCGTAAGGCGAGAACTAATACCGATGGCAGTGTATCATGGAGATGCGCCGAGACATCTTGCCGAGGACGTGTCAAAGTGTCATTGGAAAATGTGGTAAATGTTACTCGACACAGTCATGCTCCAGATCCAGCTAAAAATGAAGCAATAAAATCTGTGTCTAATATGAAAAGGCGAGCAGCGGACACCCTTGAGAAACCAAGGCAGTTGATTCAAGGATCGACAAGAGGGATAAATTTGGAAGCATCAGTCCATTTGCCATCGTACAATGCATCTCAGAGAACTGTTGAGCGTATTCGGCAAAGGCGTGAAGTGTCGTGCCCAAACCCAGGCTCTGTTGCCGATATTAATATTCCTGTTGCACTACAAGTCACTTCAAGAAATCTAAATTTCTTGTTATGGGATTCTGGACAGAATGATCCTCATCGCATCTTCATGTTTGGTACTAAAGAAAATTTGGAAGTTTTAGAGGAGCACCGGCACTGGCACGTAGATGGAACCTTTAAAGTAGCCCCACAATTATTTCTACAAGTATTTACCATTCATGCATTGGTAGATAACCATTCTATTCCGTTGATTTACGTGCTTCTACAGGATAAACGAGAAGAAACATATGTTCGAGTGTTTCAAAAATTGATGGAGTTGAAACCCACTTTAAATCCAATAAGCTGCTTATCCGACTTCGAGAAAGCGATCCAAAATGCAGTTTGCCAGGTATTTCATGGTGTTTAGGTGATGGGTTGCTTATTCCACTTAGGGCAGTGTTTATGGAGGAAAATCCAAGAGCTACATCTTGTAGAAGAATATCGCAATGACGAAAATGTGAGAATGCATTTGAAAATGTTACTAGCGTTATCTTTTGTCCAAGAGGGCGACGTAATCACTGCTTTTGAGGAGCTAACCGAAAGCTGTCCACGAGAAATTGATGCAGTCATCGATTACTGGGAAGATACTTACATAGGACGGCAAAGAAGAAATCGGAGAGCAGATCCAAAATTTCCTATTCATGTATGGAATGTTCATGATAGAGTGCACCAGGGCCTTCCTCGTACAAACAACTCTGTAGAAGGATGGCATCATGCTTTCCAACACACCGTTGACTGTCACCATCCATGTATTTTCAAATTAATAGACCACTTCAGGAAGGAACAAGACCGGGTAGAAATAGAGTTGGAACGGTTTCGAGCCGGCTTCAGAAATCCCGAAGCTTCCAAAAAGAAGTATGTGCAACTTAATCGTCGATTGGAAACTCTTATGGGAAACGACGACCTTTTACCGTATCTCCGTGGAATTTCCAACAATCTGACATTATAAATTGATATATTATTATATAACTTCATTTATTTTTATTTTATAATAATTATTAATAATTGTAACCTTTGTAATTAATAACCTTTGACGAATATAGTTTGTAGAATTTTGTTTGTAAATATACATTATAATATAATTTTATAACTACATTTATTTTTGTGTTTATTTCGTGTGTAGACGATGCAATAGTTTTGTTGAAAACAAAAAATACATAAAATGAACCAAAAAAGTCACGTAAAGTATTAACATTCGTTTTACACCACTTACAATTTTTTCAATAATTTCTTGCTAAAACTCACAATAGAAAAGTTTCCCATATATCGCCAACTGAAGTAGATACACGGTATAAGTATAGTTATAAATTCTATAGATATGTATGGTATTTATTTTGACTTGGGCTGTTTTGTCGGGGGCTGTTTTGACGGTGGCTGTTTTTTCGGTGGGCCATTTTGTCGGGGCTACATGTGTGTTTATTTTTCCACCAAATAACAGTTAGTGTTGCAACATAAGAATGTTAATTTTCCACACGGAAGATGTAATTTTTTTAACAAATCTTTTTCTTTAAGTTCATGTATGACGGTACATACAGTGCCAAATTAAGGGTTAAGTAAACAGAATCACATTCACTAATGATCATCTAATGACTGTCATTGTTAAAAAAAGTATTTTTTAACTTTTTCACTTTCTGCTATTGTCTTTGTATTTAGGGCTAGGAAATGTCCGCCGCGCTGCCTCAATGCGTGTTGGCGAACTTCATATGCTTTCGAAATTTTCTCAGGCATGCAGGTTTCCTCACGATGTTTTCCTTCACCGTCGAGCACGTGGTAAATCAACACTTAAAATTGCAATTAACAATTTAAGTGGTGCCGGCGGAGATCGAACCCAGGTCGTGTACTGTGAAATTTACAGCTTGCGCTAACTATCTGAGCTACCATGGCTTAATCATATATACACACACAATATTTAAATGCATATTTATATATAGGCACATTTTAATTCTTCAAGAGAACATCATTCCCATATTAAATTGGTACATTAGAAATTTGTGCAAATACGAAGTGATCGCATGCAAAGGTGGTTCAGCAGAAAAACAATTTTTAAAAACGTTGACGACGAATGATAGAATTTGTTAGTATTAAAAAATACAAATGTCCAAAATACAATGATTTGGTAAATGTCATAAATTTAAACAAACGTTATGTGTGTAATAATCATGTATTTGCAAGAAATAATCACAAAACTTTACATTGTTCTTGTGATGCAGATGATAAACCAGGGTCACATTGGGTAGCTTTAATCGATAGGAATGACGTCGGACAATATTTTGACGATCACCTGTACGATATCATCTAGAGTTTTTAAAAAGGAATTCTAAAAGATGGTACTGGAATGTTGATAGGATTCAGAATGAGTGGACTTCATTTTGTGGCGAATATTGCTTAATGTATTTGCTATATAAGTTTCAGGGATGTTCAATGCATAGTTTTACAAGTATATTTACAGGGAACACATTGTACAACGATATTTTAGTGGATGAGATGTTTCGCTCCTATTTTATAGATAATAAGTAATAAGATTTTGTATTTTGTAAGTAAAAATTGTAACAAAATTACGTAATGTGTTTTATTGATGATTCAGATTAGCGTTGCAGTTAGGAACAAAGAAGTATAATACAATAGCACTGATAAGCCGACGCACTCGCACTCGCAATGACGGTGTCCAATGAACAATAGTTAAGCACAATGGGACGCTAATGACGGTGGAGGCCCTCATATCAATTAGATATTAGTTAATTGATCTACACATCTCCGGAACCGTGCATCCTACGCAAAAATAGACCGCAGATTCGTGATCAGAGCATGCCAAAACCTTTTTTTTTAGGATCGTGAGTTGACAAACGTTGTACCACTTCTGACTCAGTGAGCCAGAACTGACACAATTTAACTACTCAGGCCCCACGAGGGCCTCTGAGAACACGATCTCCTCGGATGCTGGAACAGTACGATCAGGTATGAAAAACTCATAAACATAAAAATATATTCCCTGAACCACATGTGGTTTATGAACGTGCAGGAGCAAAAATGTCTCTCTACGCTCATGAACCATATGTGTTTCAGGGAAATAAAGCCTACTTAAATTTTCTTAAAGGATATTATTACTGGGGCTACCCTATGACTATAAAAAAAAACAAATTATTCAAAAACTCCATTGGACGTGTCGGTGAATTTTGCATTTTTGTATGGGACAGGAAACGTGTTAAAAAGGCTGTAGTTACATCAATACTCGTATTCCACTTAACACTGAGAGCAAATAATAATCTAAGTGTGGAATGTCTTGAGAGAAAGTGTCTGTATAGTCCATGCGAGGTTTCTGTGAAAAACCTTATGCCACAAGTCTAGCCCGGAACCGTACATTCTTGTCCACATCAAACTTTTTATTGAGTACCCATCTACACTTCACAATTGACACATTACCTGGGTTGTCAATGAGCTCCCAAGCATTGTTGTCCTCAAATGACTGCAGCTCGACGGCCATGGCACTCTTCCATTGCTCACTCTCAGGCCCGACGAGAGCCTCTGAGAACACGATCTCTTCGGATACTGGAACAGTACAGGAAAGACACATATAACCATACCGATCAGGTTTTTTCTGGGACGCTTACTAGACAAAACATGCTCCTGCTCTGGAGTTGATGTCATCTGGGCTTAGCTTAGTGTTGTCAGAGTAAAATTTATTTCGCGCGCCAAATGCAGCTTCGTTTCCGGCGCTGTTATTGTCACTGGTCACCTCCATGTCAAGTAATTTCGACTTTATGACATCTGCAGTTATCAAAATACCCGAATGTTCAATTGCCATGATCGTGGGTGTATAACGATCAGACAAACCTGCTAATAATAGTGAGTCAACCCATTCGTCTGTTATTGTAAAGCTCGTGCCATTTAACCGCTGTGCTGTCTTACCGTTTGAGTCACATATATCGCCATAGAATCACAGTTTTCTAGTCATATGGATATCAAATGTCGCAGCAAGGTTATTTTTATTTCAGTCTAGTCCATAATTTTTTTGAGCTCTTGGTGTTCTTAATATGTACGTACAATGACGGGTCTATAGTCAATATTAGCTTTGCCTTCGTTTTTGCATCGTACACAAGCTTAAGTTCAAAATCTGGCGTCGGTTTGATGTACTATACCTTCGAGCACCAACGAATTTTCAACCGCGAAGCTCCACTCATCATAGTTCTCTCTTACTTTTAATTTAGGAACACTGGCAATATAGTTCGTAGTCTTGTTTCCGCGATACAACTTTCATTAACTATTTTATAATAAAAAAAAACTGGTAATTTCGGGATAGGCCCATAACCTATAATTAAACACGTGAATGTCGCTAACAGACTAGTTTTATTTTTTAAAGTATACATAGACAATCATACAAATCTTATATAAAACTGGCATCGTACCATAAATATACTTAATACAATATAGTGTCTACATTGCACATGAGATGGCGTTACTAGTAGCAAAATACAAATAAGAAGTACTTTTATTATTTTGATACATTGTTTTAACAAAATTTTGATTTAATATTTCACAGGCCATATTCATGAGCCGCTCTAATTAGCGTTTTGGAACTTGCAATAATGCCTACATGCGTTCGTCACTATCTTTTACATTTACTTGACAGTCTCGGAACTTCAGACAGAATTTGTAGCTAGATAATATTGTATAATGTGTATATATATATATATATATATATATATATATATATATATATATATATATATATATACTTTGAACTTAAGCTTGCTTATATATATATCAGAATCTAGATATATATATATATATATATCAGATTTATGCTTATGTAATGGATTTCGGGTATAACGGCGATGAAGGGACCACTCTATTTTCGGCGGTATATCCGGAAGTCGTTACAGGCAAATGTAAAGAGATACAGACACGTACACATGTGTAGTTTATATTCATTTATTATTGAACATATTTGCACACATAGTTATTCACTGGTAAAAAGTAAAGTTACAGCCTATATACGTCCCACAGCTGGGCACAGGCCTCCGCTCATTTCTGAGAGGATTTTACGGCAAGGAATTGCCCGCAGCGCTGCCCCAATATGTGTTGGCGAACTTCACTCTCAAGGCACTAATGCAGTCCTACAAAAAACTATAAGATGTTGGTTCTTAACAAGACTACCAGAGATCTGATTATTATAACAATATTTATATTTATTATTTATATAATAATATTATCAAAAAATCAATTACAAATACAATATGCTTAAAATCCCTTATCCGCTCGTTTGCTTCTTGCAACCACAGTTGCAAAAACAGTATCCTTAACTTTCCTCTTTGCGACTGTGGTTGCTAAGCGACGAAGTTCTTTTAATTGAATTTAGACCGTATTTTAAACGCACAGAGTCTAACTATTACATATTAAAACCAAAATTACCAACCTCTTGGTAATTCGTGGAAAAATATCGAAACTTTGTTGGTTAAAGTTTAGTGAGTGAAGTGACGCTTGAGTGGATTTAACGAGGTTATAAAATATGGCGTGAGTATTGCATTTTATTGATTTTTGCTAGTATTTATATACACAAATTAATTTCTTATTAGTGTTTTCTTGTATTAAAGTATTATTTTTGCAAATACTGTATGAAAAATGTGATAAAGTCGACTTTTAAATACTCAGAATGACGCTAATCTAAACATAATTTTCTATAGCTTACATTATCGTAATTATGTTGTATTATTTAAATACGATAAAATTATTCAATTCAAGTAATAAAGTTTTATAAATGGTTCGTAATATTATAATATAAGTTTTTATGTAATAACAGCCTAGATTTTAACTAACAAATAGCGATCAATTGCGCAATCCGTGAATTCTTCATCAGGTTTTACTTAATATTTTTACTATGTATTTAAATATAAATCATTTATTATTTTATTTATTTATTTATTTTATAGGATAGGGTGACAAACGAGCACACAGTCCACCTGATGGTAAGTGGTTGCTGTGGCCCATAAGCATCTACATCTATCCTCGATTACGAATCAAAATGCAGATGCGTTGTCACCCGTGAGGACTAAGATGGAATGCCTCGTTTCCAGTAAAAAGGGTCTCCGGTTCTCTACACTCACCATACGAAATACAGCAGCATTAAGCTACTATTTCACGCTGGTATTCTGTGAGAGCGTGGTCCTTCCCCGGTCGAGCCGACCCATTCGTGCTACAACTATACTACTAATATAACTGCAGCATGGCTCTACCACGTATGAAAATCGTTTTATAATATAGATAAATATATCAAGCAATTCATTACGTTTAAGGATATATTATATCCTTAAACGTAATGAATTGCTTTTGAAGGATATAATAAATAATCATACACTTATCGATCTTATTTTTTGATAAACCCGATGTTTTGCTAAAAGTCGCTAAAATGGCTTGTACTTGTGATTTCAACACCTCTAAAATATTATTGTAATCATATTTTGTTAGAATAACATACGTATTTTCTTTTCTTATTTCAATGTCTATTCACAAAATTTAAAATATTTGAAGTGCTCCTCTCGAGTAAGTCATAAATTAAGTTTTATTGACGGTAGGTCGAACGTGAGAAACACAGTCCCGACCTACTGGCAAAGTAAGCTACCCTTTTTTTGTTCGCAAGCAATCGAGCGGTTATGTAACTAGAAATAAAGTATTAAACTCTAAACATTATTTTTGGTTCTTCGTAACGTCACACATGATGCTTACATATTACATAATATTATGAAACTTTCATATTATTTTAAAACTTAAAAAAATTTAAAAGAAAGGTTTTCAACTGTGAGAGTATTAGAATTTATGAAATTAGAATCAGATCAATGCTACATTGTACAAAAATAAAATGCGTTTTAACCCTGCAGTGGTCGCGCCCCCAAAACTTTCATGAGTGGTCGCGTGGACTACGTACGTAATCCATATACATTGAAAAAAAAAACAAAAGATTTATTCATAAACTTTTTATTAATGAAATAAAAATAAAATCAGTACAGTTTTCTCTTTTTAAACATAACTATCACAATTAAATCACAACCTCTGTGTTACAAATAATCAACAAAATAAAAAATCTTCTCTAAAATGGCACAAAAATCACATGGATTGTTCTAATTAACATCACAATTTATAAAAATAGTTGAAACTTATATCTAAATGTTGTTTTCTGCACAGGAAAGACACATAATATTTAAATGATCTCCACATACAAACTTACTGCACTTGGTGCACATCTTTCTAGTACTTTTGTTGCGCGCTCTTCCACAGTCATGGCAAAGGCGCACAACATTGCTCGATGTACCTTGCGAGGTAGTACCAAGAAAATCTTTGATTTTGATTGTGAGTGTTCTTGGCAATGTTTTTTTTTCTAGTCTCTTCTGCGCTAGTGGTTTCATCCATGCCAGAGACAAGTCAATAAGGGACTCACGTCGGCTGACATGTTCGTTATTTCTGTTTGCCGTGTAAATGCACAATGCATTGAGTGCACTCAAATTCAGCAAGCGGAAGAAAATTGTAAGAGGCCATCTCCTTGAGTTTCTTGTTACACATACATGGAACACATTTTATCCACCAGATCGACTCCATTCTTAGTCCTATTGTAGTAAGTTATAACTTCTGGCTTTCGACTATCTCCAGAGTCTTCATCAATTGTAGCATCGTTGTGCATCGTCGAAATCAAAATAACAACTTTATTGGGTTTTGCCACATAAGACAACAGTGTACATGGTGGGTGCACCCAAATGAAGTGGTGGGTTTCCTCTTGCGACACGAAATTCACGAGGGACTTCTCGTTTATCTTTCCGTACCGTCCCGACCATAGTTGTACCGTTTTCGAAAAGTTGTTTTGCAGTTCGAAGTGAAGAAAACCAGTTACCCAGTTATATTTTGTACGTGACCCGTTATCTAGTTGGTATTTTTGATCGAAGGTGTAGCATCTCGTTCTCTTCTATATTTCTCCTTGATATAATCCATTTTCTTATTAGTATATTTGTGGTGGTGATGTGGTGGATGATATGATCATCAAAAAACAGTGACATGCAGTCTTCTAGGATTGTTTTTTGACGAGCTGTTCCTTTCGGCCCTGGGGGTACAAACACTATATTACGACTTCGTATTCTACCTCTATTTAGGGGAACTGTTTTCGACCATAATGTCATCTACTCCCCTGTAAAAGTCCGTGCGTCGGCGGCGTTGCTGAGGTGGATTATCTTCTTCCGAACTTTCGTCAGATCCCTCACCTGGTATGTCTTGCTCTTGCTCAGATTCCGATTGATGATGATCTTCCTCTTCTAAATTATCAACTTCTTCGTCGGAGCTCGATTCAGCTTCATAAACATCTTTTCCGACATCAACTTCAGCCAGCCACGACTCAATTAGTGCATCACGTGCATTGTCCATTTTTTGTCTAAAACAAACATTATATTACAATAATCTAACAAAAAAGAACAAAATAAAGTATTACTTATCTAAAATAAACGAAAACTTAATAATTCAATGTAAAAAAATATTCACGTAATTGGTCGCGCGGATTACAATTGTTACAATTACTGAGCTCCTGTGAGCCTGTGACACAACCGCGCGAGACCTGTGCTTGCGCTGCACTGAGTGCGTCGCTCAATCATTCATTTTAAAGTACCTGGAGGCGCCACAAGTTAACGCAAATCGATTGTTAGAAATTATCGATTTTGTATAGGTGGGTTACATATGTAGTCCACGCGACCACTCCAGGATTAATCTTATCATCTAGTTTTGGCCTATTCTTACACTTACACGTACAACTTAAGTACCTTCAGGGCAAAAGTGAGTAGGTTACTTCTTGGCAAGTGCGTTCCAACCAAGACCACATCACTGCTTTCTTCTAAGCATGATTGTCGTCAAGTGAAATCCTATCCTACAATAAAAATAAACTATTCAACGTTTTTCTTGTAAGTGGAGTTTCGCGTCAAAATCGGTCAGAGGTTAAAACGAGTACATCGCGTCGCGAGAAGTGATTATTTTTCTACGTGGCACTACAACATGTCGGAGAAGTGTTTAATTTGTGATAATGTAGTCCGAATGGACTTGTGTAAAGTCGGAAATAAAGGAATAAGTGGGATAATAAAGGCAAGCGCGTTAATAAAAGATGGGAAAGCAAAAACATGTTTAAGGAATAAGACGAGTGGTGTTGTTCACAATGCTTGCAGAAGACAATACGTTAGAAGTGACTCAATAAAAAGGTTTTTGAGAGAACAAGCTCTTTCAGAGCAACCATCAACATCACGTGGTGTCTCTTCTTTGCGTTCAGGAAAAAGTCAGTTTGATTTTAAAACAAAGTGTTTTTTTTTTGCACAAAAGTGCATGACGAGGAGGCGGAGAGAAAAAATCCTTATTCTAAGCGTCGAACCATTATCAAAGTTCGTACTACTACGTTTCACAATTCCGTGCTTCTTCGTGGGCAGGAAAGGAACGATGAGTGGGGTAACGACGTAGTAAGACGTATCTGAACTGCAGTAGATGCTGTATATCACGTGGATTGTTACAAAAAATTCACTTTGCCACTCTACCTTCAAAAAAAAAAAAGCTGGGCGCCCCATTGACGAAGGGATTTCAGAAGAAATGAACGAAATCTACGATTACATTAAAAAAAACGATAACTGTCAATTTTCTATGGACGATTTGTTGGGACAGATTACGGGAGAACCACCAACTGTGAAAACCATCAAAGCCAAAATAAAGGAAAAATATGGGGACCAAATTCTTTCAGTACAACTCGCACCAAACTAACAGTCCTCTGCTTTCATGCAACTGGTGAAAAAATTTTAAACGACGCGTGGTACACGTCAAGGTGTACTGATGAACAGGCAGAAAATGAAAGAATCGTACGAAAAGCCGCTTAGATTATCTTAAAAGATATTGAATCTATGGCTTACGACAACAGTGCCTATCTTCCTTTAACTAGCTTCTGCAGCCGGGCTAGCATAGGCGGGGGACAATATATCCCCGGGGAGAGGATACAATTTTTATCCCTTGCTTAATTTTATCCACCCTGCGAGCATGGGCAAGAGACAAAAATTATATCCCCCGATTATATCCACTAACAAGAGATAAAATTGTCTTATCTCTATAGTATATCCCCGTTTGACATAACGAGTAGACATATATCTCCCCATCCGTAGCATGAGGCCAAGGGAAAGAGAAAAAATTATCCCTTTTTGACATTTGAAAGGGACAATTTTATCCTCTTTCGCGGACGTGGGTTTAAGTTTATCTTCGAACCATTTTAATACGAAATAGATGTCTCGAGCCTATTGCAACTACATTTTCGTGTCAGAAATTGAAAAACAAGAAAGAAAATTACACCAATCTATACACTAATCTATTGGAATTCTCCGACAACGAATTTCTACGCCGGTTTCGGATGCTCAAAGATTGTTTTGTATTTGTGTAAAGAACTCTATGAGGCTTTAAAGCCTATTAATTCTGTGGATGGACTACCAGTGCATATTGAAGTAAGCATCTATTACAATCACCTTGTCCAAAAACATCTTATATTTGCAATCAATACATGTGGCTTATGTAACTTACTTTAATATTTTTTCTAGGTAGGTAGTTTACATCTTTTAGTCTCTTGGCAGATGGTAGTTACCTACTAGAGAGGTACGATTCAAGACCATGGCATGGCTGTTGTTCAAACAACAAATAATCAGCAAATACTTGACCTAAATTATTTGGGCCATCATTAGAATGTGTGGAGCAGTATACTTTTATTAGCCTCTTGTGTAGGTAAATACAAGTTTAAAGACTAATATACATAATATTAGGAATACAAATAACACAATACTCATGATTATAAAATTATTTATTCCTTGTTTTGTTTGAAATCATTACATTTTTATTCTTCATGCTTCATCATTTTCAATTAAAATTAAATCTTTGTGACTTAGAGTATACATCAATTTTGATGTATTTTGTAATTTTCTTATAATGGCAGTAATTGCGGGGATATTATTTTTTAATTTCCTCAAGAGGTTACACCACCTCCAAAGGGTCTGTATTGTCCGGTTCCCCGACATAACAGCCCCGGACAGAATAGCCCCGACAAAACAGCCCCGACAAAACAGCTCACCGACAAAACAGCCCCCGACAAAACAGCCCACGACAAAACAGCCCCCGACAAAACAGACAAACAACAAACAGACAAAACATAAAAGTATAATAATAAATAAATAATTATAAAACTAAGTAAGTAATTTACGAAATATGATCGTTGTAGGTAGTATAATATTATTACTTTGCTAGTTGCATTGATAATCGTGCTTTTTATTTTCAGAGTATATTACATAATGAAAATATAATATAATAATAATTATTATTTCTGTGAATATATTGTGGAATTTTATATTCAGCTTTCAATTTAATTAACTTACCTATTATGAGTAGGTTCCAAGATGGGGTGATTTACGTTTCGGCCGATTAGCAGATTTGAATAAATGTTATAATAACTTATAGTCCGTTCATCGCTTTAAGAAAGTAATTTGTAATGTGTTTACAATACCTATTGTACCTCTTGCGGCGATAATCCTCTTATTGCTATTGAACGAGTATGGTTCATTCAGAAATACATGGGAAGTGTTAATAAATTATTTATTTTTAATTATTCTATGTATAATTGCAGCACCAGGTAAGAAGATAATCCCCCGTAAAAGAAAAGTTAGTTTCTTAAACCCATGAACGGACTATACCTATTATGAGTAGGTTCCAAGAAGGGGGGATAAAGTAATATATAAGAACATCGGGACACACAAAATTACTATAGTCTTGTAGAATTTTGTCTGGTGAAGATCATGGAACTTATTCAATCGCAGAAAGGCAAAGATTTACTGTTGAGCGATGGGTACCGGTATCGTAAGGCGAGAACTAATACCGATGGCAGTGTATCATGGAGATGCGCCGAGACACCTTGCCGAGGACGTGTCAAAGTGTCATTGGAAAATGTGGTAAATGTTACTCGACACAGTCATGCTCCAGATCCAGCTAAAAATGAAGCAATAAAATCTGTGTCTAATATGAAAAGGCGAGCAGCGGACACCCTTGAGAAACCAAGGCAGTTGATTCAAGGATCGACAAGAGGGATAAATTTGGAAGCATCAGTCCATTTGCCATCGTACAATGCATCTCAGAGAACTGTTGAGCGTATTCGGCAAAGGCGTGAAGTGTCGTGCCCAAACCCAGGCTCTGTTGCCGATATTAATATTCCTGTTGCACTACAAGTCACTTCAAGAAATCTAAATTTCTTGTTATGGGATTCTGGACAGAATGATCCTCATCGCATCTTCATGTTTGGTACTAAAGAAAATTTGGAAGTTTTAGAGGAGCACCGGCACTGGCACGTAGATGGAACCTTTAAAGTAGCCCCACAATTATTTCTACAAGTATTTACCATTCATGCATTGGTAGATAACCATTCTATTCCGTTGATTTACGTGCTTCTACAGGACAAACGAGAAGAAACATATGTTCGAGTGTTTCAAAAATTGATGGAGTTGAAACCCACTTTAAATCCAATAAGCTGCTTATCCGACTTCGAGAAAGCGATCCAAAATGCAGTTTGCCAGGTATTTCATGGTGTTTAGGTGATGGGTTGCTTATTCCACTTAGGGCAGTGTTTATGGAGGAAAATCCAAGAGCTACATCTTGTAGAAGAATATCGCAATGACGAAAATGTGAGAATGCATTTGAAAATGTTACTAGCGTTATCTTTTGTCCAAGAGGGCGACGTAATCACTGCTTTTGAGGAGCTAACCGAAAGCTGTCCACGAGAAATTGATGCAGTCATCGATTACTGGGAAGATACTTATATAGGACGGCAAAGAAGAAATCGGAGAGCAGATCCAAAATTTCCTATTCATGTATGGAATGTTCATGATAGAGTGCACCAGGGCCTTCCTCGTACAAACAACTCTGTAGAAGGATGGCATCATGCTTTCCAACACACCGTTGACTGTCATCATCCATGTATTTTCAAATTAATAGACCACTTCAGGAAGGAACAAGACCGGGTAGAAATAGAGTTGGAACGTTTTCGAGCCGGCTTCAGAAATCCCGAAGCTTCCAAAAAGAAGTGTATGTGCAACTTAATCGTCGATTGGAAACTCTTATGGGAAACGACGACCTTTTACCGTATCTCCGTGGAATTTCCAACAATCTGACATTATAAATTGATATATTATTATATAACTTCATTTATTTTTATTTTATAATAATTATTAATAATTGTAACCTTTGTAATTAATAACCTTTGACGAATATAGTTTGTAGAATTTTGTTTGTAAATATACATTATAATATAATTTTATAACTACATTTATTTTTGTTTTTATTTCGTGTGTAGACGATGCAATAGTTTTGTTGAAAACAAAAAATACATAAAATGAACCAAAAAAAGTCACGTAAAGTATTAACATTCGTTTTACACCACTTACAATTTTTTCAATAATTTCTTGCTAAAACTCACAATAGAAAAGTTTCCCATATATCGCCAACTGAAGTAGATACACGGTATAAGTATAGTTATAAATTCTATAGATATGTACGGTATTTATTTTGACTTGGGCTGTTTTGTCGGGGGCTGTTTTGACGGTGGCTGTTTTTTCCGGTGGGCCATTTTGTCGGGGCTACATGTGTGTTTATTTTTCCACCAAATAACAGTTAGTGTTGCAACATAAGAATGTTAATTTTCCACACGGAAGATGTAATTTTTTTAACAAATCTTTTTCTTTAAGTTCATGTATGACGGTACATACAGTGCCAAATTAAGGGTTAAGTAAACAGAATCACATTCACTAATGATCATCTAATGACTGTCATTGTTAAAAAAAGTATTTTTTAACTTTTTCACTTTCTGCTATTGTCTTTGTATTTAGGGCTAGGAAATGTCCGCCGCGCTGCCTCAATGCGTGTTGGCGAACTTCATATGCTTTCGAAATTTTCTCAGGCATGCAGGTTTCCTCACGATGTTTTCCTTCACCGTCGAGCACGTGGTAAATCAACACTTAAAATTGCAATTAACAATTTAAGTGGTGCCGGCGGAGATCGAACCCAGGTCGTGTACTGTGAAATTTACAGCTTGCGCTAACTATCTGAGCTACCATGGCTTAATCATATATACACACACAATATTTAAATGCATATTTATATATAGGCACATTTTAATTCTTCAAGAGAACATCATTCCCATATTAAATTGGTACATTAGAAATTTGTGCAAATACGAAGTGATCGCATGCAAAGGTGGTTCAGCAGAAAAACAATTTTTAAAAACGTTGACGACGAATGATAGAATTTGTTAGTATTAAAAAATACAAATGTCCAAAATACAATGATTTGGTAAATGTCATAAATTTAAACAAACGTTATGTGTGTAATAATCATGTATTTGCAAGAAATAATCACAAAACTTTACATTGTTCTTGTGATGCAGATGATAAACCAGGGTCACATTGGGTAGCTTTAATCGATAGGAATGACGTCGGACAGTATTTTGACGATCACCTGTACGATATTATCTAGAGTTTTTAAAAAGGAATTGTAAAAGATGGTACTGGAATGTTGATAGGATTCAGAATGAGTGGACTTCATTTTGTGGCGAATATTGCTTAATGTATTTGCTATATAAGTTTCAGGGATGTTCAATGCATAGTTTTACAAGTATATTTACAGGGAACACATTGTACAACGATATTTTAGTGGATGAGATGTTTCGCTCCTATTTTATAGATAATAAGTAATAAGATTTTGTATTTTGTAAATAAAAATTGTAACAAAATTACGTAATGTGTTTTATTGATGATTCAGATTAGCGTTGCAGTTAGGAACAAAGAAGTATAATACAATAGCACTGATAAGCCGACGCACTCGCACTCGCAATGACGGTGTCCAATGAACAATAGTTAAGCACAATGGGACGCTAATGACGGTGGAGGCCCTCATATCAATTAGATATTAGTTAATTGATCTACACATCTCCGGAACCGTGCATCCTACGCAAAAATAGACCGCAGATTCGTGATCAGAGCATGCCAAAACCTTTTTTTTTAGGATCGTGAGTTGACAAACGTTGTACCACTTCTGACTCAGTGAGCCAGAACTGGCACAATTTAACTACTCAGGCCCCACGAGGGCCTCTGAGAACACGATCTCCTCGGATGCTGGAACAGTACGATCAGGTATGAAAAACTCATAAACATAAAAATATATTCCCTGAACCACATGTGGTTTATGAACGTGCAGGAGCAAAAATGTCTCTCTACGCTCATGAACCATATGTGTTTCAGGGAAATAAAGCCTACTTAAATTTTCTTAAAGGATATTATTACTGGGGCTACCCTATGACTATAAAAAAAAACAAATTATTCAAAAACTCCATTGGACGTGTCGGTGAATTTTGCATTTTTGTATGGGACAGGAAACGTGTTAAAAAGGCTGTAGTTACATCAATACTCGTATTCCACTTAACACTGAGAGCAAATAATAATCTAAGTGTGGAATGTCTTGAGAGAAAGTGTCTGTATAGTCCATGCGAGGTTTCTGTGAAAAACCTTATGCCACAAGTCTAGCCCGGAACCGTACATTCTTGTCCACATCAAACTTTTTATTGAGTACCCATCTACACTTCACAATTGACACATTACCTGGGTTGTCAATGAGCTCCCAAGCATTGTTGTCCTCAAATGACTGCAGCTCGACGGCCATGGCACTCTTCCATTGCTCACTCTCAGGCCCGACGAGAGCCTCTGAGAACACGATCTCTTCGGATACTGGAACAGTACAGGTGTAGGGGGTATTTTGTGACTTGTGACCCTCTACATATAATTGATATGTAGTATATTAATGTAGGTTGTATCTTCTACGTTACGGGATGTGGTAATTAAAACTGTGTCCGGTTCCGTAGAGAGCGTTTATTGTACTGAGAATACTTATGAATAAAAAATGTAATTATAGTGAACGTGTCGCGCGCGCAGGCGCGATATCAGCATTATTTTCTAAACTGTTGAAATATCATGTACTTGCTCGTACATCTTGCCAATTTTATAAACAAGAAGAAAGTTTAAGGCGATGAACCCCTATTGAGTTTACGGGCAGCCGTTGCGATCACCGCATCCACACTATCGATGTCTGAGACCCCATGCTCCGATGAATGTCCTTGGGTTGGCTGCTCGACATTGTTGGGGTCTGGCTTGTCGCGAAGATTCACGCTGCAGCCTTGACGTCTTCTTTTCAGCCGGAATGTCCCCCATGCAATGAAGGCTACAATAATAAATCCGACTACGGTGTACAACACATAGTTGTGTGTGTCATGTGTGAGTGATTGTACACTCAGTGTTTGTTGCTGTTCCTTGACCTTATCAATGTTGTTTTTCAGCTCTTGTAAGGCGTCTTTATGATCTTCAGGTCCAAATGTATGATTAAAGTCTGTCAGTATGTGGTTCAGGCTTGATTCACGCATGTACATTCTTTCTTCACTGCCTGTTAGTTTCAACTCGCTGTGATAGTCGTTGCGAGCATGAATGATGAAGCTTTCTCCCTTGAGCATACACCCAAGTCCGAGTAACATAATCCCCGTGCCGTGTAAGTGCTGTGACGTCACTCCAGCTGGGCAGAAAATGCGCATCGTGCAGTCTTCGCAACAGGAGAACAGCCACGCGCCACGATTGTGTAATCGCACCCACCTGTCGTTGCAATCCAATACTCTTGTGCGGCATGTTGATGAGTCGCCATTGTTTAATATTTGCGCTTCACATAATGTATCGGCTACCTTAATGTTGTAAATAGGTTGATTGATAGCACATAACATTTTGTTTTCTTGCAGATTTAAGCATGATGATACATCTCGGTTTTCTAAGGGTATTATCATGTCCCCTTTTAGGTTTACAGCAAGGTATTCAGATGTGAGTACTATAGTTTTCTCTGTGTGTCCAGTTATTTGCGGAATAGGAATGATGTGGTTAAGTTCATATTGTTCGTTGTTTATTAGCGGTAGCTTCACTTCGAATATTATGTATGCACTTGTTAAGCGCACGTGCACTCGCGCCAGCTTGTATAGGCTTCGCGTGCAATGGCGTGTGTTCACACAGGGTAGCGATAACTCGCTTGGTAAATGACCGGAGATGATGTTGAGCTGATCTTCAAATTGGTTGGGCTTGATGAGATGGGTGTCAACTCTCCCGTCCTTCACGTCAGTTACTAGGTCTAGGAGTTGCTGTTGTATTTGTCGTATGTTTGAAATGATCAAGTTCACGGCCAGAGCGGTAGCTGTTATGTACATAGCATTGTCATGGCTGAGTTGTATGCGTTTTTCCGTTTCAGCGAGATGATTGTCGATGATACGAAATTGTGTGTTCATTACTTCCTCGTTTCTTTTTAGAAGATTATATTCACTTTCGATGATCGATGTGTGATTTTTGTAGAGATTCAATAGATGATTTTCGTTTGACTGGATTATGTTGATATCCTTCACGTACTGATTGGCAAATCTCTCATCCAGAGTACCAAAAAGGGAGTTTGCTAGGTATCCTATTCCATTCACTAGTCCTCTTTTTCTTCGAGACGGTCCATGCTCTGATCGTAAGATATCGTTATAGTGTTGAATTTCGTTAAGTTCGTGTTGAAACTGGGATGAAATTGTAAGATAGGCTGCTTCATTCTTGCATAATGTGTTCAAATGGTTGACATAGTTTTGTATGTTGTCCAAACTCCGCCAATATGTCGTCATGTTGTAGTATACAACCATTTTCCACGTATCTTGAATAATCTGCACATCAGACACCTTGTCAAAATAAACGACTCTTGAACTGCTAAGCCTTGTTATGTTGATCATTTGTTGCGTAGTAGGTCCAACACACATCGAAAATATAAGTAGTAACGTACAAAAAAGGTTGTTGAAGTGTTTTTTGCCGTTGGTGTTTCTTCGTTTTCTTTGCGTATTTATTGCAGGCTTCGTAGTGTCAACGTCAGAAGATGCAGTTGTATAAGATGACGGATCCAACGGAAGGCGTGACAATTTTGTAATCGGTCGCTTCATATTACTTGTTTTAGTTTTCAGTGTGACGACTCGTACCCGGCCGTCCGCACCTGGGTGAGTCTCCAACACCCGTCCCAGGATCCATTTGGCAGGAGGAATGTTGTCTTCTCTGACGATAACGACGTCCCCAACTTCTAAGTTTTTAGTAGGGAAGTGCCATTTGCTTCGAGTTTGTAGAGTTTGAAGATAGTCAGTAGACCACCTTCTCCAGAAGTCCTTGTACATTTTTTCCGTGAGTTGCCATCTTGTAGAGAAGGTCATGTCATTACCCTCAGCGGATAGTGGTGATTCTAGAGAAGGCTCGCCGATTAGGAAGTGAGCTGGTGTCAAGCAGTCAAGGTCTTCGATATTCTGTGACAACGCCACCAGGGGGCGAGAGTTGAGACATCCTTCAATCTGCGCCAACAGTGTAGAAAATTCCTCGAACGTAAGTTTTTGATCCCCAAGTACTCGTTTGAGGTGATGTTTCAGGCTTTTTACTGCAGCTTCGTAGAGTCCACCAGCAGTAGGCCAGGAAGGAGCGTTAAAATGCCATTCAATGCCCCACTCTGCTATGTTAGTTATGACGTCATTGTTTATGTAGCATTGTAATGCCTCCTTTCGTTGTTTTTCCAATGCTCTTGCTGCGCCCACGAAGTTGGTGCCGTTGTCGCTGTAGATGTGACGAGGCTTTCCTCGGCGGGCACACATTCGTTTCAAGGCGTTCAGAAAAGCCACTGTGCTGAGATCGGAGACAAGTTCGAGGTGAAGAGCTTTTGTGCACAGACACACAAATACAGCTACGTAGGCCTTCATTGTCTTTATTCCTCTGCCCTTGTTAGCCTTTACCTCCACATGCCCAGTGAAATCTACACCGGTGTGTGTGAAAGGCCTTGATGGTGTGACGCGTGGAGGAGGTAAATCACCCATAAGTTGGTTGTTGTTGATAGTTTTGAAGCGATGACACGTGATGCACCGTATAAGTCGTTTTTTCACTGCTCTCAAACCGCTGATAATCCAATATCTGTTGCGTAGATATGATAGAGTTAGTCTGGCTCCACCATGCAGGGTCCTCTTGTGCGCTTGGTCGATCAGTAACTCCGTTAACCTGTCATTGTAAGGTACGATAATTGGATGTTTTTGTTCTTGACTTAAGTTGGCATTTTCCAGACGTCCTCCTACACGTAAGATTTCGTGTTTGTCCAGGAATGGATTTAAGTTTAAAATACTGCTTGTTATTCGCACTTTATGATGTTTATTGAGTTGTGCAATGTCGTCGGCGAAATGATTAGTTTGTATAGCCTTGATAATTGCATTATGTGCGTTCTGCAGGTCACTCGTTGCTAAGTACGATGACCGCATGGCATTGTTGACGTCACGTGCATTGTTTATGAACCGAAGTATCCAACTTAGGATTCGAGTTACGCGTGCCATACAGCTGTGTTTGTTTAAAAGTTCTCCGATTAATGGCATCGACCTTTGTGACACGCAAACTTGTTTGACCTTTTTCTCTTCAACAGTTGTGTGGAATTGGTCTTGAAGTGGGAGATCGTTGTCTTTTAGCCAAATAGGTCCCCACCATAAATGATGATTCGCCAGTTGTAGTGGAGTTAGGCCTCTGCTGGCACAATCTGCTGGGTTATATTCAGACTTGACGTGCCTCCAGCATCCCGATGGCATGATGACAGTGATCTGTGTTACGCGATTAGCCACAAATGTAGTCCATCTTGAAGGCCCCCCTTGTAACCAACCCATCACGATCATAGAATCTGTCCAACCATGTATTGTTACAATCTGTGAGTTTATTGACTCTATGACCTTTTTCATAAGTCGAGACAGTAGTAGGGCACCGCATAGTTCAAGCCGTGGTAAAGACGGGGGTTTTCTTAATGGTGCGAGCTTAGTTTTTCCCGCCACCAGCGTGATAAATTGTTGCCCTTCTTCACTAATAGATTTACAGTAGATAACGCAGCCGTAGGCTTTCTCGGAGGCGTCACTGAATCCGTGTAACTCGATGGGTTGTTTAGTGTTACCAATCCAGCGTTGTAAAGCGATGGTATTGATAGTGGGCAATTCTTGTTGAAAGGTTGTCCACTCTTGTTGTATGTCTTCCGGAAGAGGTTCATCCCAATTTGTTGAAGCAAGCCAAGCTTGTTGAAATATGAGTTTTGCCTTCATTGTTACCGGAGACAGCCAACCAAGTGGGTCATATAATTTTGATAGATCAGAGAGCAATGTCCGCTTCGTTGTGACGTCACGTGTGTTACTAAGTGGCGCCTTGAATGTAAACTGATCAGTGTGCGGATTCCAGGTTAAGCCGAGTGTTTTGTTACTCTCTGCGTCCTTGAAGTCAAACATATTCTGGCTTATGAGATGTTCAGGTAAAGGTTGAAGCAATCTGGGGTGGTTACTAGCCCATTTGCGAAGATTGAACCCACCGCCTTTTAACAGGTCAATCAATTGGTTTTGAGCGTCTTGTGCTTCTAACATGTCGTTGCTGCCACCAAGTAGGTCATCCACATACAGCTGGTGAGTAAGGATCTCTGCCGCGAGAGGATAGCGGTGTCCATCGTCCATTACGAGTTGTATTATGGTGCGCATTGCCAAAAATGGTGCAGCTTTGGTACCATATGTTACAGTGCACAGTTGGTATTCTTTGATGAGATCTGTAGCAGAGTCACGCCATACAATTTTTTGCAGGTGTTGATCTTCATCGTGTATCAGTACTTGACGGTAAAACTTCTCAATGTCTGCAGTGTAGACGTATTGAAAGGCTCGCCAACGTAGAATCATAGATTGTAGGTCTTGTTGGAGGTTAGGCTCGCACTCCATGAGATCGTTCAAGCTTTGTCCTGTACTTGTCTTGGCAGAGGCATTAAAGACTACGCGCAATTTCGTAGTTGTTGAGTCCAGCTTTTGTACGCCGTGATGAGGTAAGAAGTAGCTTGGTTTATGGTGTTCAGTGCATAGCTTCATGTGGCCGAGTTGTAGATATTCGTCAATAAACTTCTTGTATGACGTAGAAAATGTTTCCTGTTTGGCCAATCGTTTTTCTAACTGCCGAAATTGTGCGATTGCCTGTGGCTTAGAAGTGCCCAAGGTTTGTTCGTAGTTTATTTTCATTGGAAGTCTGACTGCATATCGTCCGTCTTCTTTTCTTGTTGTTGTGGTTGAATAAATAGATTCACAGTATTCTTCCTCTGATGTTAGATTGTGATTGGTTTCGGTTATCTCCTCCATCTCCCAAAATCGAGATACATCGTCAAGATTAATGAGCACGTGGCAGTTGAAGGTTTTGATATTGCCCAGCAGTACCCAGCCCACTTTTGTCTGTTGAGCCATGGGTGCGTGTGAGGGTCCTCGTAGCATACCACTCATTACTATGTCAGCATACACTCCAGCGTCTAACAGAACGTCCACTGGTCTCGAGATGTTGAAGTCGGGATCCGCCAGTTGTATGTTCTGAATATGTGGCCAGTCTTGTTTTTCGAAGGTGTAATTAGGCAGGTTGCTGAGCATGTTGGCCATTACCATGGCTTCGATTGTAAATGAATGGCCTCCGTACAAAGACTCACAGTCTAACCGTACGGTTCCGTTGCTATGATGTGCTGACGTCCCTATGCCTGAGACTGTGGCGTTTCGATTTTGTCTTTGCAGTCCCAGCCGTTGCGCAGCATCTTCAGTTATTAGATTTATCTGTGATCCTTGGTCGAGAAGGCATCGCAATTGAACAGTCGATCCATCAGCTGCCATCACCTTTAATTGAACGGTCGCTAGTAGGACTTCGTTATAATTTCCAGACACGTGGTTTGCCTTTTGCTGTGACGTATGTGGCTTGTTGCTAGGTATAACGTTATTTGAGACCGCGATTTCAACTTTGCGGTAAATATCGTGCAATGTTGTGTGGTGTGCTTCTTTGCACACGCGGCATCTTTTGTTGGAGTTGCATTTATTGTCGTTGTGTAAGTACAGGCAATTGCGACAAATATGTAGTTGCGAAATTGACCTCATTTTGTCTTCCGGTGACATGTCTTGAAACGACTTGCAGTAGAGTAAAATATGATTGTTTTTACACAGCGGGCAATTTTTGTCCGTGCTTGTATGATATGCTCGAAGAAAACTACGCCTGTTGGTGTTGTTAAAGTCCTTCTTAAATTGAGCTGTTGCCTCCTTGTTGGTCGAATTGTTTGACTTGTTAGGTGTCTGTCTCTTCTTTTGAACAGGTTCAAGCGCAGTAAACTTGTTTTCCAAGAAGTTTATCAGCTCATCCAAGGAAGGTAGCTCTCTCGGAGCCTTTCTGATCTCCATGTAGGCTGCATACGTGTCGGAGTCCAATTTGCCAGTGAGAATGTGCACCAGGATCGGATCCCAAGTCGTGTCGATGCCCAGATTGTGAATAGCATGTATGGTCTCGACACTTGTGTCATGTAGCTTCTTCAGCTCGTATGCATTCTGTGTTTGCAACGCCGTTTGTCCCATAAGGGTTTGTATATGTTTTGTAAACAAAAGTTGTCGGTTGTTGTACCTATGGGTGAGTATCTCCCAACAGGTGTCGTAATTATCAGCTGATACTGTAAGATGCTGTACGATGCGGTCCGCCTCGCCTTTAAGTTTGCCCTTGAGGTGCTGCATCTTTTGCGTTTTTGTCAACATGACATTGTTGTGGATGGCCTGTCGCGAAGATTCACGCTGCAGCCTTTTTTTTTTTTTTTTATTTTTTTTTTTTCTTAAAGATAACAAAAAAGTAAGATGAAGTTAATGGGCTCTAGTGAGTGATCTTAGCAATACATGTCTGTGTCTCTATTCTCTAAGTCTAGTGGATGGATGTGGAGGTGTGCAGCCTCACCTTCTTCTCCTGCGTTAGTAACGTCCTTACCTCCTTGACCTTCTCCTTTGAGGTTCACTCTCTTCTTCATCATCGCTGTCCTCACGGTTCCTCCTCCTTGTTGTTGTGGGGTAGCCAAGCTTAGCTAGTTTGGCTTTGGTATCTTCTGACATTTCTCCCAGTTCTGCAGCGGCGGTTTTCTTGATATACTTGTCTATCAGGTACGCGTGCCTGGATGTGTGGGTTTGTGAGAGCTGGAAGTTATCACCAACTAACTTATTCAGTTTGGCATAGGCGATCGAGGCATAGTATAAATCGGGAAAGTTTGAGTGATTGAGCTCAGGGCGGCTTGAAGGATTCTTCACGCGACAATATGGAAGATTTGGGTCATCTGCAGGAGCTTTGGTCCATCTAGTTTGAAGGAGCAACGCTTGATCCAGCACTGCTGGGATTTCCAAGGCCCTGCAGTGAGATTTGATGAACGCATCCATATACTGGACCGCCTTTAGCGACGAGTAACTCCACACTAGTTTTATCTGTGATATCACGGATCCCGGGAGTCCAGTGTACTCTAGGGGTATAATCTGGTTAACAATCTCTGCTCTTAGATCAGGGTTTAATGCCACTATTTGCTGAAATTTACTGGCTAAGGTGAGTATGGCAGGCCAGGATTCAGGTGTGACAGCATCTGCCGTCTGTGAGGCAGCAAGGGCGGCCTTCCACCTCTTGGTGTATGCGGCGCCGTTCTGGGAGGTGATAGGTTTTGCCAGCGTCATGTAAGAGGTGAGTGACAGGGCTAGTATGCCCATGTCTATCTCTGTCTCAGTTTTACTACTTTCGCTACCACCTGGCACACCCGTGCGCGGCCCCTGCAGGCAGTTGGAGGTGAAGGGTGCTATGAATGAAAGGACCGTCGACAGGATCAAATCCCCAGTGTAAGACACCTTCCCGTCCACCATCTCCCCGCCTGTCTTGTGACATTCCCTCCAGTTTGTTAAGTACCTGTAGCTCGTTTGGACGCTGAGATTAAAGCTGCGATTGTTTTTCGGGATGGTGTAAGGCATTTTCGCAGACCTCGGATGCACAATCGTGTGACTTTAGCAAATGAGCAAGTTTTCCACCAATTTTTTGGTCCATGAATGTAGGCCACTGGGTATAATTACCAGAAAAAGAAGGAATCTCAATTGTAGGCACTTGCTGATGCTGTTGAGATACTGAGTTAAGCTTACGATTCAAATCCCTTTTTGTAGTTTCGTACAAGGTTTCGTATGCAGAAAACTCTTCTTCGTAGCCTACATCACCGCCAGAAGTCTATCGATTTGCCAGTGGAGTTCGTCGATCAGTTTCCAGCGAGACTGCAGCGAATTCAGTTTGTCACAAATTTCCCACTTTTCTGTCAACTCTTTGGTGTTGATGTTTTTAATCACCCTAGAGAGCGCCCGGAAGTTAGTGCGTTGTTGGCTAATGAACTCATCAGACCTTGATGGTACTCCAGTTTCCGCAGTTTTCACCTCGTAGTTCGCCAGCATGTCACGAATCGCTTCGTACCGCTTCTTTGTGGTGGTGTAGGTATCATTGATGAAATAGTCGTCATCCAAGTCACTGTCTGTTTTTTTTAGAACACCATGATTCATGTTGAACACCTCCCATTGAGCATTCAAAGCATCCAACCTTTTCTGTATGTATGTTCCTGACTTACGTGAATCAGAATCCTTTTTGAAGTTAGCCTCAATTTTAAGGATAGATTCAATGATTGTTCTCTGTTGTTGAAGTAGGTTCTCCATGGTTTAAGAACGATGTTGTAAATAGTTGGTTTCAGATACGTGTGACTGCGACTCTTACCGTAGTATGCACCTCAATCAAGCTGGTGAGACCCGCTTGTGGGAGGCCAGCAACCAAAGTGACACTACAGATAGAATCACGAATTACTCTTTTTTTTTTTTTTTTTCCAAATACACTTTACTGTTGAACTATTGTAGACGTAATATGCAAGTCTTAGTTCACGTCGAAAGCTCGAAGGACCAAAATGTAGGGGGTATTTTGTGACTTGTGACCCTCTACATATAATTGATATGTAGTATATTAATGTAGGTTGTATCTTCTACGTTACGGGATGTGGTAATTAAAACTGTGTCCGGTTCCGTAGAGAGCGTTTATTGTACTGAGAATACTTATGAATAAAAAATGTAATTATAGTGAACGTGTCGCGCGCGCAGGCGCGATATCAGCATTATTTTCTAAACTGTTGAAATATCATGTACTTGCTCGTACAACAGGAAAGACACATATAACCATACCGATCAGGTTTTTTCTGGGACGCTTACTAGACAAAACATGCTCCTGCTCTGGAGTTGATGTCATCTGGGCTTAGCTTAGTGTTGTCAGAGTAAAATTTATTTCGCGCGCCAAATGCAGCTTCGTTTCCGGCGCTGTTATTGTCACTGGTCACCTCCATGTCAAGTAATTTCGACTTTATGACATCTGCAGTTATCAAAATACCCGAATGTTCAATTGCCATGATCGTGGGTGTATAACGATCAGACAAACCTGCTAATAATAGTGAGTCAACCCATTCGTCTGTTATTGTAAAGCTCGTGCCATTTAACCGCTGTGCTGTCTTACCGTTTGAGTCACATATATCGCCATAGAATCACAGTTTTCTAGTCATATGGATATCAAATGTCGCAGCAAGGTTATTTTTATTTCAGTCTAGTCCATAATTTTTTTGAGCTCTTGGTGTTCTTAATATGTACGTACAATGACGGGTCTATAGTCAATATTAGCTTTGCCTTCGTTTTTGCATCGTACACAAGCTTAAGTTCAAAATCTGGCGTCGGTTTGATGTACTATACCTTCGAGCACCAACGAATTTTCAACCGCGAAGCTCCACTCATCATAGTTCTCTCTTACTTTTAATTTAGGAACACTGGCAATATAGTTCGTAGTCTTGTTTCCGCGATACAACTTTCATTAACTATTTTATAATAAAAAAAAACTGGTAATTTCGGGATAGGCCCATAACCTATAATTAAACACGTGAATGTCGCTAACAGACTAGTTTTATTTTTTAAAGTATACATAGACAATCATACAAATCTTATATAAAACTGTCATCGTACCATAAATATACTTAATACAATATAGTGTCTACATTGCACATGAGATGGCGTTACTAGTAGCAAAATACAAATAAGAAGTACTTTTATTATTTTGATACATTGTTTTAACAAAATTTTGATTTAATATTTCACAGGCCATATTCATGAGCCGCTCTAATTAGCGTTTTGGAACTTGCAATAATGCCTACATGCGTTCGTCACTATCTTTTACATTTACTTGACAGTCTCGGAACTTCAGACAGAATTTGTAGCTAGATAATATTGTATAATGTATATATATATATATATATCAGATTTATGCTTATGTAATGGATTTCGGGTATAACGGCGATGAAGGGACCACTCTATTTTCGTCGGTATATCCGGAAGTCGTTACAGGCAAATGTAAAGAGATACAGACACGTACACATGTGTAGTTTATATTCATTTATTATTGAACATATTTGCACACATAGTTATTCACTGGTAAAAAGTAAAGTTACAGCCTATATACGTCCCACAGCTGGGCACAGGCCTCCGCTCATTTCTGAGAGGATTTTACGGCAAGGAATTGCCCGCAGCGCTGCCCCAATACGTGTTGGCGAACTTCACTCTCAAGGCACTAATGCAGTCCTACAAAAAACTATAAGATGTTGGTTCTTAACAAGACTACCAGAGATCTGATTATTATAACAATATTTATATTTATTATTTATATAATAATATTATCAAAAAATCAATTACAAATACAATATGCTTAAAATCCCTTATCCGCTCGTTTGCTTCTTGCAACCACAGTTGCAAAAACAGTATCCTTAACTTTCCTCTTTGCAACTGTGGTTGCTAAGCGACGAAGTTCTTTTAATTGAATTTAGACCGTATTTTAAACGCACAGAGTCTAACTATTACATATTAAAACCAAAATTACCAACCTCTTGGAGGAAAAATATCGAAACTTTGTTGGTTAAAGTTTAGTGAGTGAAGTGACGCTTGAGTGGATTTAACGAGGTTATAAAATATGCCGTGAGTATTGCATTTTATTGATTTTTGCTAGTATTTATATACACAAATTAATGTCTTATTAGTGTTTTCTTGTATTAAAGTATTATTTTTGCAAATACTGTATGAAAAATGTGATAAAGTCGACTTTTAAATACTCAGAATGACGCTAATCTAAACATAATTTTCTATAGCTTACATTATCGTAATTATGTTGTATTATTTAAATACGATAAAATTATTCAATTCAAGTAATAAAGTTTTATAAATGGTTCGTAATATTATAATATAAGTTTTTATGTAATAACAGCCTAGATTTTAACTAACAAATAGCGATCGATTGCGCAATCCGTGAATTCTTCATCAGGTTTCACTTAATATTTTTACTATGTATTTAAATATAAATCATTTATTATTTTATTTATTTATTTATTTTATAGGATAGGGTGACAAACGAGCACACAGTCCACCTGATGGTAAGTGGTTGCTGTGGCCCATAAGCATCTACATCTATCCTCGATTACGAATCAAAATGCAGATGCGTTGTCACCCGTGAGGACTAAGATGGAATGCCTCGTTTCCAGTAAAAAGGGTCTCCGGTTCTCTACACTCACCATACGAAATACAGCAGCATTAAGCTACTATTTCACGCTGGTATTCTGTGAGAGCGTGGTCCTTCCCCGGTCGAGCCGACCCATTCGTGCTACAACTATACTACTAATATAACTGCAGCATGGCTCTACCACGTATGAAAATCGTTTTATAATATAGATAAATATATCAAGCAATTCATTACGTTTAAGGATATATTATATCCTTAAACGTAATGAATTGCTTTTGAAGGATATAATAAATAATCATACACTTATCGATCTTATTTTTTGATAAACCCGATGTTTTGCTAAAAGTCGCTAAAATGGCTTGTACTTGTGATTTCAACACCTCTAAAATATTATTGTAATCATATTTTGTTAGAATAACATACGTATTTTCTTTTCTTATTTCAATGTCTATTCACAAAATTTAAAATATTTGAAGTGCTCCTCTCGAGTAAGTCATAAATTAAGTTTTATTGACGGTAGGTCGAACGTGAGAAACACAGTCCCGACCTACTGGCAAAGTAAGCTACCCTTTTTTTGTTCGCAAGCAATCGAGCGGTTATGTAACTAGAAATAAAGTATTAAATTCTAAACATTATTTTTGGTTCTTCGTAACGTCACACATGATGCTTACATATTACATAATATTATGAAACTTTCATATTATTTTAAAACTTAAAAAAATTTAAAAGAAAGGTTTTCAACTGTGAGAGTATTAGAATTTATGAAATTAGAATCAGATCAATGCTACATTGTACAAAAATAAAATGCGTTTTAACCCTGCAGTGGTCGCGCCCCCAAAACTTTCATGAGTGGTCGCGTGGACTACGTACGTAATCCATATACATTGAAAAAAAAAACAAAAGATTTATTCATAAACTTTTTATTAATGAAATAAAAATAAAATCAGTACAGTTTTCTCTTTTTAAACATAACTATCACAATTAAATCACAACCTCTGTGTTACAAATAATCAACAAAATAAAAAATCTTCTCTAAAATGGCACAAAAATCACATGGATTGTTCTAATTAACATCACAATTTATAAAAATAGTTGAAACTTATATCTAAATGTTGTTTTCTGCACAGGAAAGACACATAATATTTAAATGATCTCCACATACAAACTTACTGCACTTGGTGCACATCTTTCTGGTACTTTTGTTGCGCGCTCTTCCACAGTCATGGCAAAGGCGCACAACATTGCTCGATGTACCTTGCGAGGTAGTACCAAGAAAATCTTTGATTTTGATTGTGAGTGTTCTTGGCAATGTTTTTTTTTCTAGTCTCTTCTGCGCTAGTGGTTTCATCCATGCCAGAGACAAGTCAATAAGGGACTCACGTCGGCTGACATGTTCGTTATTTCTGTTTGCCGTGTAAATGCACAATGCATTGAGTGCACTCAAATTCAGCAAGCGGAAGAAAATTGTAAGAGGCCATCTTCTTGAGTTTCTTGTTACACATACATGGAACACATTTTATCCACCAGATCGACTCCATTCTTAGTCCTATTGTAGTAAGTTATAACTTCTGGCTTTCGACTATCTCCAGAGTCTTCATCAATTGTAGCATCGTTGTGCATCGTCGAAATCAAAATAACAACTTTATTGGGTTTTGCCACATAAGACAACAGTGTACATGGTGGGTGCACCCAAATGAAGTGGTGGGTTTCCTCTTGCGACACGAAATTCACGAGGGACTTCTCGTTTATCTTTCCGTACCGTCCCGACCATAGTTGTACCGTTTTCGAAAAGTTGTTTTGCAGTTCGAAGTGAAGAAAACCAGTTACCCAGTTATATTTTGTACGTGACCCGTTATCTAGTTGGTATTTTTGATCGAAGGTGTAGCATCTCGTTCTCTTCTATATTTCTCCTTGATATAATCCATTTTCTTATTAGTATATTTGTGGTGGTGATGTGGTGGATGATAAGATCATCAAAAAACAGTGACATGCAGTCTTCTAGGATTGTTTTTTGACGAGCTGTTCCTTTCGGCCCTGGGGGTACAAACACTATATTACGACTTTGTATTCTACCTCTATTTAGGGGAACTGTTTTCGACCATAATGTCATCTACTCCCCTGTAAAAGTCCGTGCGTCGGCGGCGTTGCTGAGGTGGATTATCTTCTTCCGAACTTTCGTCAGATCCCTCACCTGGTATGTCTTGCTCTTGCTCAGATTCCGATTGATGATGATCTTCCTCTTCTAAATTATCAACTTCTTCGTCGGAGCTCGATTCAGCTTCATAAACATCTTTTCCGACATCAACTTCAGCCAGCCACGACTCAATTAGTGCATCACGTGCATTGTCCATTTTTTGTCTAAAACAAACATTATATTACAATAATCTAACAAAAAAGAACAAAATAAAGTATTACTTATCTAAAATAAACGAAAACTTAATAATTCAATGTAAAAAAATATTCACGTAATTGGTCGCGCGGATTACAATTGTTACAATTACTGAGCTCCTGTGAGCCTGTGACACAACCGCGCGAGACCTGTGCTTGCGCTGCACTGAGTGCGTCGCTCAATCATTCATTTGAAAGTACCTGGAGGCGCCACAAATTAACGCAAATCGATTGTTAGAAATTATCGATTTTGTATAGGTGGGTTACATATGTAGTCCACGCGACCACTCCAGGATTAATCTTATCATCTAGTTTTGGCCTATTCTTACACTTACACGTACAACTTAAGTACCTTCAAGGCAAAAGTGAGTAGGTTACTTCTTGGCAAGTGCGTTCCAACCAAGACCACATCACTGCTTTCTTCTAAGCATGATTGTCGTCAAGTGAAATCCTATCCTACAATAAAAATAAACTATTCAACGTTTTTCTTGTAAGTGGAGTTTCGCGTCAAAATCGGTCAGAGGTTAAAACGAGTACATCGCGTCGCGAGAAGTGATTATTTTTCTACGTGGCACTACAACATGTCGGAGAAGTGTTTAATTTGTGATGATGTAGTCCGAATGGACTTGTGTAAAGTCGGAAATAAAGGAATAAGTGGGATAATAAAGGCAAGCGCGTTAATAAAAGATGGGAAAGCAAAAACATGTTTAAGGAATAAGACGAGTGGTGTTGTTCACAATGCTTGCAGAAGACAATACGTTAGAAGTGACTCAATAAAAAGGTTTTTGAGAGAACAAGCTCTTTCAGAGCAACCATCAACATCACGTGGTGTCTCTTCTTTGCGTTCAGGAAAAAGTCAGTTTGATTTTAAAACAAAGTGTTTTTTTTTGCACAAAAGTGCATGACGAGGAGGCGGAGAGAAAAAATCCTTATTCTAAGCGTCGAACCATTATCAAAGTTCGTACTACTACGTTTCACAATTCCGTGCTTCTTCGTGGGCAGGAAAGGAACGATGAGTGGGGTAACGACGTAGTAAGACGTATCTGAACTGCAGTAGATGCTGTATATCACGTGGATTGTTACAAAAAATTCACTTTGCCACTCTACCTTCAAAAAAAAAAAAGCTGGGCGCCCCATTGACGAAGGGATTTCAGAAGAAATGAACGAAATCTACGATTACATTAAAAAAAAACGATAACTGTCAATTTTCTATGGACGATTTGTTGGGACAGATTACGGGAGAACCACCAACTGTGAAAACCATCAAAGCCAAAATAAAGGAAAAATATGGGGACCAAATTCTTTCAGTACAACTCGCACCAAACTAACAGTCCTCTGCTTTCATGCAACTGGTGAAAAAATTTTAAACGACGCGTGGTACACGTCAAGGTGTACTGATGAACAGGCAGAAAATGAAAGAATTGTACGAAAAGCCGCTTAGATTATCTTAAAAGATATTGAATCTATGGCTTACGACAACAGTGCCTATCTTCCTTTAACTAGCTTCTGCAGCCGGGCTAGCATGGGCGGGGGACAATATATCCCCGGGGAGAGGATACAATTTTTATCCCTTGCTTAATTTTATCCACCCTGCGAGCATGGGCAAGAGACAAAAATTATATCCCCCGATTATATCCACTAACAAGAGATAAAATTGTCTTATCTCTATAGTATATCCCCGTTTGACATAACGAGTAGACATATATCTCCCCATCCGTAGCATGAGGCCAAGAGAAAGAGAAAAAATTATCCCTTTTTGATATTTGAAAGGGACAATTTTATCCTCTTTCGCGGACGTGGGTTTAAGTTTATCTTCGAACCATTTTAATACGAAATAGATGTCTCGAGCCTATTGCAACTACATTTTCGTGTCAGAAATTGAAAAACAAGAAAGAAAATTACACCAATCTATACACTAATCTATTGGAATTCTCCGACAACGAATTTCTACGCCGGTTTCGGATGCTCAAAGATTGTTTTGTATTTGTGTAAAGAACTCTATGAGGCTTTAAAGCCTATTAATTCTGTGGATGGACTACCAGTGCATATTGAAGTAAGCATCTATTACAATCACCTTGTCCAAAAACATCTTATATTTGCAATCAATACATGTGGCTTATGTAACTTACTTTAATATTTTTTCTAGGTAGGTAGTTTACATCTTTTAGTCTCTTGGCAGATGGTAGTTACCTACTAGAGAGGTACGATTCAAGACCATGGCATGGCTGTTGTTCAAACAACAAATAATCAGCAAATACTTGACCTAAATTATTTGGGCCATCATTAGAATGTGTGGAGCAGTATACTTTTATTAGCCTCTTGTGTAGGTAAATACAAGTTTAAAGACTAATATACATAATATTAGGAATACAAATAACACAATACTCATGATTATAAAATTATTTATTCCTTGTTTTGTTTGAAATCATTACATTTTTATTCTTCATGCTTCATCATTTTCAATTAAAATTAAATCTTTGTGACTTAGAGTATACATCAATTTTGATGCATTTTGTAATTTTCTTATAATGGCAGTAATTGCGGGGATATTATTTTTTAATTTCCTCAAGAGGTTACACCACCTCCAAAGGGTCTGTATTGTCCGGTTCCCCGACATAACAGCCCCGGACAGAATAGCTCCGACAAAACAGCCCCGACAAAACAGCTCACCGACAAAACAGCCCCCGACAAAACAGCCCACGACAAAACAGCCCCCGACAAAACAGACAAACAACAAACAGACAAAACATAAAAGTATAATAATAAATAAATAATTATAAAACTAAGTAAGTAATTTACGAAATATGATCGTTGTAGGTAGTATAATATTATTACTTTGCTAGTTGCATTGATAATCGTGCTTTTTATTTTCAGAGTATATTACATAATGAAAATATAATATAATAATAATTATTATTTCTGTGAATATATTGTGGAATTTTATATTCAGCTTTCAATTTAATTAACTTACCTATTATGAGTAGGTTCCAAGACGGGGTGATTTACGTTTCGGCCGATTAGCAGATTTGAATAAATGTTATAATAACTTATAGTCCGTTCATCGCTTTAAGAAAGTAATTTGTAATGTGTTTAAAATACCTATTGTACCTCTTGCGGCGATAATCCTCTTATTGCTATTGAACGAGTATGGTTCATTTAGAAATACATGGGAAGTGTTAATAAATTATTTATTTTTAATTATTCTATAATTGCAGCACCAGGTAAGGGGATAATCCCCCGTAAAAGAAAAGTTAGTTTCTTAAACCCATGAACGGACTATACCTATTATGAGTAGGTTCCAAGAAGGGGGGATAAAGTAATATGTAAGAACATCGGGACACACAAAATTACTATAGTCTTGTAGAATTTTGTCTGGTGAAGATCATGGAACTTATTCAATCGCAGAAAGGCAAAGATTTACTGTTGAGCGATGGGTACCGGTATCGTAAGGCGAGAACTAATACCGATGGCAGTGTATCATGGAGATGCGCCGAGACACCTTGCCGAGGACGTGTCAAAGTGTCATTGGAAAATGTGGTAAATGTTACTCGACACAGTCATGCTCCAGATCCAGCTAAAAATGAAGCAATAAAATCTGTGTCTAATATGAAAAGGCGAGCAGCGGACACCCTTGAGAAACCAAGGCAGTTGATTCAAGGATCGACAAGAGGGATAAATTTGGAAGCATCAGTCCATTTGCCATCGTACAATGCATCTCAGAGAACTGTTGAGCGTATTCGGCAAAGGCGTGAAGTGTCGTGCCCAAACCCAGGCTCTGTTGCCGATATTAATATTCCTGTTGCACTACAAGTCACTTCAAGAAATCTAAATTTCTTGTTATGGGATTCTGGACAGAATGATCCTCATCGCATCTTCATGTTTGGTACTAAAGAAAATTTGGAAGTTTTAGAGGAGCACCGGCACTGGCACGTAGATGGAACCTTTAAAGTAGCCCCACAATTATTTCTACAAGTATTTACCATTCATGCATTGGTAGATAACCATTCTATTCCGTTGATTTACGTGCTTCTACAGGATAAACGAGAAGAAACATATGTTCGAGTGTTTCAAAAATTGATGGAGTTGAAACCCACTTTAAATCCAATAAGCTGCTTATCCGACTTCGAGAAAGCGATCCAAAATGCAGTTTGCCAGGTATTTCATGGTGTTTAGGTGATGGGTTGCTTATTCCACTTAGGGCAGTGTTTATGGAGGAAAATCCAAGAGCTACATCTTGTAGAAGAATATCGCAATGACGAAAATGTGAGAATGCATTTGAAAATGTTACTAGCGTTATCTTTTGTCCAAGAGGGCGACGTAATCACTGCTTTTGAGGAGCTAACCGAAAGCTGTCCACGAGAAATTGATGCAGTCATCGATTACTGGGAAGATACTTATATAGGACGGCAAAGAAGAAATCGGAGAGCAGATCCAAAATTTCCTATTCATGTATGGAATGTTCATGATAGAGTGCACCAGGGCCTTCCTCGTACAAACAACTCTGTAGAAGGATGGCATCATGCTTTCCAACACACCGTTGACTGTCATCATCCATGTATTTTCAAATTAATAGACCACTTCAGGAAGGAACAAGACCGGGTAGAAATAGAGTTGGAACGTTTTCGAGCCGGCTTCAGAAATCCCGAAGCTTCCAAAAAGAAGTGTATGTGCAACTTAATCGTCGATTGGAAACTCTTATGGGAAACGACGACCTTTTACCGTATCTCCGTGGAATTTCCAACAATCTGACATTATAAATTGATATATTATTATATAACTTCATTTATTTTTATTTTATAATAATTATTAATAATTGTAACCTTTGTAATTAATAACCTTTGACGAATATAGTTTGTAGAATTTTGTTTGTAAATATACATTATAATATAATTTTATAACTACATTTATTTTTGTTTTTATTTCGTGTGTAGACGATGCAATAGTTTTGTTGAAAACAAAAAATACATAAAATGAACCAAAAAAGTCACGTAAAGTATTAACATTCGTTTTACACCACTTACAATTTTTTCAATAATTTTTTGCTAAAACTCACAATAGAAAAGTTTCCCATAAATCGCCAACTGAAGTAGATACACGGTATAAGTATAGTTATAAATTCTATAGATATGTATGGTATTTATTTTGACTTGGGCTGTTTTGTCGGGGGCTGTTTTGACGGTGGCTGTTTTTTCGGTGGGCCATTTTGTCGGGGCTGTTTTGTCGGGGGCTGTTTTGTCGGGGCTGTTTTGACGGGGCACCGTATTGTCCAGTTTCGCAATTGGCTTAATTATAGACACATATTTTTTTTAATAAACGCTATCACAAGCGAAGTAATACCTGCGATTTGATACAAGCAATGTATACTTAACTTATATATTATACAAAAGAAGATAATAAAGAAAGAATTAGAATAATAGAAAAAATAAAAACAAGGCAGAAATACGCTTAACCCGTAGCTCGGCGTCTCCATATGGAGACGTCAATGTCTCCTTGTTAGATCTCGCCAAAGAGTATACTAATATTTAGAGGGACGCCTTAAAACCAAAGAGTATAAGATCACTAAGTTTACTCGAAACTATAGATAAGATTATAAATAACATTTAAAAATAATTATATTATTATATAGTTCACATATAAACTTAAAAACTTGGTAGTATTAAGTTGCTGATAGACACGCTCTACTTAAAAAATTATATGCGTGTTATGATATTCAGTGGAATCTCTATAACTCGAACCTCGTTAAGTTGAAATCCTCAGTAAGTCGAAAAAAATTGCCATTCCCTTCCGCTGAACCCCTAAATACGCCGTATCTCGAATTATTAGACTTTGTAACTCAAAGAAAATGTTATTTCCCTACGAAATATTGATAATAGATATTTATACCCTATAACTCGAATTTCAAAAATGAGACTCCGTAAGTCGTAGTTAGTAAACAATAATGACGTCTTACTTGGAATTCCCCGAAATAATAGCAATAAAATCCGGGTTCTTAATCATAAAGTAGCTGCCGCGTCACCTGCCGAGCGTCGGCCGAGCTCGTCGGGTGACGCTGGCAGCTATGCGTGACATGAAACGTCCTATAACTCAAAAAGTATGAATGTTAGAAAAAAAAGTTTCAAACGAAAGTTTTGGAAAATAAACTGATCTTTCAAAATAAATTTATGCATTTTATTGATTAATCTAATATTTCAAGAGTTATTGGCCGCGATAGAAAAACCGGTTCATTAAATGGGTCATAAATCGTAAACGGTAAGTTTTACAAAAAAATTTACTGGAAACAAAAGATGCGAAATTTTATTTTCTACAATAATGGTTTGTATAACTTTTGCCTTACAGTGCATAGTTACCGAGATATCGGCTGAAAACGTTTTTTCAAGATTGCGCTCAAGCGCCACATGGATCTGTCGGCATTTTGTGATTTTATGATGAATAAGTGATCCTAAACCTCATAAAAAAATAAAATTGAATGGGAAATTTCGTGCAATGTTAAATTCTTTTTATGCTGTACTATTTTATTAAACATTTTATTTGTCAACAACGTCTCACAATCATTTCTCTAGCGCTCACGTGACCTTCAAACAAATAATTCGATATTTTAATTGTTGATAATTTTTATTTTTGGATAAGAACATGGTAATGACTAAGTTATATTTGCCTTCATTTATAAAAATTGTCTTTGGCCAAACCTATTATACTCTTTGGCTTGACCATAGGTTTGACTAATTGGTTTAATGAACTGTCAAAGTCTTGAGTGGTTAAAATAAATATAAAAAATGTTATAAATGACATATTGTTTAACAAAAATTATTAACAGTTTAGCAATATAATAAACAAAAGGTAAAAGAAAATATAAGTTAATGTAAATCTACTTCATCTTAAAAGAGGTTTATTATCAGAATTACATTTGATGCGTCAGTAGCTATCAACGCTCGACTTACGAGTACATGAAATTAACAATAACAGCAAGTTGCAATGATAAAAGTTAAAACATAGGTGTATTACACCTTTTAATTCATTTCAGTTAAAAAAATTGCCACATATATTATAATACAATTTGAATCTGCTTAGAATATTACAGAATATTTGCTTAAACACTACTTACAAGCTAGACAAACACACAGTACGTCTGATATCGCCAAACACCATTTAACACAACCCGTTAACAATTTTCTATTTTAGTCTGCGATTTGGGCGAGTCGTGAGCTATTCGGAAGCTGGCTCTGGTAGCTTGAGTCATTTGCAAGGTTTGTTCCTGCACGAACCCCATCTGCTTCCGCACCCACTTCTTAACCTTAGCCGTCCCGTAACGGCAGAAGAAATACAGGATCATAACGGTTATCACGAAAATCGGAACAGCCCAACCAATATATAATCGCACTATTGTCTCTTTCATCGCTGCTTCAGACTGTGCGATAACTACCTCATCCTTGTTCACCGTGTTACCCAATATTTAATATTAAAATAATAGTTTGTTTATTCGGAGAATGTACGTATGTACTACACGAAAGTCAGCGCCGATAAGAATTAATTCTTCTAATAACGCTAAATAATATTCATTGAGTCGACTTACGTAAATTATAAATTGAAACGTACGGGCTTCCTTGAAATACGGCCACTACGCGTGGTGTAGCTGAGCGGACGATCAACTGTATCCGCTCTGTTTATGTTAATATTACAATCTTTTAAAGAAATATCCTTATCACTACTATTATCTACGTTTTTTACGTTTTGGCTATCGCTAATATAAGCGGATTTAAGCCTATCTACAGATATAAATACATCTCTACCGGGCATTTGTATTAGAAATTTTTTTCCTTTACGTTCAAAATTTTTAAAGGCACCTCGTATGGAGGTTGTAATGATTTCCGTACGAGGTCACTCCTAACAAAAACTTGCGTGCAGCTATTTAAATCGCAATGAACAAATACTGTACGAGAGTCCTTATGTGCCGTAGGCTTAGGTTTCAGCTCGCTTATCATCTTTCGTAAACGTTCGACATATTCGCTGTGATTCAAAATTTTTGAATTACATTTATCACCAAAAAAAATCACCGGACGGCCTTAGAGATTGACCGTATGTTAATTCGGCGGCACTAACGCCAGTATCTGAACGCGGGGCTGCTCGCAGGCCTAACAAACTATAGGTAGTTCCTCAACCCAAGTCTTAGAATCCAACTTGGCCATAAGCGCGGCCTTAAGGGATCTATGCCACCTCTCAACCAGCCCATTGCTCTGCGGGTGGTAAGGAGTAGTTCTGGTTTTATAAACATCTAAATATTTAATTAAATTTCGAAAAAAATCGCTTTCCAGCTCTCTGCCCTGGTCACTGGTAAGCTGAACGGGGCAGCCAAAACGCGAAATCCACCACTCGAAAATTACCTTAGAAACCGTTTCCGCGGATATATCCCTCAATGGAAACGCCTCTGGCCAACCAGTCTGTCGATATATTATTGTGACAAGATACCTATAGTCTTGCAAGGAAATAGTAAGCGGACCAACTATATCGACATGAATGTGGGAAAATTTTTCAGCCAAAGAAAAGCTCCCTAGTTCCGATGTATTATGCCTATAAACTTTAGTACGTTGACATGCAACGCACGACTTGGCCCATTTACCTACGTCCTTGTTCATATTAACCCAAAAAATCTGTCACTCATTAGCTGACGCGAGGTACGAATTCCGGGGTGGCTAAGACTATGAATAGAGTCGGAAGCTAAACGTCTAAATTGTTCCGGTAAATATGGCTTCGCCCGCTTGGTAGACATTTCGCTGCCAGAATACATATCTGTTTAAAATTCCACTTATTAGAATTGCGTAAACTAACTAGCTGCTCGTCGTTAATTTGTGCACTGCTGACTACTGCATAATCTAATACGGTCGGACAAGTTACGGTCTCTATCCTTATAACGCGTCCGTTACTACATTCTTATCACCTTCATTGTGTTTAATGTTCGTAGTGAACTCGCTAATAAAAAGTAGTTGTCTCACGCGCCTAGGCACTCATCTTTACTATTTATTTTTGAAAACGCAAAAATTAATGGTTTATGTTCCGTAAAAATTATTAAATCTAGACCTTAAACCATATTTCTGAAATATTTCACTGCAAGATAAATAGCTACAAGTTTGCTGTATTTTTGTTAAGTAGGCGATAATTTTCTCGAAAAATACCCTAGCGGTGACCATGAATTACCAACTTGCTGTTGCAATACCGCTCCCACGCTTGTATTCGATGCGTCCGTCATAAGTGCAAGCGGGGTGTCGGGTTTCGGATACGATAAGCTTGCTGCATTTTGCATCTTAGTTTTACATTGAATAAATGCTTCATTTGACTTATCATCCCAATTAATTTTAGTTTTGTCTTTTTTCTTAGAGTTTTTAAAAAAATCATTTAACTCCATTTGATGTTCCACAGCATTGGGCAAATGTAAACGATAAAAGTTGACCATACCCAAAAATCTCCTGAGTTCTTCAATAGTTACTGGTTTTGGAAAAGCACAAATAGCATCAACCTTTAAGAGGACGAATACCTTCCACAGATACCTGGAAACCCAAAAAATCTATTTTAGACTTTCCAAATAAGCATTTATTCAGGTTGATAGTCAAACCGCATTTATTTAGTCGTTTGAACACGATATTCAGATGCTCTCTATGTGACGTCATATCGTGCTTGCAATGATAACGTCGTCAATATAAGTATAAAGGAAATTTAGGTCATCAAAAACACTATGATTTATAAACCGTTGAAAAGGTTGTGCGCCGTTGTGCAAACCGAAGGTCATGCGTGGGAAGTCGAATAGACCAAAAGGTGTTATTATAGCGGTCTTCTCTACATCGTTATGGTTGACCATTATAACATGATAAGCGCGATTAATATCGATTCGTGAGAATATTTTTTTACGTGTAGAGGGCTTGCCCACGCACTTTTCGACGGCCTGCAAATCCCCAACTGTTGCGTAAGTCTAAACTCTTCCTTAACCTTTGAGTATCGATGCGGCGGTAACGATCTTACTTTAGCGTGCACCGGTGGGCCATTAGTATATATATGGTGGTATACCGAATGTCTGGGTGGTTCTTTAAATGAAACCGGCTTGGTGATATCAGGATATTGTGTGTGTATCACAAATCATAAAAAGGATGACACTTATCTACGGTCTGGACTGACTGTTCTTGACAGAAAACAATAGGAGCTAAAACATTTAAATTTGTTACCTCGTCAATTAGTTTGCGAGACGCTACGTCGACCAACAACTTATAATGCGCTAAAAAATCTGCACCTAAAATTGGCTGACGCACTTCCGCGACAACAAATGTCCACTGATACACTCTGCGCAACCCTAAATCTAAATTTAAAATTTTAAGACCGTAAGTGTCTATTTTGCTGCCATTTGCTGCATATAAAATATATTCGGAACATCCATTACCACACGATTTAACACTCACTTTGTTTCGCGGTAAAACTGATATATTGGCACCGGTATCAATTAGAAAAATAAGGTTGCTGGACTTATCTCTTATGCTGAGACGATGATTAGAGATGCCTATGCAACTATTCGCCTCCTCTCGCTGCACGGCATTTAATTTCCCGTTTCCTCCGGTTTCCAAGCGCACGGCTGAACACATTTCTGCGCCCTAGCCTTGAAGCAATAGTGGTAGAAACACAGCCATTTGTTCCGAGCAGCAGTGCGCCCAGGAATACGGCTGTGGCGACCTTGAGTCTGCAAACGGACTCGGGTCCTGTCACGTCCGCGTGATTTTAACTGCGTGTTCAGTTGCAACATTACTAACCTCAATTGCTGGTTGTTGAGATGGTGGTTGGTGAGATGGTGATGGCTGGTGAGCAAGAACTTGCGGGTTTGGCGGTGATTGATGGGATGGTGATTGTTTAGGACTAAACGAACTGATAGATAAATGCGGTGAAAACGAGAAAAAGATTTTTGGTAGAGAAGGTAAATGAAACTGATTATGGCACTGAGAAAATAGTTCATTAGATGGACTTAGAAAAACATATGTATTTTCATTTAGTTCATCAAGTTTTCCATAAAATATGACATCGGTTATTACTGTTGGGCAATTACTAATTGTCGTTCATTCAAATCTTTTAGCCGAAAACCAATTGATCGACCATATACCTCACACGGTTCATCTTTTTGATTTTACAAATTTTCTGCAAAGGAAACTCATTCTCCTGTTTTCTAATAGCGACGTTTTCTTTCTTCACTTGAGATCTCTGCTTGATGTTGCAACTGACATAGTTTATTCATCCGATGATGAATTTTAAAAATAAATATCACATTTGACATAGAGACATTTGAGATAGATCTGAACAGTATGAAAAGAAGAAAAGAAAAGAAGAGAACATATTTGGCATATTAGCATCCCGTGTTAGAGTTGTTGAGTGGATGCGAATGATGACCTGCGGTGTATTGCATAATTATTTAAGGAAAAAAAGCAACAAGCTACGTATTATATAACAATGTAGATCGGGAACAACAGTTGGGTCGGGTTGTTGAACAACTACCACATTTCAACACTGTGAATGAGAGCAGATACGGATGGTATTTCCCCATTACAAAACAAACATATTGATCAGAAGAATGAAGAGGCTACTGTTATACAAAATGTAACAAAATTCCTGTGGTTATATTTAGGTTCTTTATCAGAATCAATTCAAGCGTATAGAAATAATAAAAAAACACATTTAAAAAATTAATTTTACGTAAAAAATTAATTTGCAAATTGTATGTGGTTTTATTATCTCAGCATTGGCGGAGGAGTAGGAGGATTGTCAAAGACCCCGCATTACCGATACTCGTGTGAGTTAGAGGAAATAAAACCGCATACAGTTTGTAATTTTATTTAATTAAATTAAAAAAATTGTGGTAGACTTTTCTTAAAAGAAGTTATTTCTATATAATACTGATTCTGACAACGCAGTTAACGGGAACCAAAGGGTTTTTGTTACATGTTGTATAGAACAATTATGCCAGCTTTTTTCGGAGGGAAAGGTCGATTTTCAAGATAAAATGATAAATGTAGTAACCAATTCATAAATTAATAAAAGGCAATCACACAAAAGAAAATTAATTAACTCACAAAACTATCTAACGAGTCAGTTGCAACGCGACAGGATTCCGTTCTAGTACCCAAAAACTTGAAACTTTCAAAATACCACAAAGATGGTACGTAGACCTCCTCCGCTCCTGAGTCTGTATGTTTTGATGCCTGTACCTAAAATCAAAGTACTTGCTAATGCCAGGTTTCTGATGTTCCCAGTTACATTCCCAGTAGCTATTGATTCAATAAAGTTATTTATTATATAGGATAAACTTCGGTTACATGTGTAACTGTCACTATGTTTCTGAATACGCAACGAATCTATCAACAACTATGAAATCATTAACAAGTTCCATAGTTTGCCCCTAGATGGGTCTGTTTAACCCTTGACAAGGCCCAAGAGAACTGCTTAACATACAGACATTTCAGCTATTGATTCCATATGCTGTTTTAATTGTTATGGCATGTCAACAACGAAAATATGAAAATTACTTGGAAAAGTAAAAAAAAAACATGTGGGACAACATAATCCCGTTGCCTGGCAAGAAATTATGAAAAATATAGTGTACGACTACTTAATTCCTGAAAATTTTCTTGGATTTTGGAGACTTGCCGATTTCTATGGTCATAGTCAATGAATACTGGGTTCCGAAGTGAAAGCCGGGATCTTGGCTAAAATGAGAAGGTAATTATTTGGTACTGAAATGGAAGTGGTTTATATTTGAAAAATAATTTTAATAAAAAAATCCAATGAAAGTTGTATTTATTTTAACATTATAAATATTCGTTGTTGTAACATCAGGTTAATCTTTTTTTATGTTTACATATTATCTCGGATTTGGTGAAAACTTTCCATGCATAGGTATACACAAAGGTTTACCTTACATATTTTGCACATGTATTTCAAACGAGTGTCTTTTAGTCTAGTGCTACAGAATCTGCACCTCTTTTTTGTGGTCATCGGTTCCACGTAATGTAACCCAGTCTCATTTCATCTGGGACACCAAAGACTCCTCCTTTGTTGTTTTAGAAAACTATTGGATTTTTTGCGTATTTATGTCTCCATACTTTAATTTTCTGGCCAATTGCAAACGAAAGTCTCTTTGAATATTTTTTCTTGATTCTTTTTTAATTGATACAGGATATATGCATTTATAACAGCACACTCAAAGAAAAACCAAAACAATCTTGGCCATGTCTTTTTGGATCTACGTCCAATGAAATACGTGCTAGAAATGATCGAACCCACCCATGTTTCGGGTGTAATTTGCAATGGCAGATGGTCAATATATTTGCTTCTTTTCGTGTTTGTGTAATGTTTTTTTAAGAACGCTTAAGATTGGCCTTAAGTTTTAAAGTTTGTCATGATCTTTATGATTTTGTGGCAAATGAGTAATTACGACGCAAACATGAATATTTTCTAACATTTTTATTCGTCCACTTTCTTTGCCTCGCCATTAATTCAGCATAAGTTGGCTCAGGTGGCACACGTAGTTGATTATCCCCGGGAGCTATGGAAATGGCAATGTCTTCATGTTCAGCGATAAGCTCAGGAGTTTGCATGCGAGCTCTTAGATGCTGAAATAAACTTGATGCCCTGTTAGGCTGTAGAAGGTTAGTTTTTGGCTGATGCTGAGATAAAGTTATCGCGGTGTTAGGCGGAATGTGATCCGGTGAAGCATGGAAAAAACCGCCCTGGCACCAGGAAGTGTAAGTTTTATTGAAAGCTGGGAAGGACTGACCTGAAGGTCCGCTTAAGTTTAAACTTAAAGTAATAAATTTAATCTAAATCTAAAAAACTATTTTTGAAAATAATTAAACATGTTTTTGGTGTAAAAAGTTAATTTAATTCAAGTTTTTTTACAAATTAATATTTTGTAAAACCACCCTTTTGTTCAATAACTTCTTGAAGACGACGAGGCCTGCTGTTTTGCAATTTTTTTATATTGTTTTTAATTCTGGGGTGTTAAACCAAACTTTGATTATCTTCTCAATCAGTTTTTGTTTATTAGTTATGACTTTTTCTTTAGCTATTTCCTTTTTTAATGCAGCCCACACATTTTCTATGGGGTTTAGATCTGGAGAGTTATCAGGCCATTCCAACACCTTTATCTGATGATCGTTTAGGAATTTTGTCACTTTTTTTGCTTTATGACATGGAGCTGAGTCATGCATAAACAGGAAATCCTTATTAGGAAACCATTCTGATGTCTGTGGGATCAGTTTTTCTGACCGAAACTTTAATGTACTGATCCTGCCGCATGGTGTTTTCCACTATGTAGAGGCGTCCGTTACCCTTTACACTGATAACTCCCCAGATCATTATGGATAGTGGATGCTTCACTCTCTCTACAATACAGTCTTCTTTGAATTTCTCATTTGGTCTCCTACGAACAAATTGCGTATGGTCTTGCAAGATCTGGATACTCGACTGATCAGAGAATTAAACCTAGAAAACCCAAACATGATCAATTCACATTAGTAAAGACATGTCCATACAGTGATACAATACAAAATACGTTTAAAATACAATATATTACTTTATGCCAGTCTTCTACAGTCCAGTGTTTATATTTTTTTGCAAATTTTTAGGCGTTTCAGACGCATGGCAGGAGTCAATTTCGGCTTCTTCAATGGTCGACGGCACGAAAAGTTTTATTCCTTCCATCTTCTACGTAACGTCATGTCGGACAGTCACTCCAGTCTCTTCGAGAATATCTCTAATGGCTTTTCTGAGTTTATTCCGATTTTCTATGGTTATTTGCCGAATTTTTCGCTCATCTCGAGGCGTAGTGATGCGTTTGCGTCCACATTTTCCGCAATGTTTCGGCGTCAAGGACTCCTTGTTGCACAGCTTTACTAATATTATGCACTGTAGATTGAGAAACCTTGCACATTTCTGCTATTTTCCTTTGAGAATATTTACAGTATTGTAGCAAAGTCTTAATTTCAGTTTTCTTTTTGGAGACACGTCAGAACGCTTCCCCATCTTCAAATCTATTGAAAAAGAGGTTATGTTGATGAAAAAGACGAATTTTAAAATAAAATATGTATTAGACAGCAAAAAACAGCGAACTGCAAGAAGATGAAGAATAATAACTAATTACAAAGTAAAACCAATAAAACATACCTTTTACTGAATAAATCCTTCACTTAGTTATTATAAAGACACAGAGAGCACGTGCTTACAGTAATGCAAAATTAACAACGAAACAAAATGGCGGCTATTACAGTGTTGCCTAGTTAAAAGTAGACAATTTTAGTGTTGTAAACTATAAAGCATAAAATTATTAATCATTTTAAATTTATTTGATTGAACTAAAACCGTCGTTGTAAAGTATAATTGGTTTTAAATAAACTTTAAAATAAACGGAATAAATATGTTGAGTATAATAATTTGAACATCCACTGTAATACCGCTTTTTTGGTCTTTTTACTCATATGGAATACAACTAGCACATATCATATTAAACATAAGATTATCATTTAATCAAAAACTATAGCAGTATAGATCATAAGGTTAGAGAATTTAAATAATATGTCTTTAAAGTTTAGGTCGATAATCTGGCCATGTTGGAAAACGCCATTCAGAAATCAAGATTTGCTAAACTAACCAACTAACAAAACTAAAATAAAGTACCAAATTGGTTTTTATTTTATCGGTAGCAACACATATTTACAACGAAATAGCAACCGCCATTTTGTTTTACGTCATTCGAGCGCTACGAATGTTGGAGTAGTGAGTGTCAGGCGATTGCATTTTAAAAGTTCCACGATTCGAAACCGAAATTAATGGGAAGTTAAACTTGTTTTAATTGTACTATTATTTTACAATATAGGTAGATATATTACTAAAACCAGTTTTCAAATTTAGAAATCAGAATAGTTATTAGAATTGTAATGAAACTTTCATATGTTGTGCAAGTGTTGATACCGTTACCTCCACTCCGAAACTTTATTGACGGTTTCGTAGAAGCCGAACAAAACATGTAATGGAATGGAAACCTAAAGCTTGGTTTACACCACCGATTCCTTCCAAGGATGATTCGCGAGGCTATTGAAATCAAAAAACATCCTAATTTCAATAGAGAAGATGGCTGAGTGCTACCATCTGCTTGGGATCCTATAATAAACAAAATTAAATCCCAACCCAAGCATACAACTGCAAGACTCCATGATACCATAAGTTCATACTGTGTAGATCGGAACAAAAGTTAAATTTTAATCTATGGTAACGGCGGTTAACTATGACAGCTGGACGTTGAACATCTCAGTCCTTCCCGTGACCATGGGTGCTGTAAAGCTCTCGAAACGTCGGCTATTTAAAAAGTTAAATATACGCGATAAATTCCGTAAAAACTAGTATTATTTCAATGAGTCCCTTTTAATTTTTAATTTATTTTTATTGTTATAGCGGCAATAGAAATACACATTCTGTGAAAATTTCAACTGTCTACCTATTATGGATCGTGAGATACAGCCCGCTGACAGACAGACGGACGGACGGATAGCGGGGGATTAGTGATAGGGTCGCGTTGGTTACCCTTTGGGTACGGAACCCCAAAAGTATGTTTATACATTAAAATCGATGTCGGATATTAATTTTTGCTATTATTTTGTTTCTTAACCACGTGATCATTACCGGTTTTATGCTGATTCGATTCCGGCGAGCTATAACGTAATCAAACACTCAAATGTTATGGCACTGATTCTAATTTTGTAAACTTTTACACGGTCTTGAACCCTTTGAGCTATATTAAGATAATTATAAAAAGCCCACTTAATTTATAAATTAAATTTAGAAACATTTAAAAATAATCACGCAAATAAAGATCATTATCGTCTTTAATTAAATATTTAAATTACAACAAAGCGCTGACGCCATTATATTATTTCCAATATTCATTAGTAATAGGTCCTTTTTTATAGATGGCTCTAACCCGGGGGGAAAAAACGAAAAGATACAGGGAGAAATTGAAAAAAATCCTGAAAAATATGAAGAGTATAAAAAGAAAGATATGCAAAAAATTAAGATAAAGACAAAGAAAATTTTGGAGTTAACCGAACAAGAGAAAGAGCAAAGACGAAAATTGTGGCGAGAACAGAAAAGAAAACAAAAAGTATACAAAGAAGCTTGAAATGTGCCACAAGCATCCACATCTAATGAATCACCTACTAAACGTTGTAAAAATGAAACGAATAGAGAAACTCTCAAGAACAAATTAATAGTTTGTAAATACAATGCAGCTATAAAACGTATTCAAAAATTACAGACTACATTAGAAACCTCTAGAAAGCGATACTACCGTTTGAAAAAGCACAGTTCTAAAAGAATAGAAGAGTTAGAGAGCACAGTTTTAAAAATGAGAGCGCGAGAAGAAATTTTGGACACTTCTTTGCGTAAGACGTTTAACAACCGTAAACATTTAAAGACAAACGTATTTTAAAGAATTTGGCTTCAAACAAAGAAGTAAAGAAGAATAAGTTAGTAACATACGTGTCTAAGTTATTGGGACTTCACGGTCCCAGTCAGATCGAGAAAGCAATATGAAAAAAATAAGACTATTCAAGAAGAAATAAAACGTTTTTACATACGTGATGATATTAGCCGCTGTACTGCCGTTAAGCGAGAATGTAAAAACGTTAATAAACAACAAATTCGTTATTTGACGGATACACTAGCAAATCTTATGCACAGCAATATGGAGATGTTGTTTACAGCTTTGAAAAAAAAAATTACTGGTGCCTCATCTTCGAAACATGACAGACGTGCTAACAAAGTTAACATGTGACATAAATTCATACAATTGTATGTATGGAATTTGTGATAAATGTAAGTCCTGTAAAGTTGATTACAAAATAGATTATGAAATCAAAGCTAAAAAGTATCAGTACTTCATTGCTTTTCAAGTTACTTACACACTCTTGATATTTTCGCTGTTGGTGTTTCCAATTGAAATAATGAATTTTGTATGATAATAAATTGCTCTTAAATTTCTGTAGTAACAGACTAACATAACCTTCGTTCGTTTCACTGTTTTTTTTTGTAATCATCTCTTTTACTTCACCTTTTTCAATCTTTCAATTTTTCATCAAGTAATAAGCTATGCTCATTCAGCGCAAATTCGGTATAGAGAACTCAGTTGCTTCTGCGAAATGAACAAGTACGCAATTGTTTTATGCCAAAAAAACGTAATTTTCTCAGTAACAGTTTACCATCTTGTTTACCATGTCAAAGTGAAAATGTACTGGAATCAAAAAAGGACTCTGAGAATTCAAAGGAACAAAAAATGAAACCATAGTATTCGCTAAAACAGAAATAACTTTAACCGGAGGTGACGTTTTAACGGGTTTTAATGTCAACTCAACTCGAAGATATTTGGTGCATCAAAATGATATTCAAGATACACTAAATAGATGTCGTATTACTTGTAAAAGTGATAATAAAAATCTTTCCGACACAAAAACCGTAAAGCAATCTACGATTAAATCAATAAGAACAGCAATAACGCGAACTTTACAATGTTTTATTTTTGTAAGAAAAACTTTCCGTTTGCTTCAAATTGCATAGTACAATGCATGGTTTGTAAAAAAAATACTGCACTACTTGCACTGAAGGGCAAAATAGTTTTGATTACATTTGCAATAAATGCTTTGGTGATTAAGACCTCGTATTACTTGTAACAAGTCAGTCTACCTCCACGATTTCAGTGAAATAATTTTATGATACGATTATTTAAAACAAAAACTTTATATTGCTGTTATTTTTACAAAACTTAAACTTTTAATTAATAACTTGGACACGATAACGATCTTAGTGCACATATAAGCGACTACAATGTAGTCATATACATGTTTTTTTTTTCTTTTTTTTATCCTACAAACTACTTTACTTCGTCGTATTTTTGACACAAAAAACGGATATTTGAGGTGACCATAACTTTTGCAATATTACGATTTTAGAAAAAAAATAAAAAATAGAAGCATAGTTTCTTATTATTTCAATAACGTACTATGAAATCATCTGAATCGGATAATTTTTAGGGTCCTAAAACGTTTTCTTATTTTGTACGGACATGTGCGTAGTAGACTTCCCTCGTAGACTTGTGTAATTAAAGATTCCTCGATCTTTGCGGGTGGAATTGTAGGAAGTGTAAACATAAAAAAATGGGTACATTTTTCTTCCTACATGTAAACTATTCTTTACAGTTCCATTCCGAAACTTTACTATTCCTTTCGGTGACTGTCATATTTTTGTTGATTACTTAATTTTATTTGTATTACTTTATCAACGTGGAGAGACATTTTTTTGTTAATCTTAAGAAGACTATTATTTGTTGTTTATTTTAAAATAATAACAATGGTATTTTTTCGAAAGGCTTCGTAATTTTGTCGATAAAAATAGTGTGACAGCTGGTCAAATAGTAACGTAATGGAAATAAAGACTGAAATAATTAAAGTTTGTTTCCAAAGGAAGAGAACAGGCGGAGGACCAACTCCACCAGATATGGGACCTTTGGAGTCTCAAGTTATAGCTGTCATGCCAAATGTTTTGCCATCCATTAGTGTAGAAATTGACAGTGACACATTAGCTATTGGTAAGTTAATCATGATAAAAATGTGTTATCATATTATATCATATAATTTAAAATTACTATAAATCTAATTAGCTTTTGCCTGTGACGTTAGTGCCAATTGGGGTTTATTAGAAATCCTGTAGGTACACTGTTCAACTTGAATTAACTGCCATTATTAACACTGTTTGAATTAAAATAATAAAATAAAAAAATAACCAAGATCACTCCTTGCAAAATCCTCTACGGCCAAAATTACTAACTGACACCTAACAGCCACTTCAACTGGTATTTAGGTTTTATAGATAAATTAAAGACTAGTAAATCACTTTTAACTTTTAAAAGAATATGCCTATTATTTTATCTGCCACACATACCTACTGTATAGTTTTCCCAGTTTTTGTAAATAAAAATAACAAATGGATTGGATTTTATAATACATAATTGCATCAAATATGTATTTATATTAAATAATTAACTCATAAGTCATATAAATAATTTTTATTTACCATTTAGCACTATTAATTTGAATGATTTAACATCTTAAATATTATTATAGTACATGGTGACTTAAAACCACATTAAGTCATACTCATGCAGGACTTAATTAGCCGATTATTATATTTATGTTTAACTTAAGTCACACGTAAAATTTATATTATTTTATAAAAAAATTTAAACATTTATTTAAACTTAATAATAAATACGGAACAATAGAACTTTAATTAGTAACATCTTATTAGAATACTTTAAATAACAAACAAAACATTAAATCATTTGATCAAGAAATATAAAAAATACTTGATATTGTCATTTAAATTTTTATATATATATATATATATATATATATATATATATATATATATATATAGTACCCGGTTGACCGAGCTTGGCTCGGTATTTTTCGCTCGTTTTTTTTAATTCGTGTATTTTGGAAATTATATTTAGATAAAAATTACATACTGATGAAATACGAATAATATTTTTTGATCTTAGCGACATAATAGAAAAAACTGAACTGGTTATTTGAATAAGAGATCATGAGTGCAATTAGTTTAATTTAAATTTTCGTGTTTTTAAAAAAATACTAAAAAAAGGGCTCGAAAAAATAGATTTTCTCAAAAAGAAAGGAACTTGAAAAAAAATTAAAAAAAGTCTGGGCTCGAACCATGGTATTACGATTTAGTGACTGCCCAATATACACATTAAGCTATTTGTAATCATTAATAAATTGTCAAAATTTATCTTCTTATTCTAACGATATTGTAGCAGTCTTTCATTGCCTAAAAACACGGACAAAAGGACATTTTCTAAAAATAAATCCCAGTTAGATCGATTTATTGCTCCCGAAACTCCCTGCACACAAAACTTTATGAAAATCGTTGGAGCCGTTTCCGAGATTCTGATTATATATATATTTACAAGAATTGCTCGTTTAAAGGTATAGAATATATATATATATATATATATATATATATATATATATATATATATATATATATATATATATATATATATATATATATATATATATATATATATATATATAACGAGCTGTATTTTTAAAGTATAATTACTATTACTACCATTTACTGTCACATTACAATTGCTAGAGAATGTGTTTGATAAATGATTTACATATAAGCCAACATCTGCACCATACAAAACTTCTGTAATTCGAGTCTTGTTGCACTTTTGGCCCTGTTAAATTAAATCTTTAGATTGATGGTTGTAATTCTTATATTGGAAGTTTTTAATTCTTTGTATTTACTATCAAATCTTCATTCCGACATGATGTTAATATTTTAGATTTAAAATTTTTCTTTGTTGATTTGAAGAGAGTTTTAAGGAGCTTGTTGCCGGGTTGTTGTCGGTTAGTGTTGCAGGGTTCAAAGGAACCGGTCCAATACTAATTGCCTGAAGGGTCGATGAAGACCGGACCAGAGCTGATTGTTAACACCTGAAGGTTCTATATAGACCGTAACAGTACGTACTGTTGAATGTGTAAAAATTTATGACTTTTGTCAGGATAATCGAATGATGTTTTTCTGTCTACAGATAACTAAGATTGTGATGGAGCGCATGCGAGGACGCACTGACACGGCCATACTGACAGTATGGTACCTGCGCAATTGCACGTGCAGCAGCGCCTCGGTGGCTAGTCGGAATTATTGTATTACACACCAGCGCATTGCACCTGCAGTGGCGCTCGGGTAGCTACTTGTCTCGATAGTATAAAACAGATGGAGCGGCCGCCGTTAAGGTAGTCATTAGGGTGGAACGAAAAATAATTCAGAATTTTATTTTGGAATAGTTGTATTATGTTTCCTAATAACATTAGTTAGCTCAATTTAAAATATAAATATTATCAGACAGCGGTAAAAGCCCCCGCCAAGACACCAAACATTTACAAAAATGATAATTTAGGGGCTATTTACACAGCCTACAAATTAGTACAGAATTCATTACAATTCGTTTATTTTATTCAAAAACATATTCACATATAGTAGTTAACAAACTGTTGCAATTAAACATTTTATTATTTTAATATAATTTGGCGCTGGGACAGAGGAGAAAAGTGCGGGACGAAGCGGGGGCGGCAAGAATTGCAGTGTTTTGTTTTAACTAGTGTTGATAATTGTCTCAAGGTGAAAGGTCGCGCGTCAATTATTTTCACGAGTACTTATTAATTTACGTTTTTAAGTGTATTAACATGACTTCTACGAGACAAAAGTTAAAATGTCCAATATTTGGTGAAAGTGCAGAGTTGAAAAAGAATATTCTTCCTGCGTATGAAAATGTGATGAAATTCTATGAATGGGTACGACAAGACTTAAAAGTAAAAAATAACACAAGAAAAGAACCTAGGTTTTTGGAAATTGCCGAAATAGTTGCAACGAAAATCGAAGAATTGTGGATAAAATCTTCTATTCCAATTGTCACACACAAACGAGTTTTACAGTTAATAAAAATTCATCACTCAAAATGTTATAATTTGAAAAAGTCTTTGAAGAAACTTAAGGAAGAAAAGTTAGAAGAGTTTAGAGTACAAAGTAGAAAGCTTTTTGACATAGCTGCATGTAAATGTAAAAAATATTAGTTTAGTTTAGTTTAGTTTGCGACGGGCTGTTTTCCGCAACTCCACGTCTATGCGCGTATTTTGCGTGTGGGCAGGAATAATGTGATTATTCGAACCATAAGATCTCCCCGAAGAAGCTCAACAGTCCCTTGATGTTGCATGCAACTTCGGGGAGTGATCTCGACGTGCCGAGATGTTTAGCCCTGTACGTAGCGACCTCCGGACATTTCAGTAGCACGTGGGCCGCCGTTTCTTCCTCCCCCATACATGCCCTGCACAGGGGACTATCTGTAACACCTATAGTAAATAAATATTTGTTAAAGGTGCCGTGTCCTGTGATAGCACTTGTTACTATCCTGATCTGCGGCTTGTTCAGTCTCATTAAAACTTTGGTTAAGCGACTGTTTATTTCAGGTAGGGCCTCCCTAGCTTGTCTACAGTCTACTAGATTTTTCCAAAGCTGAGCGTGTTGATTAGTGAAGTGTCTACGTACCAGTGAACGAACGTAACGTTCGTTCACTGGTACGTACGTACGTACGTACCAAACACCAAACACCTCATCAAACACACTCATCCCAATCCGAAAGATAGACGACGCTTAGCTATGCGCTACGACGTCGCCCTCAAACGGTATGGGTGTGCGATGTTCACGGGAAAGCCGTATTGCTACAACAAAACCGCTTGCCACCGGCACTAATGCTGAGATCTATAAACCGTACTTTGACTTTGCTCAGACTTTGCTTAGGAAAATCTTAGCTGAGTATATGCTTAGCATAATCTTTGATTCCGAATTTATAGTTGTATCGGGCTGAGATTAAGCTAAGCATATGCTAAGGTTCAGACTGTCAAGAAGTTTATGCACGCTTCATTCCACGCATTATGTTATTGATTTTACTGTACAAAGTAAAATAAAATATATATTTAAAGGTCAAAAACAGTCCACATTGCACTTCATAAATATGTTACTAATACATGAAATTTAAAAAGAGCGTGTTTAAAGAGAGATACAAGTACATTTAATTAATTTTAGTTTGAAAATATGAGAAAAAAGCGGAACGTTTGATTTGCTGTCACTCTCGCTGTCAAATCACAATTTCAAATGTGAAGCTTTTGGTTTATATTGATATTGATTATATTGTGTGCATTTTAAGTTTTATATATATTTGAAATTCCTGACCTTTATGTTACGACTGGCTTTTGAACTTGAACTCCCGATCCTACCAACCTATTCGACCTACGCTTCAGTAATTTGGACTCGACATTTGAATCGAGAATCTTTTCGATTTTCTTTAAACCAAGCTTGTAATTATAATGGACAATATTGAGAGAATTCTATCTACTTTAGGAAATATAGATAGATTGGGAACTTCAGCAGATATCAATTTTCGGCGCACGCCTAAATACTATGTTCGAAATGAGTATACTTAACCAAAAGCCATTTGATTTGATGACGAAAATGAATTTAGAAGAAGATATCGATTCAATAAACACACTGTTTTAAATGTAATATTACCTTTAATAATTGCCAATTTGGAGCATTTGAACGCACGTAACGTACGTTCACTGGTACGTACGTACGTACGTACGTACAAAGGGGATTAGTATGATTGGTTCCGGCCCTATAGTGGCCAGAGCCGATCCTCTTCTGGCCAGTTCGTCCGCTGCATCGTTGCCTCTGGATCCACTGTGTCCCTTTATCCATTGCAGAGTCACATTGTTGTTTTTACATACCTCATTTAATCGTTGATGGCATTCATATATTAGTCCCGAGTTCACCTTGTGTAAAAAATGTAAAAAATATATAAGCTGTACTTGTGTGAGAGAAAAAAAAGTACCAAAAGAGGAACAAATATTTTCGCTAACGCTCGCCAACGCTCTAACAGACTAATGGTTCTAGGAAGAACGGATCTTGTCCAGACTAAAAAATTGCAGAATAGAAGATTACGTGTTCTTAAACATGAAATCAGGTATAATTCAAATATAAGAATTAAAGAAATTCCTTCTACTTCGTATCGGCTAAATAGATCTGAAGTTTGTTCTAATGTCGACCTTCCTTCTTGCTCGTCGGCCGCAGATGGTAAATATAAAGCTCACGGATGCCAGTCTTCATAGTTTGACGACTGTATGCGATAGGTACGGAGTATCAGACAGAGCTGCAGCGGCTATCGTATCATCTGTTCTATGTTCAGCTTCTGATGCCGACTCTGAGGCACAGTCTACTAACGTTGTGGACAGGATGAAACTTAGAAGAATAAGACAGGAAGTACGCGAGCAAATTTTTACAGAAGAAAGAGTTAAAGAAATTCCTGCATTATATTTCGATGGAAGAAAAGACAAGACGGCTAAAACTGTATTAAAAGGATCAAAGAGGTTTAGAGTGATTGTACGAGAGGGAAATATTTCGATTATAAAAGAACCAGGTTCTGTTTACGTTGGGTATGTTCCAGAATCGGGCAGTGCAAAAAATATTGAAAGAGCTATCCACAGCTTTTTGACGATTTAAAAGATATCACTAGAGAGTATAATGGCAGTTGGTTGTGATGGAACAAACACAAATACAGGAAAAGTGGGAGGCGTGATTCGTCTTTTGGAACATAGACTATCTCGACCATTGCAATGGATAATTTGTCTCTTAAACGCCAATGAGTTGCCATTGAGGCATTTGTTTACCTATTTGGATGGCCCTACTGCAGGACCTAAATCATTTGCAGGTCAAATTGGTAAAGCATTAGAGACATGCGAGAAGTTGTCGTTGGCCCACTTAGAGAAGATAGACTGTGATCTACCTCCACAAATAACAACAGATCTCAGTACAGACCAAAAATATTTACTAGAAATTATTACTGCTGTCATAAGTGGATCCTGCTCTCCCGATTTATTTAACCGAAGCCCAGGTAAGCTATCCCATGCCCGCTGGTTAACAAGAGCTAATCGCGTACTGCGTTTATATATTTCTACTGAAAATCCACAATAAAATCTTGTAATTTTAGCTACGTTTGTAGTAAAATCATACGCCCCTGTCTGTTTTGCTATCAAAACACATTAATCCTGCAAAGATGGTTCAAAACATTTATGGAAGGTCATTAACAGCACTAGGTATTTGTCCAGCGAGTTGTTAGCGATAGTGGACCCTGTTTTAATTCGAAACAGTTACTTTGCTCATCCCGAAAACATATTGTTAAGTATGATAACAAATTCACGGAAGCATATTAGAGAACTCGCTGCAAGACGCATTTTAAAAGCTCGTCAAGCTAATAAAAATTCTGTTCCGCGCATGTTTGAGGTGCCAAAAGTGAAACTTAATTCACGTTGTTACATAGACTTGATTGACTGGCAACAAAATATATACGAACCGCCAATACTAAAGAATATTTGTGATGAGCAGTTGCAAGATCTCATTGAAAATGGAGGAGATGCAGTTTTGGAGTTTATGATACTGCCTTGCCACACCCAGGCTGTGGAAAGATCAGTCAAAGTTGTGACAGAAGCAGCTCTAAGCGTGTGCGAAAAGAAAACAAGAGAGGGATTCATAAAATTTAAATTAGCATCTCGAAAAGTCATGCCAAAGTTTGAGACGAAAAAGGATTTCTGCTTTAAAAAATAACCTTATTCATAGAGACATAACTTTTTTAACCTGTATTCACATTCAAAATAAACTATTTTATTAACGAAAATAATCTTTATTTTATTATTTCCATGCATAACATATAACATTTACTTCTAATTTTGTATGTAAGGTGTACTATACAATGCGTCTATAAAAACTTGAAAAATGAAATTTCAAGTCTATGGCGGGAGTTCAAGCAGTCGAGTTAGAGTTTTTATATGAAGGTATATTATTTACAATTAAATAAAGCAACTTTTACATGGTATTCCAAAAATTTCTAGAAAAAAAAATTTCATACAAAAGTGTTCCACCCTAGTAGTCATAGCTCTGGCGTGGCACAGTTCACTTGTTGTATCCCGCTACTAGCTCATCCTAGACTATTCGGATAATTAATTCGTGGAAACGAATTAATTGTTATTATCAGCTATTAAATTAGTCTCGGTACAGTTTATAGTTGATTACCTGTGATCCGTGTATTTTGTGATTGTAAATTAATTCCATTTAACTACCTTCCTACATATACATACCTACTTATAACTATACTAAAATTATTAATTTTTGATTTAAACTATCGCTTATACCATCCAGACACGCAGTACGTAGTTACTACAAGAGTTGTTATAATAATATAACCACAAATATATTAGTATTTTTTAAGAAAACCTATGAATTTCGTAGCATAAATCACAACCTCATAGGTCAAGTATTGAGAGACAATGGACAGCAAGACGGCGCACGGCACTCGCGCTTATGAACGCGGCTGCCACTCGCTCGGATAAGTTTCCATCAAGTTTTTATCGCACCGCTCCCACCTCGCTGCTCCGGCGTCTTCGCACCGCGTGCCGTGTACCGAAATGTCTATTATTTAATTATTTATAAGTAATGGTCTTACACTATTGATGTGCGCTAAATATTAAAATAATAATAAATACTGAATCCCAGTTAATAACGTAATAAATACGAAAGTCGACTATACTCTTAGTTTAGTCATAAGTACTAAAACGGAAACATTTGGATAAAAAAAATTCTATGCATTCAACTCTTTATATATTTAAGACCGGCTGCCATAAGTTCTGATTGCTGATTGGTGATTCTTACATACATACATTATTATAGTTTTAACTATAATATAATAATTAATAAAGTTTAGTGTTCCTAATAGAATCAATTAAGTGAAAAATTATAATAAAATGATAAAAATTTATTACCAGTTTCTGATTTATTCCTTTGTATTCACCTATTTACCTATCTGCATGCCAAATTTGAAATTTCTAGGTCATCTGGAACTGGGTTAGAGTTTTGATCAATAGGTCAGTCAGTGATAAAAATGACGATTTTTGGACGTTAATATCTAAATAACCGTGTGAGATTGTGATGAAATTTGAAGCACGTATATATATCGCAAGTCTATATAATGACACGTTTATGTGAAATAGTTTTTGAGTAATGAGGGAGCAAAAGTGGCTCCAAATGGTTCGTGTAATATTACACACGGTGCTGCTCGCCATTCTGCTTGAACTTGGCTTGACACGCTACCGCGTGTCTAGATAAAAGGGAAAGTATTGTAGGTGTGTTGCGCACACACACATGTATACTTAGTAGTATTGTACCTATCTACTTAGTTGCTAAGATTTTTCAGTCAGTCAGTAGTTGTCCGCCAACTGTATTGCGCGTTCCTCTGTGAATAAATCTTTCATTATGGTCATCAGTACTCCCAGGAACCCCTATGGAGTCAGCTCCTGAGAATTTATGCCGGCGTGCTAAGGGGTTACTTACAAAGATGCGTTGTTGGGGCTGGTATTTAATTTCCGGTTTGGGGGTTTTATTCCGATTCTCTATTATATGAGTACGCTGATCTAGGGACAAATTATTTATTACCTCATATACTAATTTCATTTCCTCTCGATGATTTTGGATATATTGTGGCATTAAATGTTTTGTCATATGTACATCGAATGGATGTCGTGGATCGAAGTGGTCGGTTATAATGTCATACGGTCTGTATTTCGTAAAGCTATGGCTGGAACTATTGTACGCTATAATTCCATAGGGGACGAGATTAATTATATCCTGATCTTTTTGACTTAATTTTAAAATACGAAGATGTTCCAATAGGATTGGAACCTTTCTCCAATACCGTTATCATTAGGGCTATGTGGCAATATCGGGTGATGATGTATTTTATGTAATTTAATAAATAATTATTTTGTAAATTGCGTATTAAATAATTGTTTTGAAAAAATTCCGGAAATCACAGTCAAACGAAGTCCGTGATGTGTGCAATATTTGAGTAAAACTTGTAAAATGCTGATCGTAGTTCCGTCGCGAATATGATATGCTTGCGCATACTTAGAAAATACATCAAATATTGTTAAATATTTTTCGCTTTGAATTGTAATTAGGTATGATATTAAGAGGATGGATTTTAAGAGGCTCTGTTGCCGGGGGAACTAAATTAAATTGTTGCTTATTGGGGTTTCGATCATATTTTGCTTCACCGCTGACAGTGCAGTTATTTATAAAAAAAATTAATGTCGTCTTTCATTTTTGGCCAGTAATAGCGACGGCTTAAAGCTAAATGACATTCATCTGTGCCCCGGTGGTTAGTTTTATTCTCGTGATAATCTTTTAATATCTCTTGTTGTCTAAGATACTCTCTCTTAAGTCATAAGATACATTCTCTACTTTGGACTTAGCTAGTGCTGAATTCATGGCAGAGTTCTTAAAATTTTCTTGGATGATGGGTATGATATCAAACATAACCAAAGGAAGATTTATGAGCAACGAGGTTTTAATCTTTGGATTTACGAACTCTTTAATTACGTCTATAACTTCAGCTTCTAAGTTTGACATAGTGTCTGAGCTGTCTATTGTACTAGATAAAGTAAAATGTTGGTTAAGGAGTTCAATATCAATATTATTATGCGATGAGCTAGGAGATGCTTTACCAACTCCAAGTGATAGAAGAAATTTCCAAACCTTGGCAGTGTCGCCGTTTTCGACTGATTTGTGAATGTGGTGTCGTTGTGCATCCATACAATGTATTGCAGCGATTCCGAACTTTTTTATAATTGCGCAGATTCTTTCAGATCTATCGGCCTTGAGCTTGCTTTTTACGAAACCTTTTTTGATTATATAATGTTTAAGATCATCTGTTAGCCATGGCGTGGGTAAGTGTTTTATTTTTATAGGTTTTACTGGAGCACGAACGTCATACAGTTGTATGAGAAAAGAGTTAAATAACTCAACTTTGTATAGACCGTAGTGGTGTTTGCCACAGCGGCTCAATCCAGAAGACGAGCATCTTCAATAAGGCGTTTTTGTCCATTCCACTAAAATTACTTTGCAGAAGGATTCTCAATTTTGCTTTCGGAGGACGAACTATGTAAGTAAGGAATAAAAGATCGTGGTAAAAAAAATATCAGCCTCGTGTTGGTCGTGCTTCAGGACAAAATCAGGCGAGGACACAATAGTTAACTCAAGTAAAGATGGGGTACAATCAGGAAGGTTATGTATAGCAGAAAGCGGTAGTACATGTAAGTTACACTCCTCAGCAATAGATTGTAGCTTTTTACACCGATTGTCTCTTTTAAGTAAACATGTATTAGAATCACACATAATTATTGTGTCACTATAGAACGGGGTCAAATTTTCTAATTAACATTAAAAAGAGGAAGAGTAATCATGGAGGAACGGTCTGTAACAAACACCTAAAAGAATTTTCGTATAAGACAGTGTTGTACAACAGTAAAGGGAATGTAAGAACGAAGGTAAATCGCCACCCCTCTTACCAATACGGTCGTTGCGAATGAGATAAAATCCTGGTAATGAGTATGAAGTGGATGGTAAGCATTGCTTCAACCATGATTCGGAGACGAGAATGGCGTGAACGTTACGGGGCTGAAACGTCGCAAGCATTTCAGTATAGTGGGCTGGAATACTTTGTGCATTTAGGTGAATCACATTAAAAATTTTCTGAGAGTCTGAGAAGTACGAATTAAAGGCACCGTTTAACGGAATAGTAGACATTTTACTGTGAAAGCTAAATTCACTAGATGTATCATCATTTGACGGCAAAGACAAAAAATCACCAAAATCATCATTATATAATTATTATCAAATGACATAATGTATTATAAAATAAAATAAAAATATATATAATAAACTATTAAATAACAAAAAGTATGAAAATTAAATATACGAAAGAAAGAAAATGTATAAAATGATGTTTCAAAGCCACTAACAAAAGAAAACAAAAAAATAATTAACATAAAAAACCAATCGTAAAAACAAACGAAAAAAGTGAAAACTTAAATATCATTTAGCTAATTTTAAGAGTACTAACAATAAGTGTGTATAACGTTAAATCACTAAAATTAAGCATAACGCTATAAAAATTATTATAAATAACGTTACCTTAAATAGCGCTATTATGGTATAATTTTCATTCCATAAACGAAACGCAATAACAAAGACAAGTTGTAAATAGTGATTCATAAACTTTTTAGTTGAGAATTGTACTATAAAATCTATGGTTGTAATTACACGATAACATTACGCAAATAACGTTAACAAAATGTCTTATGATTGTCATGCTTGATCACCCTTCGTCCAGCACTTTGAAACTCCGAACGGTTTGCAAGCCTCTTGGAACAAAGCATGTCGATTTTTTGTAATTCTGACAAGGTGATTCCAGAGCCCTTAAGATTCTTCTTTGCCAGCCACACTTTGTCTTTCATCGCAATGTTTCGGAACTTTAATAAGATAGCACGGGGCCTGTCATTCCTAACATGACCCAGGCCGGCTAATTAGTTAATCATATTTTTACCCGACTGCCAAAGAAGGGTTATGTTTTTTGCGCGATCTTGTAAATTAAGATATCGTTTTATTATCTAATGTCTCACATATCTTTTTTATGTCATTTGGTATTTTATTAGAAATCATAGGTGCCATGCATACGCTATTATGTAGTAAGGCTATTTTACCTGTATGCAAACAAAGTTTATTTCCATTCTAATCATGGTTTGCCATCGACATGCTACGAAAGAGAATGGAATAATGTTCTTTGTGAATTTCCATGAATCATGGGGCTTACCAACTGTACAAGCGAGAAAAATCAACAAATTTACATATTTTATAAGTACCATAAAGGTGCACAATTATTTTAGAGTATCAAATATATTTAAATGTTATATTTATTTTATAATTTAATAGACTAAACGTTAAGCAACTACAAAAGCATTTATGTGCTGTTATTTTTTGTCGTCGAAAACGTCCAAAAGCAAAATGTTGGCCCTCATCCTACTACATTATGCAGCATGCATACAGCATGCATACAAAACATGACGATATATCGATATTTATCACGTGATAATTATCGATACTGTTTAAAAATATCGATACGGTAAATATCGAAATATTCATTTTTCATTGCCCATTTGTGTCGATTGCTGTAGAGAATACGGGTCCGTGGAGTACTGTGTGCTGTGAAGTTTCTAAAGAAACTGTATCCGCGACTGGTCGTCGCTGCTCATGATAAGAGGGCAGGATCTTTTCTCGCTCAAAGGCTAATTATAGCCACTTAGCGAGAAAACGCAGCTAGCGTTTTTGGCACAATACCACGGGGAGTAGTACTATAAGATATTTAAGTTTTTAGTTTTAGTTTTTATATTATAACTGCTTAATATTGTATATATTTCAATATTGTATAAATAAATAATAATTATGTACTTGTAATATTCGTAAATATAATTCATAAATAGTAAATATAATTCATAAATATTTATAGAAGTTAGATGATAAGTACTTCTAAAACATTTTTTCTAAGAAAAATTAGAACCTTTTAACCTACAATATTGTACGATGAACTTTTGCCATTCTTGATAGAAAGCGTCTTTTAACCCTTCCCAGTGAAAGGCGAAGTGAAAGAAAAAGTAATTGAGTTTTTTCTTTGTGAAAACGTGTCACGACGGAGCGACTGCGGTGATACGATGCGGTTCCCTTGCGCCTCTCACGGTACAAAGCAAAGTAGGGTTGTGTTAAATGTTGTGTATTAAATGTGCTCTGACTTTGCCTTGGCAATGACTCTTTTGAAGGACCTGGAGGCGGAATTATACTTCTTTTTTAGAGCGCTGGTGTTTACATCCCGGGACGCTGATGCATCAACCCAGGCTTGGTAGCACTCCTGCTTATAGCATGATGCTATGTTACAGGAGCGACCAATCCATGGCTGAGATTTGCCTCCAATGGGCACCACAGAGGAAGGAATAAAAAGTTCCATACCCTGAAGTACCACATCAGTAACAGAATCCGCAACAACGTTGGGATCATCCGGCGAGAAGCAAACCCGCCCCCAAGGGTAGGATGCGAAGAAAAACCGCATCCCATCCCAATCGGCTGACCTATAGCGCCAAACACGGCGGCAGCCTGCAGAATGCAACCGCGATTTCAGCGTGAGTGGCACAACACTTCGGACCAGACAATGGTCCGAGGAGCCTAAAGAGGCGTCGACGGAAATCTGATATCCGTCCGGGTGAGAGGTCAGCAGAAGGTCCAACAGGGAAGGTGCATGATCCTCCACATCTGGGATCCGCGTAGGCGAAGAAACCAGTTTGTCAGACCATATGCCAAGGCAAAATCATGAACAGATCTCCCCGCATGATCGGTTAAACGTGAACCAAGCCATTCGGCGTGATGGGCGTTAAAGTCGCCGAGGATCACGATCTAAGCGGAGGGGATCTGGTGTAGCAACGAATCTGCAGCCATTTGGACGTGGTGGAAGAGTCGGTCTGTTTCAGTATTACCGCTATGGGACCTATAGAGGCACCCGTAGACGCGCGGATGGTCGTCGCTGTCTACGCGTAGCCAAAGGATGGACAGGTCCGAACCTTCAAGTCTGCCGAGGCGTCGAGAACAGATGTCCTCTCTGATGTAAACGCAAACTCCAGCCCGAGGCACAAAGGAGTGTTCCAGTTTGAACCCCGGGTAGGAGAGATACGAGACATCAGCCGGAGAGGACACCTGCGTCTCGGTCAGAAAGAGCAGATCCGGCTTCGCCGTCTCGAGATGGTAGTGGACGGCGTTTAGGTTAGAGTGAAGTCCCCTGATATTGCAAAAATTCACGGACAGCGTGGCAGGGATCGCCTTGGTCTTGTTGCTCTGTTTGCCCCGAGCAGTTGTAGTCTTGAGCGGAATTTTGCCCCCCCCCCCCCCCCCCAGAATACGCGGGGCAGCCATGGTCCTCGATGGAAGATCCAGAGAAACATGGTCGTGGATGCTCAGCGAGGGATTCTCCAGGGGTGCTGGTGCCGCTACCATGTTTATGGGGAGGGGGATTTGGGCCTCCGGCCACCTGCACTCACCAGACGAAACGCTATATACCGCTGTATACCATTAGAAACTATTGTGGAGATTAATTGTTATAAATAATAAATATGTGATAGCGGTTGCTCAACTTGCTCTCTTGCTTACGCAATTAATCATTATCACGAATAAGACTACGTACTGCACTACGCATTCAGTGTCGAGCAAATACAGCTCGACCAACCGCAATATGTACCCGCCACAATCCCTCACTGGTGTGACATGAAGGACATAATTACATGATAACACCACGGCATGCAAGACAACAGAAGCACTAGCCACCTCAATATAACGGAGGGCAGCCTCTCAGCAACACCATGTTTCATTGCCTATACTAGAAGAAATACCCCAACGGACATAATAACGAGTCGCAAAATTATCGACTGATAGGAGAGCTTCCACTTCACGCCGGTATTCTGTGAGGTCGTGGTACCACCCCGGTTTGAGCCGGCCCATACGTGCAACAGCAAAGCTGCCGCGTGGCTCTACCACTGTTTAAACGCAAAGTCAGAGCACATAGGCAGAATTGGCGAGAAACTTGTTCGCCTTCCTTCTGGAACCCGTGCATTCTGGTCTCTCGCCAAGGCTGTCCAGGGGAATTTCTGGCAGCCATCTCTTCCATCTCTGCACAGGGAGGACGACTCACTGGCCCATACTCCAAAGGAGAAAGCCGATCTTCTAGGCTCTTTCTTTGCGTCTAACTCGACTCTCGATGACGGGGTGAGTACGCCGCCGACCATCCCGCGGTGTGAGTGCTCCATGCCGGAAGTGCAGTTCACACAGCACTCGGTTCGCAAAGCACTCCTCTCCCTGGACATCCACAAGTCGAGTGGGCCTGACGGAATCCCCCCAATTGTGCTGAGGACGTGTGCTCCAGAGTTGGCACCGGTTTTAACGCGTCTTTTCCGGTACTCCTACTCCCTAGGCGTAGTCCCAAAATCATGGAAGACGGCTTTCGTCCACCCGATCCCTAAAAAAGGCGACCGCTCAGACCCGTCCAACTACCGGCCAATTGCCATCACCTCCTTGTTCTCCAAAACAATGGAGTCCATTGTAAACTGCCAGCTCATGAGGTACCTTGAAGATCACCAGCTGATTAGTGACCGCCAATACGGTTTTCGCCGTGGTCGGTCAGCTGGTGATATTCTGGTGTACCTCACTCACAGATGGGCGGAGGCAGTAAAGTTCAAGGGAGAGGCATTGGCCGTTAGTTTGGACATTGCGAAGGCCTTCGCGCCAAAGCGCCAAAGCGCTTCTTTCGAAGCTCCCTTCCTATGGGCTTCCCGAGAAATTGTGCAATTGGATCACCAGCTTTCTTGCAGATCGGAGCATCAAGGTCGTTGTAGACGGTGCAAGCTCCGATTGCAAGCCTATTAATGCTGGTGTTCCACAGGGCTGCGTGCTATCGCCAACGCTGTTTCTTCTGCATATCAATGATATGTTGCATACCCGTAACATTCATAGCTATGCAGATGACAGCACTGGTGATGCTCTTTACACCGGCCGAGCCAATATTTCTCGGGAAAACGTCTCCGAGTGCCGGGACAAACTTGTGTCTGAAGTCGAGTCTTTGCTGAACAGAGTCTCGGATTGGGAACGACTAAATCCAGTCCAGTTTAACCCCAAGAAGACACATGTTTGCGCGTTAACCGCTAAAAAGAACCCCTTTGTCTAAAAATTTGTCTATAAAGCCAAAATCTTTGGGGAAGAACATTTTGCTTCGTACATTGTTTAGTATACAATTACAGATATTCCGTAAAGAAAAATCTTCTCGCTTGTACTTAATTGTATAATTGTTTTTTTTTATGCAATAATGGAACGGTACAATAGAAAAGGGCAGAATACGTTTCTATATTATTTTTTTGTTTACGCTTGGTCTAATAATAACTGGTTGGTACTTACCTCGCACGCTAGGAGCAACATTACGCGCTTCATTCCTTTTCTTTAAAATGGTTCTAAAATCCGTCAGATATTTCTAGCGTTGCCAGAAAAAATCCTTGACAAACTTGAACTTATCCGCCATCTTTATTAGAGAAAAACTGTCGCGTCTCGTTTCATCTGGAATTTTCATCAGCAGTTTCAAATTTTCAATTTTATCCACCAACGTTCAGACATACTGCATTTGGTTATTTGAATCTTGAAAATTCCAGTAGTCATTTTGAACTTACTGCCTGCTATCGTGTTTATATACTTGATTACATTTTCTGAGACAATTAGTGCAATCCTTTAGTCTCGCTCTATAAGCATTTACATTTTTACCCCTCAAAAACAAAATACTTTTTCATGTTTTCTTAAGCATTTTCTTACATTTTGTTTCCAGGTCTTAGGAGCAGATCGTTTGTTGCGAGATTTTTTATGATTTTTACTCCCAGTAATTGTTAGTAAGTAAGTGGAGTTAGTTTCTGGTTGTCGATCGAGATAGCTTCTGTTTTCTGAGAGAGTTCTGAGTTGTCGTTGGCTTAAGGACTGCATAGACTTACTCCAGAATCATCATATGTCGGTAAATCAATGATAATAGGCGAAATATCTAAACAACTACTAATAAAGTTGGCGGTAGTACCGTTGGGCTACAAGTAAAAATAGAGGCTTCAGGGAGTGAACGGTGGAAACTATTAGTTGTGTCGTGTCCTGTAGGTTGGCTGGTGAAGATGTCTCATTAACATAAAAGCTTTCTTTATTACATTCTGGATCTGGGAAGCGTTTATCAAAATACCTTCAGTTACATGACAGCTTACAGCAGTTTTCCTATGTTCAGTTCAGGGAGTTGACGGTCGAAACTACCAGTTGTGCCGTGTCCTGTAGGTTGACTTGTGAAGGTGTCTCAAGAACATAAAAGCTTTCTTTATCACACTCTGGATCTGAAAAAGCTTTTGTTAAAATATTTTCATTTACATGACAGCAGACAGTAGCTTTTCTATTTTTGGTCGAACTGGTTTATCAGAACTGTGGTCGAAATCAGTATTGCAAATAAGTGATTCAGATAAATCATCATCCAATTCTTGAAAAGGATCTGGAAGTAACTAATTAATTTACTCAATTCACGTTTAGGAATCATGTTCAGGAAATCATTATATGTACAAGTATTGTGGGTATATTTTCGTAGAGTTGACGCCCAATAATTTTAGGGCAGACACATGAAAACAAGACTTTACATCATAATCACGTACTTCTCCAAAATGTACAGTACTGTAGGTACTAAACGAGATTAATCAAATGAACTCGAGAGGGTCATACTTATTATTCTATACGGAGTTTTAATAGCCATCTCTCAGCCCCTTATTAAGACAATTTGATTGTGCCTTTGGCACCTATTGAATTATCACCGTTTTGCTGATTAACTTAATTAAGCGTAAGAACGTTACTAAATTTACGTCAAGAAGAAATAAATAATAAGAACTTACCAATAGGCCCATGGTCGTTGGTTTCTTTTAAGAGTCTATTCGCCATAACAGCTTTTATTTTCGCTATTATTGGATTTCTTGACATCTTGAAATATTACCACTGCCTCATTTCAGTAAAACCTTATAAGAATAAAAAAAAATAAGAAATACACTAGCTTAATTTTTAGAGTATTACAAAGGTGTCCGTCGTAACCGTGCCAAACAACCACGTGCATCTAGATAATAATATACGCTTTGTTTATGTGTGCGTGCATCGTTTAATCCAAGAAGATTTTGTTTGAAGCGTGATATAGATACGTCACATTTTTAAAAATTACATGTTATCGAGATATGACATGTGATATACTTAACTCAAAACTCATAAAAATCGAGATACGTTTTTGTGTTACTAAATGGAATATTAAGAAGCTGTAAGCGAGCTATCCGAAGATGCCTTTTTGTTGAATCTTAAAAATTCAAAAAACAAAAAAGGCACACCACTACCCAAGAAATTTAAGGTGGCGCAATAGGCTGGGAAAATCATGGCGACAGTATTTTGCATCTTAGAAGGAATTATATTGATTAATTATAAAGATAAAGCTGTCGCCGTAACCGGAAATTACTACGCTTCAATCCTAGAACAATTTGAAGGAAGCCATAAAGGAGGAAAGAAGGGGAAAATTGACCAAACGAATCCTTCTTCTGCACGACAACGTGCCTGTTCACAAGTGCTGTCTACAAAAAGTTGGAAAAGTACGTTCACTAGTGCCATGTTGCGATGGCTACCCTGCAGAAGATGGGCTTAGAAATTTTGCCACACCTACCCTATAGTCCTGACCTGGCCCCCAGTGACTATTATCTATTTCCAAACTTAAAAAAAGAACTTGGTGGGAAAAGTTTTTAAGTGATGAAGAAGTGAAGGAAGCAGTTTCGGTGTATTTTTTAGACAAAGTTAAATCATTTTTGTGTGACTTACATAAATTAATTGAAAGATCCGAAAAATGTATTAGGTGAATATATTGAAAAGGAAAAATAAATTTGGATTCTTATTTCCACTCCTTACCCGCCATTCCGCGAACTTTAAAATGCCCCTCGTATAGTAGTAGATCGTTACTGCCAAATATGGGCTTTTTTCTTATTTCTTTCCCGTCTGCACAAGTAACCTCCACTTGGGGCTCTTTCAGAACGACTATCGCTGTCGGCGACAGTTGTCTTTGTCAGGTCTCAGATCTGTACGAGCCGTAAATAAAAGTAAATATAAAGCGCCTAATCTTAACCATATTAAACCCAATCCATCTAACCAAACTTAAGTACAAATTGAGTTCTAGCCGGTCCCGCGGCATGTGATATCTGTGATGGATTTCCTCTTATAAAAATGGTTGTTCGGCTGTTCGATTTTAACTATTTTTACAGATCATTGACCCCGCTAAAGATGCCCGACCTTCTGAAACCCCTATAGTTTCAACCACAGGTGAAATGACATCGTCTGAAATATTTGAAAAGTCACAAGAAGTAAATCAGATGATGATGGTGATTTATCTGAAGATTTTTGTAGACTTTGCAGCTCTTAAATTAGAAACTCGTATTGATACAACAAAGGTTTTAAGAATGTGGTCTTTGAAACACAAACTTTAATATGTTGTCTTAAAAGACCTTTTAGAAATATTGATAAAACGAACTAATCTGAAACTTTCTAAAGACCCTATCCTTTTTGAATACTCCTGATATTCCTAGTGGTAATATTCAAATAAAAAAATATTACATACATAAACACTCACGCCTGTCACCCCGAGGGGTAGGCAGAGACTACAGACTTCCATTTAGCACGATCCTGACATACCTTTCTCGCCTCTCCCACATTCATATACCTACGCATACATGCTCGTCGGTTACGGGTACTCTTAATTTGGCCCATTTTTAGTATATCGCCAATTTGGTCGACAAACTTCCGCCTAGGACGTCCCTTTCCGACTCTTCCATTCACTTCTGCAACATATATTTGCTTTGTCAGTCTTTCCGCATTCATTCTTTCTACATGACCAAACCACCGAAGCATTCCTTTCTTAATCCTGGTCACCGCATCATCTTGCAAACCACACTCTTCTTTTATCACACAGTTTCTCACCCTGTCACTCAGATTCAGCCCTAACATACTCCTTAGCGACCGCATTTCTACCGCATTTATTCTACTCTCGTGCTTCTTCTGCCACACCCAACTTTCACTACCATACGTTAAAGTAGGGACTAATACAGCACTGTGAATTGCCATACGTGCCTTTTTTGACACATTCTGACTTTTCACAATAGAGTGTAGAGCCCCATTTACTTTATTTCCTGCATTCACTCGTCGTTCAATGTCCTTATCATATCTCCCATCCCTGCTGAATACACATCCCAAATATACGAACTCATCCACTTGCTCAATTAACTCTCCTTCTATTCTTATTTCACATACCGTTTTGATTTCATCTCTTTCAAAAACCATCACTTTCGTCTTACTTGCGTTCACTTTCATTCCCCTTTCTTTTAATGACCTGTTCATTAATGTAACCATCATTTGCAACTCGGCCGCCGACGACGCAAGTATGACTTGATCATCGGCGTACAAAAGGCATTTGATGGTTAACTCACCCATTCTTACCCCGCATTCTTCAACTTTCAAATTTTCCAAACAGCTGTCCATAAATAGGTTGAACAGCCACGGGGAAGCTACACAGCCCTGTCTGACACCTTTATGGATGCCAAACCAGTCCGAGTAGACCCCGTTGATTCTAACACAAGCACTCGAGTCCCTATACAGAGACTTTAATGCCTGTATCAAACCATCGCTCAACCTAAATGCGTTCAGCGTTTGCCATAACACATCCCTGTCCACTCTGTCATAAGCCTTTTCCAAGTCCATGAATGCACAAAAAACTCTCTGGTTTTTCGCCAAAAACTTCTCCGCGATCATGCGCATGGAAAAGACTTGATCTGTACACCCCATTCCCTTTCTAAATCCCGCTTGCACATCCCAAATTTTTTCATCAGTTTCTTTCATAACTCTTTCAATTAGTACCTTAGCATACAGTTTTCCCACAATGCTAAGAAGGCTGATACCACGGTAGTTTTTACAGTCCTGCTGTGACCCTTTTCCCTTATATATTGGGACTATCACGGCTTTGCACCAGTCTCCCGGTACCCGCTTTAGTTCCCTAAAAAAATATTAATAAATAATACTACGGACGCAATGGGCTCGAAGCATGTCTTCGAGATTTTTTTCAGGATATTAAAGCTGGAGACGACATTTCAATTAAGATAAACATTTTTGGATTACTTATATTCAATTCTTCGAAAAACGAGGTTTGGCCAGTCCTTTTTACAATTGACAATTTGAACCTTAAACCAATTATTATTAGTATTTATTATGGAAAAGGAAACGACAAGACCTTCGCGAATTCTTATCACCATTAGTTGATGAATTAAACACAATTTTAAAGCAAGGCATTAAGATTGGTTATTATACTATAGCGGTAACATTAAAATGTTTTGTATCTGAATCCCCAGCAAGATTCTCCATCAAAGGTAAGAGTGACCATTTTTTAATTAAATTTGCTTGTTTTATATGGTGAATTTTCTACAATCATCACATGAAGTAAATGTTATTAAAATGCCTCGATAAACAGAAAGTAGAAGTTGGAAAAGTCGGTGCTAATTTTTTTTGAGTTTTTGAGGCGATCTTTCCCTACACATATTTAAATTAGGAACCTCCTGCCATCTCGAGGTAAACCATGTGGTTTTCATTCAGTAGGCAACTAGGGTACTATCCAAGCAACAGAAACCAGTAGCATACTACTACGCACGGCACATATGCCGTCTTCCTAAAATCCCCAAACCAGCTAAGTGTGAGGTATAAGGCTAGACCCCTTGTGAGAAGGTTCGCGCCCAGCACTCGGACATAAATACGTTTTTTTTTTTACAAAAGAGGGGGCAAATGAGCATGCAGTTCACCTGATGTCAACGTTTACAAAGAGTAGTACCTATGTAACTGATTTGTAGTCAGTTACGATTGGGACGGCAGTGTTGTTACACGCGTAATAAAAATGTAATTAAACGTTATCTTTTACAAGGACTCATTTCATTTCCAACACACTACTCATATATCAGTTAAAGTGGTGATTCAGAACACCCATTACCACACAATTTAACACTCACTTTGTTTTTCGATAAAACAGAGATACTGGCACCGGTGTCAATTAGAAAAATAAGTTTGCTGGACTTATCTTTTATGCTGAGGCGATGATTAGAGATGCCTATGCAACTATTCGCGCTGCACAGCATCTAGTTTTCCGTTTCCCCTTTAGAGAAGAGTTTAGCTTTATGCAACGGTTGGGGATTTGCAGACCGTCGAAAAGTGCGTGGGCAAGCCCCCTACACGTTGTGCCTAGAAAAGACGGCCAAATACGACCATGTGGCGACTACAGGGCTCTTAACGCGATTACCATGCCCGATAGGTACCCTATACCGCAATTGCATGATTTTACAAATTCTTTCGAAGGTATAAAAATATTCTCACAAATCTATATTAATCGCGCATATCATGTTATAATGATCGACCCTAACGATTTAGAGAAGACCGCCATAATAACACCTTTCAGTCTATTAGAATTCTTACGCATGACCTTCGGATTGCGCAACGGCGCACAAACTTTTCAACGGTTTATGAATCATACTGTTTTTGATGGGCTGAATTTCCTTTATACTTATATCGACGACATTCTCATTGCAAGCACGGATATGACGTCATATAGAGAGCATCGGAATATCACGTTCAAGCGATTAAATAAATGCGGTTAGACTATCAACCTGAATAAATGCTCATTTGGGCAGTCTAAAATAGATTTTTTTAGTTTCGAGGTATCTGCGAAAGGTATTCGTCCTCTTAAAGATAAAGTTCATGCTATTTGTGCTTTTCCGAAACCAGTAACTACTGAAGAACTCAGGAGATTTTTGGGGATGGTCAACTTTTATCTTTTACATTTGCCCAATGCTGTGGAATATCGAATGGAGTTAAAAATTTTAAAAACTCTATGAACAAAGGAAAAAAAAGTCAAATAAAGCATTTATTCAATGCAAAACAAAGTTGCAAAGTGCACCAAGCTTATCGTATTCGAAACCCGACACCCCGTTTGCCCGATTATGACGGACGGACGTTATGACGGACGCATCGGATACAAGCGTAGGAGCGGTATAGCAATAGCAAGTAGGTAATTCATGGTCACCGCTAGGGTATTTTTATTGAAGAAATTATCGCCAACTTAGCGGAAATACAGCACTTACGATAAAGAACTTGTAGATGTATATCTTGCAGTGAAATATTTCAGAAATATGGTTGAAGGTCAAGATTTAGTAATTTTTACGGACCATAAACCCTTAATTTTTGCGTTTAAAAAAATAAATAGTGACAATGAGTTAACTAGGCGCGTGTGAAAACTACTTTTTATTAGCGAGTTCACTACGAATATTAAACACATTGAAGGTGATAAGATTGTAGTAACGGACATGTTATCAAGGAAAGAGACCGTAACTTGTTCGACCGTATTAGATTATGCAGCAGTCGGCAGCGCACAAAGTAACGACGAGCAGCTAGTTAGTCTACGCAATTCTAATAAGTGGAATTTTAAACAGATATGTATTTCTGGCACCCGTTTGGTGTGAAATTTCTACCAAGCGGGCGAAGCCATATTTACCGGAACAATTTAGACGTTTAGCTTTCGACTCTATTCGTAGTCTTAGCCACCCCGGAATCCGTAACTCGCGTAAGCTAATGAGTGACAGATTTTTCTGGGTTAATATGAACAAGAACGTAGGTAAATGGGCCAAGTCGTGCATTGCATGTCAACGTGTTTAAGTTTATACGCTAATACATTGGAACTAAGGAGCTTTCCGTTGGCGGAAAAATTTTCCCACATTCATGTCGATATAGTTAGTCCACTTAGTATTTCCCCGGAAGACTATAGGTATCTCATCACAATAATAGATCGACAGACCGGTTGGCCAGAGGCGTTTTCAGTAAGGATATATTCGCGGAAACGGTTTCTAAGGTAATTTTCGAGGGGTGGATTTCGCGTTTTGGCTGCCTCGTTCAGCTTACCAGCGACCAGGACAGACAGTTTGAAAGCAATTTTTTTCGAAATTTAATGAAATATTTAGGTGTTTATAAAACCAGAACTACTCCTTACCACCCGCAGAGCATTGGGCTGGTTGAGAGGTGGCATAGATCCCTTAAGGCTGCGCTTATGGCCAAGTTTGATTCTAAGACTTGGGTTGAGGAACTATAGGTAGTTCCTCAACCCAATCAAAAGTTTTGTTAGGCCTGCGAGCAGCAGCGAAAATGAATATATGGTCAATCTTTAAGGCTGCCCGGAGATTATTTGGTGATAAATGTAATTCAAAAATTTTAAATCATAGCGAATATGTCACACGTTTACGAAAGATGATAAGCGAGTTGAAACCTAGCCCTACGGCACATAAGGACTCTCGTACAGTATTTATTCATAGCAATTTAAACAGCTGCACGCACGTGTATTTTGGTAGGAGCGACCTAGTACGGAAATCATTACAACCTCCATACGAGGGGCCGTTTAAAATTTTGGAACTAAAAGGAAAAGTTTTCCTAATACAAATGCCTGGTAGAGATGTATTTATATCCGTAGATAGGCTTGAACTCGCTTATATTAGCGATATCCAAAAGATAACGAACGTAGATGACAGTAGTGATAAGGATATTTCTTTAAAAGACTGTAATATTCACACAAGCGGAGCGGATATAGTTGATCGCCCGCTCAGCTACACAAGTTTTTAATGTATAATTTACATAAGTCGACTCAATGAATATTATTTAGCGTTATTAGAAAAATTATTTCTTATCGGCGCTGACATTCGTGTAACATACGTAGATTCTCCGAATAAACAAAGTATTATTTTAATATTAAATAATGGGTAACACGGTGAACGAAAATGAGGTAGTTATCGCACAGTCTGAAGTAGCAATGAACGATACAATAGTGCGATCATATATTGGTTGGGCTGTTGCGTTTTTCGTGATAACCGTTATGATCCTGTATTTCTTCTGCCGCTACGGGACGACCCAGGTTAAGAAGTGGGTGCGGAAACAGATGGGGTCGTACAGGAACAAGCCTTGCAAATGACTCAAGCTAACTTATCCAGCTTCCGAAGAGCTCACGACTCGCTCAAATCGCTGACTAAAATAGAAATTTGTTAACGGGCTGTGTTAAATCAATTTTGGCGATATCAGACCTACTGTTTTGATTTTATAGCTTGTATGCAGTGTTTATGCAAATATTCTGTAATAATTTAAGCAAATTCAAACATTGTTATTATAATACTTGTGGTATTATTATTTTTTAACTGAAATGAATTAAAAGTAAATAATATACCTATGTTTTAATTTTTATCATTGTAACTCGTTGTTATTGTTAATTGCTTGTAAGTCGAGCGAACTACTGACGCATCAAATGTAATTCTCAGTGTTGAGACATATGATACTAAGTGTTTGTGCACTAAGAGTTGATAAGCAGTACGTTGTCACCCGGTTCTGTTTATATCTTATTTTTTGTATATTCAAATTTTATTGTATCTCAAAAGTGTTTTTGGGGGGGGGGGGGGGGGTGATGTAACTACAATTAATATGGTATGAAATGTTGTTAATATGTAAGAACGAGCGCTCATGTTTTGCTTATTTTACATAGCATGCAAATATTCTTAAACAATGTCAAATATTTCCTTAGCTATTTGGAATACAATAATTAGTCACATGATTTAGTTAAAAATAAAATATATAGAAGTCATATTATAATAATTAATTGAATGCCAATTCTTAGCATCGTCAATTTCAATACCTAGTAAATATTCGCATAACTTAATTAAAGATATATTGTAACTATACTTTAACAATAATATTTAAATGAAAGTTTTTATAATAAATATTATCCGATACAGAATCAAATTTTTACTATCCAAGAATTTTTTTACGCTAAAGAAATCATTTTCATTGAGCCATTTGTACAATTTCCTTTTGAACAATGTAATTTTTAGGGTTTCAAGTCCGTCAGGGAGTTTGTTATATATTCGGACACACATGGTAAGGCAACTTTTGCCTTACCATTTTGGTGATTTAGGTATGCCCTTAAGTACTATAGCTTATATGGGTCCCTACGTGAGCGAGTAGACTGCACCTCACAAGTTTTCTCAAATAATTGTTTGTGTCTGAACAAAAATACAAATTTCGAAAATATATAGTGCCGGTAGTGGCAGTATTCCAAGACCTTTAAATAGAGACTGATACGATTCGTCAGGTCATATTCTGCAGATTGCTCTAATATACTTTTTCTGCGCAAGGAATGCCGGATTCCAATCCGAACTATTTCCCCACATCACTAGTCCGAAACGAAATTTAGACTCGGCATACGCTCTGTAAGTCATAACAGACGTTTTTATGTCAGTCACTTTTTTATTCGGTTGAGCGCGTTGAATATTTGTTTACTTCATTACAAACATCATCGATGTGTGTTTTCCAGTTCAGATTCTGGTCTATAATAACACCTAAAAATTTAGTTTTTTTCTATTTCATTGATTTTTCTAATATTTAGCTTGAGATTTGGATTTGGATTCTACTCCTATTTTTCCAAATTTATTTAATAATAGATCGTGTGATACGAAGCCAAATACCTTAGTTAAGTCAAAAAAAAGTTCTGAAGTAAACTAATTATCATATTCATTCAATATTGGTCAACAACGACTTCGTCATAACGTTAGTGATATTATTTTATTAAGATTGTCGATACGCAAACCAGAAATATATTAAGTAATGATAATTGTGTTGCATGGAAGAACAATTATAAAAATAATATGTGATAAATTAACACAGCTTCCTTTAGGTAATTTGAATTGCGTAACTCGAGTTCAAAATAGAGTTACCTGAATTTCAACTTGAGTTAACTTGACTCGATTTTTTCCGACTGGCACATCTCTAAGACAAATATTTTTTAAATATTACATTTCCAGAACCAATGATCTGAACATGAATATCAAAACAACATTTTTTTTTTCACATATCTTGATTCCGTTTAGGATTCCAAAAAATATTTACACTATATATAATAATAAATTGGTATCTTTTTTGTGTGTGATACTATTGCGAGACGTTAAAATTTCTAGTGGACCCAAAAACGATTGTCTCCTTTACCTTTTTAAATAGTTTATTTATGCGTATAAACTATGGTTTTTGCTCTACTGACGTCCATGATATAAACCCTGCAACATTGCAAACCTTACTTTCACACATTTTCTATGATACGAAGATTTACTATTAGGGTGTAATAAATTGAGAATTACCGTATATTTGAATAGGAACAGGTTCGGTGCTAACTAGAACTCTCAATATTTTTCTTGGACAAATTAATCATCTCATCTAAAATATAGTACCCAGTATAATAATGTGTTAGAATTGACGTTCACGGAGGTAATCTAAATTGATTTAATTTTAAAGCGAACATCATAAGACTATAGAATTCCAGTATTACAAAGTAAGCTGAATCGCACTGTAAAACAATCAGCGGATAGATTGAAAACGAAGAAAGTACCGAACTTGGAGAACGTGATTGAGGAACTAAAAGCGAAATCTCTCGTCAGTGAAGAAGATGGAGATTTATTAGAATCGATTGATCCAGTCAATGAAAAAAATTTAAAAGATATTAATGTCCCACTGCTTGTGGCAGAAAATACTCTCCGGCTTTACGAAAATTTGCACTGTGTTTACATTTCATAAGTCCGCGAGCGTATTGATATGTGGGAGCAATTTAATACATGCCTACCTCACACGTCTACTCTTACAACGTGGTACAAAAGTGTTGATGCACACCCTGGCTTTACAACGGAAGCATTAAATTAAATCAAATTAATTGAAAAAAATAAAAACAAAGAATTACATTGTGCTTTGAGTATGGATGAAATGGCAATTAGAAAGCATGTACACTGGGATGGTGAAAAGTGTGTAGGTCTAGTAAACTATGGGGATACTTTAGACTCCGATTGCGCTGCTGTTGCTAAAGAAGCTTTGGTCTTCATGGTAACCAGTATTAATAATGAGTGGAAAATACCTGTTGGGTATTTTTTATTGATGGCTGTAACGGCGATCAAAAGGCTAATTTGGTGAAACAAAGCATTGGCGTGTTAATTGAGTGTGGCATTAATATATTATCTTTGACATTCGATGGTTGTCCTGCCAATTTTATAATGGCGAAAACTTTGGGATGTAAGTTTGATACTGCCGGAAATCTTGTACCATATTTTGAAATAAATCAACAGAAAACAGTAATAATTCCAGATCCTACACATATGTTAAAGCTAAACTTAGCAATGCATGTGGCGAAACTATTTCTTGGCGCTATATTGATGAGCTGCATAACATTCAAGAAAACGAATGATTACTTCTAGCCAATCGCATTAAACGACGACATGTTTATTTTCAACAACAAATAATGAAAGTTAGACTTGCGGCACAAACGCTAAGTAATTCTGTTGCCGATGCAATAGAATTTTATAATAAGGAATTAAAACTACTTAGTTTTTCGGGATCAAGCGCGACTGTTGACTTTATACGAAAAGTAAATAAACTGTTTGACATTTTGAACAGCCGTAATTTAGACGCATATGAGACGATATTTAAAGAAATTCGTAACATTTTAAATTTTTACCATGTATTAACTTTATTTACACCATGTTCTATGAATAAAACTACAAGTGCAAGTTGTGGTCGTCTTTTATTTTAAACGAGGCCTAATTATTAATAAATAACAAAAACTTTAAAAATTCTTTGTATTCTTTATAAAAACAACACAAAAATACTTTTTTTCTTAAGAATCATGCAAAATTGAGATTTCAATTCAAAATAGACATATTGTTTTACCAAATGAACACAAAATAATTGTACTTTTATAATAAGCGAAGTTTGAGAAAATCATCATCAAATAGCTTGCTTCAAAATGTCAACGCCAATCAAAATTACTTTACTCTATCAAAACACTCGCCACAGATGGGAGTCGTATGCTCTTTGCAAATCTTTTAATCTAATCTAATTCTTTCTTTTTAATAATCTAATTCACAGACTGTCTTCGTTTTCCGGTCCTTTTTCCATACACATACTGCACAGCGAAGTGCTGAAGTGGAAGCTGTGGAAGGTCGCGAATCGGCTAAACTCTCGGATGGGAATTCTTCATTCGAGTTGGCACTAAGGATAAACTTTATTTTTGATTTTATATATGGTGACAAATTATGAACTGTGGTCCTCCTTTTATTTGTGGAATCACAAGTCCCAAAGCTAGGTCTTTCAGAGCGATTCTTCTCTTAGCCATCACAGCTCCATTATTTTCTTTATTTGCTTTTACAATAACATACGCATTTAATGCCACCGATATTCAAAAGCCCATAAAAAACTACTAAACAGCCATCTTCTGGTTGTCCGTACAACTGAGTAGATAGCACACATCTCATCCACAACATCAACACCACATTTGTTCGCGTTATAATCTATTATCATTTCGGGCTTTCTTTCTTCTCCTGGATCTTTTTTGCCTTCATGGTGCATGGTCGATGCTAAGAGAACTCCTTTTTTTTTTCTTTGGGACGTAAAACACCACAGTACAGTTTTTTGAAACCCAAAAATTGAAGTGTGAATTTCCCGAATTACTGTGATCGTATGGCCCTTCATTTTTTCCAACATAAACTTCTAAATTATTTGTATAGAAGCTTCGCACGTCAGCCATCACAAAAATTTTTATACCATATTTCCCAGGCTCACTCGGTATTTATTGCCTGAATGGGCAACGACCACGTGTTTTCTCCAGCTTTTCATCAATTGTCACGTTTTCGCCCACGACAAAGTATTTTTTATGTTATCGTTGATCTCTTGGAAAACCTCTCTTATAGCCGCCAGCTTATCTGTCTGCCAGCTCTCAGAGTCTTTCAGCTCTTGTATGAATATCGTTAAAACGTAAACTTCTTAGTAAAAAATGAAATCTTTCGCGTGATATAGTGGCAATACATATATCGCTACCAATTCCATCCTTTTCCCAGAGATCTTTTGTGTTTACATGACCACTTCGCAGTCGTCCACACAAATAAAGTAATCCAAAAAGAGCTCTTATTTCAATAATATCCGTTTGCTTACAGTCACGTTCTCTTGAGTAGTTAGATTTCAAATTTTGAATATACATGTTTGTATAGTGGATTTATTTTGTAGGAAAGACTGGAAAAATAAGATCCCAAGCTTCTAACATAGACGACCACCGTTTTCTTTCGCCATTGGGACCCGGCAAGTGTGGAATAATATTATGAGATTTCGTTCACACACGCCGTGGTGGCTCGCGGACTTGCCACTCAGTTCTTTTGTCTTTTCCAATAAACTTCCCTAGTCTACGATGCTTCAATGGTACATTTTTTAAATATTCTTTATAAATCTCTTCATTTTCAGTCTGTGGATCTAACTCTAATAACCGACGAGGGTGGAAAATTTCTTCTAAATCTGAGGGTGTGTCTGAATCATTTGCTTTCTGCTCCGTTTCACTGTTATGCTCAATCTGTTCTTCGAAATCTTCTTTTTCCGACACAATTTCTTCTTCATTGTCTTCCTCTTCAAGCAATTGTGCTATTGTATTCTCCTTTAGTGGACAAGCCATTGTGAAAAAGCACTACTATATATAAAAAAAAATGTTCATTAGAAAACCGAAAAATAATATAACGAAAACAGTCGCTACTGGGTAATTTTTACCCTTACGCACTTTATACGCCCATTGTCGCTAAGCGCCGCACGCAAACAGGCTGCCCCGTGACCCGCGTATGGATTAAGTACTCTGTGGTATATTTTACCCAGTAGCGAGTGCCCCCGGGTTAACATTAAGTTTCATTTACATTTAACCTAGCTCCTCTATCCATGATTATAATTCCTAAACAAAGCTCATAAATGAACCTCTGTAAGTACAAACATTAACCAATAAAAACTCCTTAACTTAATTTTGGTTTAATTGAGGTAAAAACCTATATAACTTAAATTATTTAAAGTTTCCCTTGACCTTTATCTTATCGAGGTCCTACTGTATATGCTTTGATATGTGGGCACCCATGGCCGAAGTGAGCTGTGGTAGCTCAGATGGTTAACGCTCGCTGTAAATATAACAGAATGCGAGTAACCTTGGTTCGATCCCTGCCGGCACCAATTAAATTATTAATTGCAATTTAAGTGCTGATTTACCACGTGCTCCGCGGTGAAGGAAAAACATCATGAGGAAACCTGCATGTCTGAGGAATAAGAAAAAAAATCGAAGGCAAGTGAAGTTCGCCAACACGCATTGGGGAAGAACGGCGGACACTTCCTTGCCCTAAAACCCTCTCAGAAAAGAGGGGAGGCCTGTGCCCGGCAGTGAGACATATATAGGCTGTAACTTTTACCCATGGCCGAAGTGACTGAACGGTGGACATTTCCCTTTAAGCAGGCACAGTATAAAAACAGTGACAAAAAACAGGGTTTTATTAATTTTTAAATATTTTTATTGCACTGCAAAGTTTTATTTGACATTAAATACGATATGTATTTTTCTAATTTTCTCCAATTCTTTTGCCGTTATTTTCTTTATGACAGACATGTTACTGAGACCATCATATATTTCCCATTTACCTGATTGTCTTCTTCCAATAGTTCGGTAATGGTCCATATCAAGTAATTTTATGTGTTCAATTACCGCTACTAAGACGAAACTCTTTTCAAAAATTGTTAAGATGTGAGGTATATTGTGAAGCGAAATTTTGTCATAATTTTCGTTGAAATCTTTAATTGTATTCGGTACACACCCCCGCCAATAAAGATCTTCGATGCAATGAATAAATGGCTTCCACATCGAATAATTGAAGTTATTTTTTTACAGTTTTTACATTTTTTGCAGGTACTCAAATGTGAATTTAAATATAAATTGACAGCTTGTTGTAAACCATCAATTCAAACTTGGTATATTGGTGTAAAATCTATTCCCAATGATGGATAACTCTTTATCTTTTTAATTTTGCATCGGCTGCAACTGTTATCCGTTATTAATGATGGTTCATCTTCCAATATAGAGTCGATAACTGTTCCTACATTCATTACTGCATTGACAATTGCTCCTTCTGGTTTTTTATAAGATAGAACGAGTTCTGCCCGTTACTCCTAATTTCAATGGTTTACTTGTGACTTGAAAGTAGTTTCACAATTTCAAACACTTTGGAATTACTTTTGTTCACGTGCGTATTGTAATTGTACCGATCTATGTATCCAACACGGATAGCATGAAGAACACTATCCACAGCACATGTGTTACTAATTTTCACTAGCCCATGACTCGTGGTAACGGGATTCACGCTCGTCCCATTAACTATTAACCTGAGAGATCTTTTAGATTTTGGCAGTTTATGAAAATTTTCAATATCTGGAACTGTTTGGAAATAGTGGCTGGGTTTTTTCTTGTTTAATAAAATTACTTTCCACTCATCTACATGATTCAAATAATTGTTAGGAACATTTGAAGAATTAGCGGGTACTTTTTCTTGAAGAATACTTTTTAACTTGTCCTTTTCTTCAATTGAGCAATTTTTATCACCACAATCATTGTCTAAAATAGAACTACCAATTGGATTTTTGTTAAAAGATTCATAACGGGTTTCACACATTAGCCATCTAACATTAAGTTTCATATTTTCATCTATCTCCATTTTACAAAAAGAATTTTCACTCGAAACTGATATAGCCCCACTAACATGTGTATGTTGTTCTTTTTAATGTTATCATTCTTAAATTCTGATTTTTCCTCATAAGACATACTATCATTATCAATAATTTCTTTTGTTTTACAAAAATTCTTTATCACAGTCAGTCTTATGCTTATATCACAGAAAGAATTTTCCTTATACTTAGTAAAAGCTGCATCTGATTCAATATTTGGTTCTTTTTTAAAATTATCATTATCTAGATTGGCTTGTATATCACTAAATGAACTATTATGTCACTATCTAGAATTTTTGCTTTTTTACGAAAATTCTTTATCCTATTTAGTCTTACACTTGTATCACAAGAAGAATCTTCCTTAGAATTAGTTAAAGTTACATCTAGTTCAGTATTTGGTTCTTTCTTAATGTTATAATTATTTAAATGAAATTGTTTTTGACTACACGAGCTGACATCACTGTCACTACTATTGCTAGAAGAACTTAATTCTGAATCTTGCTCACTACCAATCTTATTTTTAACATTTGTCTGAGCTCCAATTAAATTCATGGTGCCGTTTAAAGCATTTAAATTAATTGATAAATATTTATCAATTTTGAGGTTTTTTTGATTGTTAAAAATTAACTTTTTTACATCTTTAAAATATTCTTCACTGATGGCTGAACTTGCAGTAGTAATTTTATTTAACTGTAGTAAAGTTAAGTTTTTCTTATAAAATAAATACGGCACCACGGCTGACCATAAAACAAAGTTTTTTGAAAAATTTATAAGTCGTTGGGCAATATCAGGATTGTAATATTCATTGTCAAGGTCACCTCTGTTTTTTATTTGACATTTAATTTGTAATGCTTCTAAAAATCTTCAACTGGTCGAGATTTTTTATTTCTTTTCCTTTTTTAAGATTTTCACAACCTCTTCTTCTTGATCGACGATGGATAATTCAGCAAATAACTCCTTATCAGAAAAAATTTTAGGGTTTGACGCAGTTTTTATCATATTCAATAACTTTTTACGATAATTGAAACATAAATTATCATCATTTTCTTCATAATTTTGGGCATAAGCCACTGTCAATACTGATATTAATATTTCCTTAAAATCTTCGAGTGTTGAGCTTTTTACCAGAAATCCGATACATCTCACATAAAAGTCTTTATGACGAGTTTTATTCAAACATGGCCATTTCGTTACAAACTTGATCAAATGAGCTATATCGACTCTTAGGATTGTTTCTTTATTAATAAATGGCTGATCGCTAGTTATTTGATCGAAACATTAATCCACATATTTATTCAAAGACGTTTGGTTGAACGCGATTGAAGATGCATTTAGAAGCGCCAGTGAGTAATCAGAGACTATTTGTTTCGGAGCTTTTACACCAGAGCGGAGCCATTCCCTCAACCAATATGAAAGAGTATTTGCATCATGCTTTGCTGAAATTAATTGAAACAAAGATTTGTTATTGTATGATGCAATAGCTTGGTAGAGAAAAATGGGAGGTTCAGAGCCATCCGACATTAATGCAGACTGTATCAAACTTCCAGTAGCGTCAATACAATACTCCCTAAGGGATCGTTTTTCAAAAATAAATTATATAAATGTACCTGTTCAGGTAACCAGTACATTATGTATAATCGATCGGCTCCAATCTCTCGAATACTTCCACAGTATTTAGGTTTTTTCTAAAACTCATAACTGCTATTACTTCGTTGGTTTTGGGTTCTAAACAGAGCTCTTAGTCGATTTGCTGTTGTTTAGCTTTTCTTAATACATAATCATTGAACAAATCGGCGGGTTCCTGGTCTTGAAAATGCATGCGTTGATTAGCAACATTTCGTCGATACATATTATGTCGATTGTCCTTTCAAAGTATTAGCCACTTTCTCACGTTTTTTGTATCGAACGTTAACACAATAATGTCTACACCATCACCGTTTGGCTCATTTACACTATAGATATTAATATTATTTTGGCATTCGATGCAAGTGACTTTGATCGCAAGAAAATGTTCCTCAGAATTTCTTTTAATTTTTGCACTTTGGAATTTTTAAAGGACAAGGTATCAAATTTTCCCATAAAGATTGATAAACTAGGTCCGTCCAACCGGGTTCAAAAACTTCATACTCTCGACCATTTTAAACTTTATACAATTTTAAATTTAATCCAAATTGGTTCCATTGTTTTAGAGTGAAGTGAATTGTCCCTTTTAATTCCTCTAAACCATGTTTATTGTCATTCAACGACCAGTTGGAAATATTACAAACTTTTTTTTATTTTTTGCTTTCAATTTAGGTACATTGTGAATTCTCGAAGAGACATCGTTACGATTTTTTGTAACATAAATCCGTAAATAGTCAACAGTCATTTTTGGAAAATGCTCCAAATTGGAAATTGGTCCAAATGCGATAGTTTCTTTCCAAATACTTTCCATTATCCATAAAGTTTTTATCTTTTAGAGCCTCATGGACTTCTTCAGGAGTGTCGAGTGGTTGACGTGGCATTTTGCACCACTAGCGAGGGAAGGTCTATCTGTAAACAACATCAAAATAATCAGTAAAAAGATGATTGAAGTGTAAAATAATAGTTAAAAACAACTTAAAAAATAACAAAGTATAATAGAAAAAGGAATTGTAGACTTACACTGATGAATTTTATGTAGTATTCAGAATTTCGTTATAAAATATGGAAGACAATAACATTCACTTTGCATGTAGAAGACGCCATATGCAGTATGAATACCATAGATTACATTGTAATGAAAACTGAAAAGCATAGATAATACATTATATACCAGATATGGAGTGTAGGGTACCTCTATACTCCATGATACCAGAGAATGAAAAGGAGGTAAATGTGGGCGCAAATCGCCATCTATCAGCAATAATTGAATAATATTGATATTTATGTTTTAGTTTATCGTGTAAGTAAATATTTATAGAAATATCCGAAATATATAAGATTTAAATTCAAATAGTTATTTGTAAAACAAAAAATAAAATTTTATTATATAATAAATGTTCCAATTAAAATATCGGAAATTATGAATGACATACACAACACAAAGAGAATTATTAGAAAGAGAAGTAATTACAGTAGATCTGCCGTATTTTCACGTCGTCTACTAGATATCGTATTTTTATAAATATTAGTAATTTAGACGTTTTTTTTTTGTAAACATTCTTATGAAAAATATCAGAAATTAAGAATGACACACAGAACACAAAAAGAATAGGGTATTCATGTATTCCTCTTATTGGGCGTACTATAGAGGTTAGTATCATTCAGGTTAATTAAGTTGAATATGCCATCATGTAGTTTTAGGCGGTAGTAGATTTATGTAGCTTGCTACATATCTATTTATCTATGGATTTATGTAAAGACGGTTCTGTGTCCTAAGAAGCTGTATTCCAATGAAGCTGTAATAGCCGCATTGGCTAACGGCCCTAACATCATCGAAACCAGAAAAAAACGGTTCTGTTGATCATAGCTCTTTTTATAATATGAAATCTACAATGTTTTTTTTAGTGTTAAAATCATCTACAAACGATGCTAAATGCATTGGTAATCAAATTTTTCGAAATTTTTCATATTTCATGAAAAATTATAACTTTTTGTGATTTTAGTAAGATTTTTAGGACTACAAACGAATAAAGGTTATTACAATCACCTGCGTTGTTTGTAGTACACGAATCATGTTTTATTTTTTTATTTTTTTAGTTCGGGTTCCAAGTTCACAGAGCTGTATAGATTCCATATACGCGGCGGCGTTTGCGCGGCGGGTCGCAGTGATGAGTCAGCATAGCTGGTTCACTCGGCACGTATCATAAGCAGTCACTGGCGTCACCTTCTCGCTTTCATGCACTCCTATTTATTGCGCTCGAATAAATTTTAAGTATTTTATGGAAAATTATTTGAATTAAGGTTTAGTACAAGATACGTTCGAACACCTAAGAAGTCCGGGTGAAAGAAGAGAGGTACAAGAACTTATGAATAAAATAATTCATTAAATATAACTCTTATAATCTTAAAAAAAAATTGTCATTACTGCCTTCTGACGAACTTTCTGCAGACACATGAATAATTTAACTGCTCTAACATATTTTCTACTTTATTGTCAACTTCGCACATTTGTTTCGATCTTGGTTATCACATGTTTGACACATGGTGACCAATTTTGGCTATTTCAATCGTCCTTCTACAAACCCATTAATACTGCTGATATGTACTATTATAAGCTGCTTGAAATTTCCAATTTGCAATAATAATAACAAAGCACCAGTTAGTGAAATAACGTGTATTTTTATAGGATATGTGCAGATTTATTTATAAAAAAATATAAAAAAGATAATACAAAATTAAGCACAACATATTACCAGACCGATTTTTAAATCCTGTTGATAGCCCATCTAAGAATGCAGATCTTTATGTAGTAACTGTATTGTCAACCCAGACTTTTGATTTTGTATGACCGGAATTTACCCTCGTCTCATCTAAATAAAATATAGCAGCTCCGTTTCGTCTGGCTGGCTTTCATTCGTCTAAATATTTTCGTGGCCATAAAACTATAACCGGCCTTTCTACTAAAATACTGTTTCTACTACTTTTATAATAGGAAAAACACAATTTTTTTGTGCTATGTACTGTGTCGATCTTGAAATAGACGGGAAATCAGAATCTTCCTTTATGATGTTCTGGCTTTTATCTAATATATTTCATTTTGAAAATAAAATTTGTGACTACATTTTGAAGAACGCTTTTCGTTAAATCATCATATTTGTTAATAACATTCCACCTGATTTTATGTCTCCAATAACCTAAAAAAAACGAAACATCTAATAATGTATATAATATAATTTAATATAATATAAAAAAAATAAATATGAATAGGACATTTACGCCAACCAATTTCGTTAACACTGAGCGCAGGCGAACAAAGCAGACCGATGTACCTATGGTCGAAAACGAAGGTAACTTTTTTGAGATGATAAGAGAATTTCGATTAGAAATGAAAAATAAATTAGACGAGCAAATAAAGGCATATAAACAACTCGAGCACAAATTTATTAGTATAGAAACAGAGTTAATTAAAGTACAAAATATATTGAAGGTAGTTCAAGAAAAGGTAAGTAAAGTAGATTCATTAGAAAACAAAATTAAAATATTAATAGAAAAAAACGAAAGGCTGGAATCTCGTCAACCGGGGACTAATATTAAGAATAATAGAGAAGCAACTCAATTATCACCAGTACTACCAAAGTCATTTGCAAGTACTGTCAAACAAAATCAAAATGCAAAGGAACTTGTGGCCACGAAACAGGCCACGATATCTGCTACCACAGAGGTACAAGCCGAGAAAATAAGTAGTATGAAACCCAATACGGAATAAGAAATTAAGAAGAAAGAGACAGAGAAGAAAAAAGAAAGTGAAAAATGGACAGTCATTCATAAGAAAAAAATAGGTATCCGAACAGTGAAGTCAAAAGAGGAGATAACACAACCTCTCTAGAAATTCAAGGCACAGAGCGGAAGAAATATTTACATGTCTGGATGCTCAAGAAGGAGACTACCACAGAATGCGTAGAAACGCATGTAAGAAAAATTTGTGGGCAGGATATAGCTGTCAAGGTGGAAAAAATTAAATTCTTAATTGGTCAAGAAGGTATGGGGTTGCTGTTAATCCAAGCAAATGCCAAGCTATAGTCTTAGGCAGTGCACGTCAATTAGGTAAACTTAATCACACATCGTTCGATCCTCTGATTTATAATGGCGAGGTAATTCCTTACAGCTCCAATATTAGGGACTTGGGATTAACCTTGGATTGTTCACTTACTTGGCGCAGTCATGTTGAGGAAGTTAGCCGTAAAGTTTGTACTACTTTGAGAAAATTGTACAGATATAAAAATATCTTACCGCCTTGTACGAAGAAACTTCTAATTCAATCGCTAATTCTTCCTATGTTTGACTATGCTGATGTGTGTTACTTAGATGCAGACAAATACTTGGTCAATAAATTGGATCGGCTTCTCAACAACTGTATCCGTTTCATTTACGGTCTTCGAAAGTATGACCACGTCTCTTTCTATCGCTCTCAACTTAAATGGTTAAATATCCCACAACGCAGGAGCCTTAGAATTCTTAGCACTCTGTTCACTATTCTTAACGATCCATTGGCCCCAGAGTATTTGAAATGTAAGTTTCAATACCTGGGTTCTTCCCATGATTGCAATCTTCGCTCTCGTAACAATCTCGTGCTCCATACTCCCTCTCACCGTACTGGTTTCCTCTCAAACTCTTTCGTTGTTACAGCTGTAAGACTCTGGAATGCGCTTCCCCTAGCAATAAGAAAATCCCCCAACAAGTGGATTTTTAAACAAAGGTAAAGGAACATTATTTGGGTTCATCTGACACATAAATATATAAATAATCTATAGCATTTAATCTATAATATCTATTGTATATGAATGTATATACATGTGTATATGTATGTGTATGTATGTATATGTATATATGTATGTGTATGTGTATGTATGTATATATATATGTATATATAATTAAGTTTGAGCTATGAGTATATATGTGTGTGATGTGTGTGTGTGGGGGGGGGGGGTATGTGAAATTTATCAATTTTAGGTTTCATCTTAGCCCACTGTAGTACACACATCTCCCACTAACTTTCCGGTTGGCTGGTAGAAAATGCCATATGGCATTAAGTCCGCCGTTTGTACCTTTAGTACAATAAAGTGTAAATAAATAAAATAAAATAAAATAAATAATTGAATAATATTGATATTTATGTTTTAGTTTATCGTGTAAGTAAATATTTATAGAAATATCCGAAATATATAAGATTTAAATTCAAATAGTTATTTGTAAAACAAAAAATAAAATTTTATTATATAATAAATGTTCCAATTAAAATATCGGAAATTATGAATGACATACACAACACAAAGAGAATTATTAGAAAGAGAATTAATTACAGTAGATCTGCCGTATTTTCACGTCGTCTACTAGATATCGTATTTTTATAAATATTAGTAATTTAGACGTTTTTTTTTTGTAAACTTTCTTATGAAAAATATCAGAAATTAAGAATGACACACAGAACACAAAAAGAATAGGGTATTCATGTATTCCTCTTATTGGGCGTACTATAGAGGTTAGTATCATTCAGGTTAATTAAGTTGAATATGCCATCATGTAGTTTTAGGCGGTAGTAGATTTATGTAGCTTGCTACATATCTATTTATCTATGGATTTATGTAAAGACGGTTCTGTGTCCTAAGAAGCTGTATTCCAATGAAGCTGTAATAGCCGCATTGGCTAACGGCCCTAACATCATCGAAACCAGAAAAAAACGGTTCTGTTGATCATAGCTCTTTTTATAATATGAAATCTACAATGTTTTTTTAGTGTTAAAATCATCTACAAACGATGCTAAATGCATTGGTAATCAAATTTTTCGAAATTTTTCATATTTCATGAAAAATTATAACTTTTTGTGATTTTAGTAAGATTTTTAGGGCTACAAACGAATAAAGGTTATTACAATCACCTGCGTTGTTTGTAGTACACGAATCATGTTTTATTTTTTTATTTTTTTAGTTCGGGTTCCAAGTTCACAGAGCTGTATAGATTCCATATACGCGGCGGCGTTTGCGCGGCGGGTCGCAGTGATGAGTCAGCATAGCTGGTTCACTCGGCACGTATCATAAGCAGTCACTGGCGTCACCTTCTCGCGTTCATGCACTCCTATTTATTGCGCTCGAATAAATTTTAAGTATTTTATGGAAAATTATTTGAATTAAGGTTTAGTACAAGATACGTTCGAACACCTAAGAAGTCCGGGTGAAAGAAGAGAGGCACAAGAACTTATGAATAAAATAATTCATTAAATATAACTCTTATAATCTTAAAAAAAAATTGTCATTACTGCCTTCTGACGAACTTTCTGCAGACACATGAATAATTTAACTGCTCTAACATATTTTCTACTTTATTGTCAACTTCGCACATTTGTTTCGATCTTGGTTATCACATGTTTGACACATGGTGACCAATTTTGGCTATTTCAATCGTCCTTCTACAAACCCATTAATACTGCTGATATGTACTATTATAAGCTGCTTGAAATTTCCAATTTGCAATAATAATAACAAAGCACCAGTCAGTGAAATAACGTGTATTTTTATAGGATATGTGCAGATTTATTTATAAAAAAATATAAAAAAGATAATACAAAATTAAGCACAACATATTACCAGACCGATTTTTAAATCCTGTTGATAGCCCATCTAAGAATGCAGATCTTTATGTAGTAACTGTATTGTCAACCCAGACTTTTGATTTTGTATGACCGGAATTTACCCTCGTCTCATCTAAATAAAATATAGCAGCTCCGTTTCGTCTGGCTGGCTTTCATTCGTCTAAATATTTTCGTGGCCATAAAACTATAACCGGCCTTTCTACTAAAATACTGTTTCTACTACTTTTATAATAGGAAAAACACAATTTTTTTGTGCTATGTACTGTGTCGATCTTGAAATAGACGGGAAATCAGAATCTTCCTTTATGATGTTCAGGCTTTTATCTAATATATTTCATTTTGAAAATAAAATTTGTGACTACATTTTGAAGAACGCTTTTCGTTAAATCATCATATTTGTTAATAACATTCCACCTGATTTTATGTCTCCAATAACCTAAAAAAAACGAAACATCTAATAATGTATATAATATAATTTAATATAATATAAAAAAATAAATATGAATAGGACATTTACGCCAACCAATTTCGTTAACACTGAGCGCAGGCGAACAAAGCAGACCGATGTACGGAATATGGTCGAAAACGAAGGTAACTTTTTTGAGATGATAAGAGAATTTCGATTAGAAATGAAAAATAAATTAGACGAGCAAATAAAGGCATATAAACAACTCGAGCACAAATTTATTAGTATAGAAACAGAGTTAATTAAAGTACAAAATATATTGAAGGTAGTTCAAGAAAAGGTAAGTAAAGTAGATTCATTAGAAAACAAAATTAAAATATTAATAGAAAAAAACGAAAGGCTGGAATCTCGTCAACCGGGGACTAATATTAAGAATAATAGAGAAGCAACTCAATTATCACCAGTACTACCAAAGTCATTTGCAAGTACTGTCAAACAAAATCAAAATGCAAAGGAACTTGTGGCCACGAAACAGGCCACGATATCTGCTACCACAGAGGTACAAGCCGAGAAAATAAGTAGTATGAAACCCAATACGGAATAAGAAATTAAGAAGAAAGAGACAGAGAAGAAAAAAGAAAGTGAAAAATGGACAGTCATTCATAGGAAAAAAATAGGTATCCGAACAGTGAAGTCAAAAGAGGAGATAACACAACCTCTCTAGAAATTCAAGGCACAGAGCGGAAGAAATATTTACATGTCTGGATGCTCAAGAAGGAGACTACCACAGAATGCGTAGAAACGCATGTAAGAAAAATTTGTGGGCAGGATATAGCTGTCAAGGTGGAAAAAATTAAACATAAATCTGAAAGAGATTATGCATCCTTCATAATAGGTGTACCAGAGAGCAAATATCAATTACTATGTCAACCAGAAAATTGGGCGGTGAATATAGAATTTTGTGAATGGGTGTGGTTTTTTTTTGAAAAAATAATTCCAAATTTTTATTATTATTTTATCTTACCCGGGTCTTGATTCTTATTATTATTTTGTGTCTCTCTGGAGTCTTTTCCAACCCCTATACATCAATTGGCTTATGCCGCGCGGCTACTCATTCTATCTAAATTATCTTCAAGATCTATTTGGCCCAACTGTTAGAGACTCACTTGTACAATTCATTACTGACTCTGTCTCTCCTGAACAAACATTGAACTTACACTTATCCCTAACTCACGACCTTTACTTGTTTCTCTGTGGAATTCTTCTAGTAATGGCCGGGCGATATTTGGAAATAAAGGATCAACTCAGCCAACTGTCAAGAGAGGCTATTTCTGATGAGGACCTAGCCTCCATCCACCCTGCTATGGCTGGCCAATCCAATCTGCCGGAGACTGGAGGGCGAAACCCTGCACAAATATTAGTAGAGTCCGATCGCCAGACTCTTCTTGCCTCCACGATTCCCACCTAGCAGACCCTCATGGCACCTCCCCAAACCCACCCTCCAGCAGCTTCCAAGAGCCTGCCCCCACTCTGTCATGTAATCCTCTCAATTGTCATCCATCGGCCCTATTTGAGTCTTTTGCTAGCACGTTACGGACAACACCAAATCCAGTGTCAGAAGAGGCTCTGGAGATTTTAAGGTCGATCTCTGCAGTAAACCAGGCCGACAGAGATAAATTATACAACCAGTACAACCTCCTGATCAAGGTCTGTGGGGGTGATTGGATGCTCATTAAGGAAACCGTGATTCAGGCAGCACTTCAAAATTACAACTCCTTTTTAAGCTGCCTTACTGGGATGTTACAGGTGTATCAGATCCAACATGCTAAGACAGTCAACAACAATCTTCTCTCATTAGGACAAGTCACAGACGATCTGAAAATTACCACCAAACGGCTATTTGACCAATCTAAAATGGATCAGACCTTCAATAGGGATCTTACAAAGCAGGTCAATCATGTGGCTGCAAGCATTGCCCAATTTATGGAAACCATTGAGACAAAAACCTTGGAGCTCCATCATCCTGTCCGGCGCCCTACAACAATATCCCCCGTCGCCCCCACGGCTGACTCAGTAAGCTCCCCTCAGCTAAATATCCCCGGACTGATCGAAGACATACCATGTACCACATACAAAAATGATCTCCTATCCATCACATTAGATCACAATCTAAACATTATTGCCTCAGCCAACTCGGCCTCAGCCCAACCACTAGTCTCAATATGCTCCCTCCCCGTCCGAGCCAAAGTCATCTGTGGAATTCTCAACAAAGATCTTTGTGGAGTTCTAAAGGCCCTGACCTTAACCCCGGATTTCTCGCAGCGGTTCAAAGGGACTGAGGATAAGACTCTCAGGAGCAAGATGCTCAGAGAGACCTTTGGAAACATCCCATCTAAGGGGGGTCAATGGTTCAGAGAGGATTCTTACAGACTGTCCTAATTTTTCACATTCCAGGCTTCCCCACCTGACCCCTCACCCTCTCCACCAAAGCAACCTCTGGGCATCCCCATCAACCAACCATCCCAGTCGAGCCCCTCCCCCTCCTTGCACCCACCACCCCTCGATCACAGGGGTGATGGGTGCAAGGATTTTTTATATAATATAATTTAATATAATATAATTAATTTATAATTTAGTAAGACGTAATTTGTAATTTACTAAAAATATCACGTCAGAGTGACATGGCAGATAGGTTAGCCTTAGGTCTTGCAGATAAAAAAATGACCTTAGTAAAAGTATTTTAGTTTTTGAGATATCGTCAATTGTTTTATTTTCTCAGAAATCTCTACTTTAAGTTATTGTTCCTATCGTTGTTGTTAGAAATACCTCGAAAGTTGTTGGTTTTTATATTTTTTTTATTTTTCGAACAGTTGTTCCATGCGGTGAAAATAAATTTGTCCCAAAATCTAATGTATTTTTAATAAAAAAATTATTTGTATTAGTTTTATACCTTTGAGAAAATTGAACTCCAACTTTGATGAACTACCGTGAAAAAAATGTACTGACGTAAACTGGCAAATAATTTGCAAAACTGCTTCAATCACTGCAGATTCAGAAAAGGTATAACACTTACATCAATTGTTTAAAAAATGTCGGAATTACCATTTTTATCATTAAAGGTAGCGCTTAAGCCGAACTTATTGGCCTAGTTATGGGATATTGCCAAAAAAATGAAATTTTTAATTAACGTATTTATTAAAGCAGGTGCTCGAATTGTTTCCCTCTAGTTTGAATACATAATCTACATCTTCTGATAAAATTATTTTTTAATCTTCTTAAACCCATTTGCGATATCTCTTGAGCCGCTATGTTTATTCGGTTACGGAGTTCCCTTTCGTTGTGAATTGGTTTTAGGTACACTTTATCCTTGAGACAATCCCAATAAAAAAAATCCAAAGGATTTAAGTCAGGTGATCTCGGGGGCCATAAGATTGGCCCCAATCGCCCAATCCACCTTTTTGGGAACCTGTCGTCAAGATAGGCTCGAACGTCTCGAGCGTAATGTGCTGGGCAACCGTCGTTTTGGTACCACATCGTTGTCCGTGTTTGTAGTGGCACATCGTCTAGCAGCGTTGGCAATTGGTGTTGAAGAAATGCCAAATAGTTTTCACCATTTAATGTAGGAGGTAACTCTACAGGTCCTAATATTGAACCATTGAAGATTCCTGTCCATAAATTGATATTAAACATGTATTGTGAACGGTCTTCTCTGGTTTCATGCGTGTTTTCTAACTGCCAAATATGAATATTGTGCAGGTTAAGGTATCCGTCCCTTCTGCACTGAGACTCATCATTCCACAAAACTTTATGAATAAAGTCGGGATCTTGCCTGTTTAGTTCCAGCATTCGTCGGCAAAACAGCACTCGTTTTACATAATCACCCTCAAGGAGAGTTTGGACTCTCTCTTTGAATGTAGTATGGGTGAAATTGATACCGTAAAACTACACAACTATGGTCCGGATATTTCAGATCATATGTTTGTGCTCTCCCCTCTAATTCATTGAATTACATATGTCACATGTGATAATGTTGTTAGATGAAGTAAGATGTGATAATTTAACTAATCGATGTTAAATATAAAACAATAAAAGTTTAAAAATGAGAGAAGAGAATGAAAAGGAGGTAAATGTGGGCGCAAATCGCCATCTATCAGCAATAATTGAATAATATTGATATTTATGTTTTAGTTTATCGTGTAAGTAAATATTTATAGAAATATCCGAAATATATAAGATTTAAATTCAAATAGTTATTTGTAAAACAAAAAATAAAATTTTATTATATAATAAATGTTCCAATTAAAATATCGGAAATTATGAATGACATACACAACACAAAGAGAATTATTAGAAAGAGAAGTAATTACAGTAGATCTGCCGTATTTTCACGTCGTCTACTAGATATCGTATTTTTATAAATATTAGTAATTTAGACGTTTTTTTTTTTTGTAAATATTCTTATGAAAAATATCAGAAATTAAGAATGACACACAGAACACAAAAAGAATAGGGTATTCATGTATTCCTCTTATTGGGCGTACTATAGAGGTTAGTATCATTCAGGTTAATTAAGTTGAATATGCCATCATGTAGTTTTAGGCGGTAGTAGATTTATGTAGCTTGCTACATATCTATTTATCTATGGATTTATGTAAAGACGGTTCTGTGTCCTAAGAAGCTGTATTCCAATGAAGCTGTAATAGCCGCATTGGCTAACGGCCCTAACATCATCGAAACCAGAAAAAAACGGTTCTGTTGATCATAGCTCTTTTTATAATATGAAATCTACAATGTTTTTTTAGTGTTAAAATCATCTACAAACGATGCTAAATGCATTGGTAATCAAATTTTTCGAAATTTTTCATATTTCATGAAAAATTATAACTTTTTGTGATTTTAGTAAGATTTTTAGGACTACAAACGAATAAAGGTTATTACAATCACCTGCGTTGTTTGTAGTACACGAATCATGTTTTATTTTTTTATTTTTTTAGTTCGGGTTCCAAGTTCACAGAGCTGTATAGATTCCATATACGCGGCGGCGTTTGCGCGGCGGGTCGCAGTGATGAGTCAGCATAGCTGGTTCACTCGGCACGTATCATAAGCAGTCACTGGCGTCACCTTCTCGCGTTCATGCACTCCTATTTATTGCGCTCGAATAAATTTTAAGTATTTTATGGAAAATTATTTGAATTAAGGTTTAGTACAAGATACGTTCGAACACCTAAGAAGTCCGGGTGAAAGAAGAGAGGCACAAGAACTTATGAATAAAATAATTCATTAAATATAACTCTTATAATCTTAAAAAAAAATTGTCATTACTGCCTTCTGACGAACTTTCTGCAGACACATGAATAATTTAACTGCTCTAACATATTTTCTACTTTATTGTCAACTTCGCACATTTGTTTCGATCTTGGTTATCACATGTTTGACACATGGTGACCAATTTTGGCTATTTCAATCGTCCTTCTACAAACCCATTAATACTGCTGATATGTACTATTATAAGCTGCTTGAAATTTCCAATTTGCAATAATAATAACAAAGCACCAGTCAGTGAAATAACGTGTATTTTTATAGGATATGTGCAGATTTATTTATAAAAAAATATAAAAAAGATAATACAAAATTAAGCACAACATATTACCAGACCGATTTTTAAATCCTGTTGATAGCCCATCTAAGAATGCAGATCTTTATGTAGTAACTGTATTGTCAACCCAGACTTTTGATTTTGTATGACCGGAATTTACCCTCGTCTCATCTAAATAAAATATAGCAGCTCCGTTTCGTCTGGCTGGCTTTCATTCGTCTAAATATTTTCGTGGCCATAAAACTATAACCGGCCTTTCTACTAAAATACTGTTTCTACTACTTTTATAATAGGAAAAACACAATTTTTTTGTGCTATGTACTGTGTCGATCTTGAAATAGACGGGAAATCAGAATCTTCCTTTATGATGTTCAGGCTTTTATCTAATATATTTCATTTTGAAAATAAAATTTGTGACTACATTTTGAAGAACGCTTTTCGTTAAATCATCATATTTGTTAATAACATTCCACCTGATTTTATGTCTCCAATAACCTAAAAAAAACGAAACATCTAATAATGTATATAATATAATTTAATATAATATAAAAAAAATAAATATGAATAGGACATTTACGCCAACCAATTTCGTTAACACTGAGCGCAGGCGAACAAAGCAGACCGATGTACCTATGGTCGAAAACGAAGGTAACTTTTTTGAGATGATAAGAGAATTTCGATTAGAAATGAAAAATAAATTAGACGAGCAAATAAAGGCATATAAACAACTCGAGCACAAATTTATTAGTATAGAAACAGAGTTAATTAAAGTACAAAATATATTGAAGGTAGTTCAAGAAAAGGTAAGTAAAGTAGATTCATTAGAAAACAAAATTAAAATATTAATAGAAAAAAACGAAAGGCTGGAATCTCGTCAACCGGGGACTAATATTAAGAATAATAGAGAAGCAACTCAATTATCACCAGTACTACCAAAGTCATTTGCAAGTACTGTCAAACAAAATCAAAATGCAAAGGAACTTGTGGCCACGAAACAGGCCACGATATCTGCTACCACAGAGGTACAAGCCGAGAAAATAAGTAGTATGAAACCCAATACGGAATAAGAAATTAAGAAGAAAGAGACAGAGAAGAAAAAAGAAAGTGAAAAATGGACAGTCATTCATAGGAAAAAAATAGGTATCCGAACAGTGAAGTCAAAAGAGGAGATAACACAACCTCTCTAGAAATTCAAGGCACAGAGCGGAAGAAATATTTGCATGTCTGGATGCTCAAGAAGGAGACTACCACAGAATGCGTAGAAACGCATGTAAGAAAAATTTGTGGGCAGGATATAGCTGTCAAGGTGGAAAAAATTAAACATAAATCTGAAAGAGATTATGCATCCTTCATAATAGGTGTACCAGAGAGCAAATATCAATTACTATGTCAACCAGAAAATTGGGCGGTGAATATAGAATTTTGTGAATGGGTGTGGTTTTTTTTTGAAAAAATAATTCCAAATTTTTATTATTATTTTATCTTACCCGGGTCTTGATTCTTATTATTATTTTGTGTCTCTCTGGAGTCTTTTCCAACCCCTATACATCAATTGGCTTATGCCGCGCGGCTACTCATTCTATCTAAATTATCTTCAAGATCTATTTGGCCCAACTGTTAGAGACTCACTTGTACAATTCATTACTGACTCTGTCTCTCCTGAACAAACATTGAACTTACACTTATCCCTAACTCACGACCTTTACTTGTTTCTCTGTGGAATTCTTCTAGTAATGGCCGGGCGATATTTGGAAATAAAGGATCAACTCAGCCAACTGTCAAGAGAGGCTATTTCTGATGAGGATCTAGCCTCCATCCACCCTGCTATGGCTGGCCAATCCAATCTGCCGGAGACTGGAGGGAGAAACCCTGCACAAATATTAGTAGAGTCCGATCGCCAGACTCTTCTTGCCTCCACGAGTCCCACCCTAGCAGACCCTCATGGCACCTCCCCAAACCCACCCTCCAGCAGCTTCCAAGAGCCTGCCCCCACTCTGTCATGTAATCCTCTCAATTGTCATCCATCGGCCCTATTTGAGTCTTTTGCTAGCACGTTACGGACAACACCAAATCCAGTGTCAGAAGAGGCTCTGGAGATTTTAAGGTCGATCTCTGCAGTAAACCAGGCCGACAGAGATAAATTATACAACCAGTACAACCTCCTGATCAAGGTCTGTGGGGGTGATTGGATGCTCATTAAGGAAACCGTGATTCAGGCAGCACTTCAAAATTACAACTCCTTTTTAAGCTGCCTTACTGGGATGTTACAGGTGTATCAGATCCAACATGCTAAGACAGTCAACAACAATCTTCTCTCATTAGGACAAGTCACAGACGATCTGAAAATTACCACCAAACGGCTATTTGACCAATCTAAAATGGATCAGACCTTCAATAGGGATCTTACAAAGCAGGTCAATCATGTGGCTGCAAGCATTGCCCAATTTATGGAAACCATTGAGACAAAAACCTTGGAGCTCCATCATCCTGTCCGGCGCCCTACAACAATATCCCCCGTCGCCCCCACGGCTGACTCAGTAAGCTCCCCTCAGCTAAATATCCCCGGACTGATCGAAGACATACCATGTACCACATACAAAAATGATCTCCTATCCATCACATTAGATCACAATCTAAACATTATTGCCTCAGCCAACTCGGCCTCAGCCCAACCACTAGTCTCAATATGCTCCCTCCCCGTCCGAGCCAAAGTCATCTGTGGAATTCTCAACAAAGATCTTTGTGGAGTTCTAAAGGCCCTGACCTTAACCCCGGATTTCTCGCAGCGGTTCAAAGGGACTGAGGATAAGACTCTCAGGAGCAAGATGCTCAGAGAGACCTTTGGAAACATCCCATCTAAGGGGGGTCAATGGTTCAGAGAGGATTCTTACAGACTGTCCTAATTTTTCACATTCCAGGCTTCCCCACCTGACCCCTCACCCTCTCCACCAAAGCAACCTCTGGGCATCCCCATCAACCAACCATCCCAGTCGAGCCCCTCCCCCTCCTTGCACCCACCACCCCTCGATCACAGGGGTGATGGGTGCAAGGATTTTTTATATAATATAATTTAATATAATATAATTAATTTATAATTTAGTAAGACGTAATTTGTAATTTACTAAAAATATCACGTCAGAGTGACATGGCAGATAGGTTAGCCTTAGGTCTTGCAGATAAAAAAATGACCTTAGTAAAAGTATTTTAGTTTTTGAGATATCGTCAATTGTTTTATTTTCTCAGAAATCTCTACTTTAAGTTATTGTTCCTATCGTTGTTGTTAGAAATACCTCGAAAGTTGTTGGTTTTTATATTTTTTTTTATTTTTCGAACAGTTGTTCCATGCGGTGAAAATAAATTTGTCCCAAAATCTAATGTATTTTTAATAAAAAAATTATTTGTATTAGTTTTATACCTTTGAGAAAATTGAACTCCAACTTTGATGAATTACCGTGAAAAAAATGTACTGACGTAAACTGGCAAATAATTTGCAAAACTGCTTCAATCACTGCAGATTCAGAAAAGGTATAACACTTACATCAATTGTTTAAAAAATGTCGGAATTACCATTTTTATCATTAAAGGTAGCGCTTAAGCCGAACTTATTGGCCTAGTTATGGGATATTGCCAAAAAAATGAAATTTTTAATTAACGTATTTATTAAAGCAGGTGCTCGAATTGTTTCCCTCTAGTTTGAATACATAATCTACATCTTCTGATAAAATTATTTTTTAATCTTCTTAAACCCATTTGCGATATCTCTTGAGCCGCTATGTTTATTCGGTTACGGAGTTCCCTTTCGTTGTGAATTGGTTTTAGGTACACTTTATCCTTGAGACAATCCCAATAAAAAAAATCCAAAGGATTTAAGTCAGGTGATCTCGGGGGCCATAAGATTGGCCCCAATCGCCCAATCCACCTTTTTGGGAACCTGTCGTCAAGATAGGCTCGAACGTCTCGAGCGTAATGTGCTGGGCAACCGTCGTTTTGGTACCACATCGTTGTCCGTGTTTGTAGTGGCACATCGTCTAGCAGCGTTGGCAATTGGTGTTGAAGAAATGCCAAATAGTTTTCACCATTTAATGTAGGAGGTAACTCTACTGGTCCTAATATTGAACCATTGAAGATTCCTGTCCATAAATTGATATTAAACATGTATTGTGAACGGTCTTCTCTGGTTTCATGCGTGTTTTCTAACTGCCAAATATGAATATTGTGCAGGTTAAGGTATCCGTCCCTTCTGCACCGAGACTCATCATTCCACAAAACTTTATGAATAAAGTCGGGATCTTGCCTGTTTAGTTCCAGCATTCGTCGGCAAAACAGCACTCGTTTTACATAATCACCCTCAAGGAGAGTTTGGACTCTCTCTTTGAATGTAGTATGGGTGAAATTGATACCGTAAAACTACACAACTATGGTCCGGATATTTCAGATCATATGTTTGTGCTCTCCCCTCTAATTCATTGAATTACATATGTCACATGTGATAATGTTGTTAGATGAAGTAAGATGTGATAATTTAACTAATCGATGTTAAATATAAAACAATAAAAGTTTAAAAATGAGAGAAGAGAATGAAAAGGAGGTAAATGTGGGCGCAAATCGCCATCTATCAGCAATAATTGAATAATATTGATATTTATGTTTTAGTTTATCGTGTAAGTAAATATTTATAGAAATATCCGAAATATATAAGATTTAAATTCAAATAGTTATTTGTAAAACAAAAAATAAAATTTTATTATATAATAAATGTTCCAATTAAAATATTGGAAATTTTGAATGACATACACAACACAAAGAGAATTATTAGAAAGAGAAGTAATTACAGTAGATCTGCCGTATTTTCACGTCGTCTACTAGATATCGTATTTTTATAAATATTAGTAATTTAGACGTTTTTTTTTTGTAAACATTCTTATGAAAAATATCAGAAATTAAGAATGACACACAGAACACAAAAAGAATAGGGTATTCATGTATTCCTCTTATTGGGCGTACTATAGAGGTTAGTATCATTCAGGTTAATTAAGTTGAATATGCCATCATGTAGTTTTAGGCGGTAGTAGATTTATGTAGCTTGCTACATATCTATTTATCTATGGATTTATGTAAAGACGGTTCTGTGCCCTAAGAAGCTATATTCCAATGAAGCTGTAATAGCCGCATTGGCTAACGGCCCTAACATCATCGAAACCAGAAAAAAACGGTTCTGTTGATCATAGCTCTTTTTATAATATGAAATCTACAATGTTTTTTTAGTGTTAAAATCATCTACAAACGATGCTAAATGCATTGGTAATCAAATTTTTCGAAATTTTTCATATTTCATGAAAAATTATAACTTTTTGTGATTTTAGTAAGATTTTTAGGACTACAAACGAATAAAGGTTATTACAATCACCTGCGTTGTTTGTAGTACACGAATCATGTTTTATTTTTTTATTTTTTTAGTTCGGGTTCCAAGTTCACAGAGCTGTATAGATTCCATATACGCGGCGGCGTTTGCGCGGCGGGTCGCAGTGATGAGTCAGCATAGCTGGTTCACTCGGCACGTATCATAAGCAGTCACTGGCGTCACCTTCTCGCGTTCATGCACTCCTATTTATTGCGCTCGAACAAATTTTAAGTATTTTATGGAAAATTATTTGAATTAAGGTTTAGTACAAGATACGTTCGAACACCTAAGAAGTCCGGGTGAAAGAAGAGAGGCACAAGAACTTATGAATAAAATAATTCATTAAATATAACTCTTATAATCTTAAAAAAAAATTGTCATTACTGCCTTCTGACGAACTTTCTGCAGACACATGAATAATTTAACTGCTCTAACATATTTTCTACTTTATTGTCAACTTCGCACATTTGTTTCGATCTTGGTTATCACATGTTTGACACATGGTGACCAATTTTGGCTATTTCAATCGTCCTTCTACAAACCCATTAATACTGCTGATATGTACTATTATAAGCTGCTTGAAATTTCCAATTTGCAGTAATAATAACAAAGCACCAGTCAGTGAAATAACGTGTATTTTTATAGGATATGTGCAGATTTATTTATAAAAAAATATAAAAAAGATAATACAAAATTAAGCACAACATATTACCAGACCGATTTTTAAATCCTGTTGATAGCCCATCTAAGAATGCAGATCTTTATGTAGTAACTGTATTGTCAACCCAGACTTTTGATTTTGTATGACCGGAATTTACCCTCGTCTCATCTAAATAAAATATAGCAGCTCCGTTTCGTCTGGCTGGCTTTCATTCGTCTAAATATTTTCGTGGCCATAAAACTATAACCGGCCTTTCTACTAAAATACTGTTTCTACTACTTTTATAATAGGAAAAACACAATTTTTTTGTGCTATGTACTGTGTCGATCTTGAAATAGACGGGAAATCAGAATCTTCCTTTATGATGTTCAGGCTTTTATCTAATATATTTCATTTTGAAAATAAAATTTGTGACTACATTTTGAAGAACGCTTTTCGTTAAATCATCATATTTGTTAATAACATTCCACCTGATTTTATGTCTCCAATAACCTAAAAAAAACGAAACATCTAATAATGTATATAATATAATTTAATATAATATAAAAAAAATAAATATGAATAGGACATTTACGCCAACCAATTTCGTTAACACTGAGCGCAGGCGAACAAAGCAGACCGATGTACCTATGGTCGAAAACGAAGGTAACTTTTTTGAGATGATAAGAGAATTTCGATTAGAAATGAAAAATAAATTAGACGAGCAAATAAAGGCATATAAACAACTCGAGCACAAATTTATTAGTATAGAAACAGAGTTAATTAAAGTACAAAATATATTGAAGGTAGTTCAAGAAAAGGTAAGTAAAGTAGATTCATTAGAAAACAAAATTAAAATATTAATAGAAAAAAACGAAAGGCTGGAATCTCGTCAACCGGGGACTAATATTAAGAATAATAGAGAAGCAACTCAATTATCACCAGTACTACCAAAGTCATTTGCAAGTACTGTCAAACAAAATCAAAATGCATAGGAACTTGTGGCCACGAAACAGGCCACGATATCTGCTACCACAGAGGTACAAGCCGAGAAAATAAGTAGTATGAAACCCAATACGGAATAAGAAATTAAGAAGAAAGAGACAGAGAAGAAAAAAGAAAGTGAAAAATGGACAGTCATTCATAGGAAAAAAATAGGTATCCGAACAGTGAAGTCAAAAGAGGAGATAACACAACCTCTCTAGAAATTCAAGGCACAGAGCGGAAGAAATATTTACATGTCTGGATGCTCAAGAAGGAGACTACCACAGAATGCGTAGAAACGCACGTAAGAAAAATTTGTGGGCAGGATATAGCTGTCAAGGTGGAAAAAATTAAACATAAATCTGAAAGAGATTATGCATCCTTCATAATAGGTGTACCAGAGAGCAAATATCAATTACTATGTCAACCAGAAAATTGGGCGGTGAATATAGAATTTTGTGAATGGGTGTGGTTTTTTTTTGGAAAAATAATTCCAAATTTTTATTATTATTTTATCTTACCCGGGTCTTGATTCTTATTATTATTTTGTGTCTCTCTGAAGTCTTTTCTAACCCCTATACATCAATTGGCTTATGCCGCGCGGCTACTCATTCTATCTAAATTATCTTCAAGATCTATTTGGCCCAACTGTTAGAGACTCACTTGTACAATTCATTACTGACTCTGTCTCTCCTGAACAAACATTGAACTTACACTTATCCCTAACTCACGACCTTTACTTGTTTCTCTGTGGAATTCTTCTAGTAATGGCCGGGCGATATTTGGAAATAAAGGATCAACTCAGCCAACTGTCAAGAGAGGCTATTTCTGATGAGGACCTAGCCTCCATCCACCCTGCTATGGCTGGCCAATCCAATCTGCCGGAGACTGGAGGGAGAAACCCTGCACAAATATTAGTAGAGTCCGATCGCCAGACTCTTCTTGCCTCCACGAGTCCCACCCTAGCAGACCCTCATGGCACCTCCCCAAACCCACCCTCCAGCAGCTTCCATGAGCCTGCCCCAACTCTGTCATGTAATCCTCTAAATTGTCATCCATCGGCCCTATTTGAGTCTTTTGCTAGCACGTTACGGACAACACCAAATCCAGTGTCAGAAGAGGCTCTGGAGATTTTAAGGTCGATCTCTGCAGTAAACCAGGCCGACAGAGATAAATTATACAACCAGTACAACCTCCTGATCAAGGTCTGTGGGGGTGATTGGATGCTCATTAAGGAAACCGTGATTCAGGCAGCACTTCAAAATTACAACTCCTTTTTAAGCTGCCTTACTGGGATGTTACAGGTGTATCAGATCCAACATGCTAAGACAGTCAACAACAATCTTCTCTCATTAGGACAAGTCACAGACGATCTGAAAATTACCACCAAACGGCTATTTGACCAATCTAAAATGGATCAGACCTTCAATAGGGATCTTACAAAGCAGGTCAATCATGTGGCTGCAAGCATTGCCCAATTTATGGAAACCATTGAGACAAAAATCTTGGAGCTCCATCATCCTGTCCGGCGCCCTACAACAATATCCCCCGTCGCCCCCACGGCTGACTCAGTAAGCTCCCCTCAGCTAAATATCCCCGGACTGATCGAAGACATACCATGTACCACATACAAAAATGATCTCCTATCCATCACATTAGATCACAATCTAAACATTATTGCCTCAGCCAACTCGGCCTCAGCCCAACCACTAGTCTCAATATGCTCCCTCCCCGTCCGAGCCAAAGTCATCTGTGGAATTCTCAACAAAGATCTTTGTGGAGTTCTAAAGGCCCTGACCTTAACCCCGGATTTCTCGCAGCGGTTCAAAGGGACTGAGGATAAGACTCTCAGGAGCAAGATGCTCAGAGAGACCTTTGGAAACATCCCATCTAAGGGGGGTCAATGGTTCAGAGAGGATTCTTACAGACTGTCCTAATTTTTCACATTCCAGGCTTCCCCACCTGACCCCTCACCCTCTCCACCAAAGCAACCTCTGGGCATCCCCATCAACCAACCATCCCAGTCGAGCCCCTCCCCCTCCTTGCACCCACCACCCCTCGATCACAGGGGTGATGGGTGCAAGGATTTTTTATATAATATAATTTAATATAATATAATTAATTTATAATTTAGTAAGACGTAATTTGTAATTTACTAAAAATATCACGTCAGAGTGACATGGCAGATAGGTTAGCCTTAGGTCTTGCAGATAAAAAAATGACCTTAGTAAAAGTATTTTAGTTTTTGAGATATCGTCAATTGTTTTATTTTCTCAGAAATCTCTACTTTAAGTTATTGTTCCTATCGTTGTTGTTAGAAATACCTCGAAAGTTGTTGGTTTTTATATTTTTTTTTATTTTTCGAACAGTTGTTCCATGCGGTGAAAATAAATTTGTCCCAAAATCTAATGTATTTTTAATAAAAAAATTATTTGTATTAGTTTTATACCTTTGAGAAAATTGAACTCCAACTTTGATGAACTACCGTGAAAAAAATGTACTGACGTAAACTGGCAAATAATTTGCAAAACTGCTTCAATCACTGCAGATTCAGAAAAGGTATAACACTTACATCAATTGTTTAAAAAATGTCGGAATTACCATTTTTATCATTAAAGGTAGCGCTTAAGCCGAACTTATTGGCCTAGTTATGGGATATTGCCAAAAAAATGAAATTTTTAATTAACGTATTTATTAAAGCAGGTGCTCGAATTGTTTCCCTCTAGTTTGAATACATAATCTACATCTTCTGATAAAATTATTTTTTAATCTTCTTAAACCCATTTGCGATATCTCTTGAGCCGCTATGTTTATTCGGTTACGGAGTTCCCTTTCGTTGTGAATTGGTTTTAGGTACACTTTATCCTTGAGACAATCCCAATAAAAAAATCCAAAGGATTTAAGTCAGGTGATCTCGGGGGCCATAAGATTGGCCCCAATCGCCCAATCCACCTTTTTGGGAACCTGTCGTCAAGATAGGCTCGAACGTCTCGAGCGTAATGTGCTGGGCAACCGTCGTTTTGGTACCACATCGTTGTCCGTGTTTGTAGTGGCACATCGTCTAGCAGCGTTGGCAATTGGTGTTGAAGAAATGCCAAATAGTTTTCACCATTTAATGTAGGAGGTAACTCTACTGGTCCTAATATTGAACCATTGAAGATTCCTGTCCATAAATTGATATTAAACATGTATTGTGAACGGTCTTCTCTGGTTTCATGCGTGTTTTTTAACTGCCAAATATGAATATTGTGCAGGTTAAGGTATCCGTCCCTTCTGCACTGAGACTCATCATTCCACAAAACTTTATGAATAAAGTCGGGATCTTGCCTGTTTAGTTCCAGCATTCGTCGGCAAAACAGCACTCGTTTTACATAATCACCCTCAAGGAGAGTTTGGACTCTCTCTTTGAATGTAGTATGGGTGAAATTGATACCGTAAAACTACACAACTATGGTCCGGATATTTCAGATCATATGTTTGTGCTCTCCCCTCTAATTCATTGAATTACATATGTCACATGTGATAATGTTGTTAGATGAAGTAAGATGTGATAATTTAACTAATCGATGTTAAATATAAAACAATAAAAGTTCAAATAACTTTTTTTAATCACAATTTGGACCATTGTTGCCTGTTGGCAACTTTAGACCGGATTATTATTTGTACTAAAAATGCGTATTGTGGCGTTCTGGATCATAGTTGAAAGCATAAAATTAAACAACTGTAATTAGTAAGAATTGAAATATGTTTATTTATCATTTTTTTTTATACAAAAGTCGTCAAAATTCGTTAAAATTGAACTTTAAGTAATAGAATTATTATTATTTTTGGAATATTAAAGACAATGAAATTCTTTTTGTATAAAAGAAACAATAATGAAATGAAATCAATCATATTTTTCTTAATAGGTTTTTAGGTAGGTACATATAATTATTTATTTTTTTGGTTGACCCCATTTATACTCCAGTGCCGGTACTCGAAACAACGCGCGCTCCGTGCCTAATTTTGATGGGGTTTTGAATGTCGAAATAATCTTATCCGTTGCATAGAATATACAGTCCGGTTTCTCAGGTCACTTCCATGACAATCCACAATGATTCATGCAACTAACAAACGCTCCATCATCATCAACGGTCTTGACTTGCCCCGGCCACTGTTCGCCTTCATATTCTACTAAAACATAATCGTCTGGCTTGGGAATAAACTGCGTAGCATTCGGGATATCAACGGCAGCCGCTGCAGATTCATCTGCGATGAATTCATTCGTGAGATTAATGGTCGAGTCTGAAGCATACTGAATTTCACCTTCGTCATCGGTTTCACTCGAAGAATCTGATATTTTTTTAGGTTTTCGTTTAGGTGTTTTTGCTGTCTTATTTTTAATAGAATCGCAGGTTCTCTTGATGTGCTAGCCTGTATATGTATATCTTCTGCAGATATGCTTTTACCCGCTGGTACATTGAGCTTCTTCTTTCGTTATTTACCGCCTGATTCCACCACTCCTATTCTTTTATTTTCTAAAAATTGTATAAATGATTCTGAAACCAGTACCGGGTCTTGAAGTGGAGCGTCTGGATGTCTAAACGTAGGTAAGCGTTATAATACTGGAGCTTCATCAGTCGGAAAAATACCGGTTTTCTTAAAGCCAGCTTTGAGATTATTTGCTGAGTTGTCCGTGATATTTTCCCACAGCTTATTTAGCAACGTAGGAAACGTGTTTTTAGGAATAGTGGGTAGTCTTTGCCCTTCAGGTGTTTCCTTCCATTGGTCTAAGATTTGACGCCAGTGCAGTTTAAGAGGCCTAAAATAGGCCACGTCCAAAGGCTGAGTAAAGTGGGTGTTATTTGGTGGTAAAGCCACAAATGCGATATTATGAGACTTGCATGCCTTTAGAACTTCCATATTTATATGAGAACTTAAGTTGTCCCCAATGAGAAGCTTGTTCCCTTCTTGCCTACGTAAAGTGGGCAGAACCAATAAAAAGAACCAATCCTCGAATGTACTAGTGTCAAACCAACCGCACTTTGACCGACCGGTAACGAGTAACGAGTGCCAGGTGGCCCACCCTGTGTCCACGTGCTCCACATATCGTCTGACTTGTAGTTTACGTAAGGTGGTAAAATTTCTCCAGCAGCATTGCCACATATCATTAAACTAACGGCTGCTTTCGTTAAATTTTTTATAGCTTCTGTATATTTACATCCACGCTTCATAAGCACGTTTTTCTCGCTTGGTTCGTCAACAAGGTTGGTTTCATCATAATTATTAACATTTTCGGCTGGAACTCCTTGAATTTTAGTCTTCAAATGCTCAAAATACGTACGAATCTGCTCGTCGTCTACAGCTGCTCTCACCCTCTTTATATTATAACAAAACCTTTGAGATAGTTCATTTTCGTGGCGTCTCAGAAAAATATTCGCCCAAGTTTTGCCAGGTAAATTATTATGGAATTGGTCTACTTTACGTGCTGTTCTGTCGAGATACAATTTTGCAATGCACCTTTAATCAAAAACGGTAATAGAGAAATCGTAATTACACATTTCGATTGCATGATGGATGAAAGCAGTTTCTTCGGTATCAGAAAAGATACGCTGATGGCCTGGTTGTCTAACTTTATTTGTTCGTATTGCTTTTAATTTTAAAATAATTGAACTTCGAGGAATTTTATATTTTTGAGCAGCTTCGCGTTGAGTTAGAATTTTATTTGTTATATCTGATAAACATAGTTCCATCTGCCGTTCACTATAACAGTTATAAGCCCTCCCTCCAACTTTTCTTCTCATCAACTTATCTCGTGACAACATTTTCTGTAACAAAATAAGTTAGTTTTTAATTATGGTCCAAAAAACCAGTAGGACCATAGTTGAGATCCAAGATACTTACGAGAAAAAAATCACTTTTTTTTAAATAGGTGTATTTATACAATAAATTTTAAGTAAAATAAATGCCAGAATCTTAACTTATCATATGAATCCAATTCTGAAACTTTGTCTTCACTTTAACCAATATTTTCAAATAAAAGTTTACGATATTCAGTTAACACGTTCAAGAGGTAGAGTTTGTCTTCAATTTTGAACAGCTACTTTGGATGTTGGTTTAAAATTAATTTAATATTCCTTACAATAGCGTTTTGTATAAATTTATATATTGGACGATGGTTGCTGAAATAAACCTAAAGTTGATTTTTTCTTTTTCGTAATGTCTTATATAATTACGTTTTTAAGTACGAGGATGATCAACCTTAATCTCTTAGCTTATAATGATTCAATGTGCAATAGTTTAATTGTTAAATTTACCAGGTTGTAGCAATGTTTCAATTTCTTTAGGAAAACTTTTATATTTTAGTTTCAAGTAGTTTGAATAAATGTGATTAAAAGAGCTGAGAATTTGTGTTATTATAATTCCAAACTAAGACTACTTACCTGTTTTTTAATCCGACGTCTCCGAGATGACCCTTTTAGTGCTATTCAAACTGTGAAACACAGAACGTTATTTCGTAGTTTTCGTAAATGCTAAATATTTCTTGAAAAATTGTTAACTTATTACAATTTTCTTGTTCATCTGTCACTAACTAATAACCGGTTATAGCATATTGCCCCCTTTTGATGTACGAAAAAAATACAGTTATGTTATTTTTCTTCAATTTAAATAAAATGAAAGGTGAAAATGATTTAGGCTGGAAGCGAATTAATTAGTGATTTTCATTTATGACCTCTTTCTTGTTTGTAAAAATAGGACGTTTCGGGGATAACCGACAGTAAACAGTATTAGAAGGCTGATTTATGTTAAAATAATGATTCCATTTTGTAAAGAAATAATTAAAATCTATATGTCTAAATTTTCAAGTTTTCGGAAGCTATAGAAGAATTTTTATGAATTTTTTTCGTTTATTCTGAACTTTAAACCACTCTCCTGTAAAGTTTGTAAAATGTCGCTTATCCTGGTTCAAGATTTTGTACCTATGCACCTGGGTATTAATCACATATCGAGAGAAAGTCTAATGGATCATAACCTTACAATACCAAATGGTATATTCAATGAAAACTATACAAACACTATAATTATTTGCGATGGGACTTACAAATAAATAAATATAAATAAAAGTTGCAATTACTCCTTTTAAAAAGATACGTATTCATTACATAAATATAAAAATGTATTAAAGCCATTTTTATTTCTGGCATTTGATGGTTACATCTTAGATTGTTACGGTCCATACAAGGCTACCACATCCGATGCTAGCATAATGATTTCCCTTTTTGATAATGAAAACTCTTCCCATAGATTATATTTTCAAGATAATGATGTGTTCATATTGGATAGGGGTTTCCGGGATTCTATAAAAATGCTAGAAGGTTGTAATTATCGGCCATATATGCCTGATTCTCTATTAGAAGGCGAACACCAGTTAACAACACAGCAGGCCAACGGGAGTCGCTGTGTAACAATATGCCGCTGTGTAGTTGAGGCAGTAAATGGACATTTTAAAGAGACTTTAAGCTCTTGAGGCAAGAGTATTTTCACAAATCAGTGCCAAATATGATGCAGAACTTTCAGATAGCGGCCAGTTTACTTAACCGATTTGGTGTTCGTCTTCGTGATAGAGATGATTTAGTTGCAATAATTAGAGAGAGAATTAATTTTGAAAATAATTTAGCCCTACTGGTTGAGGAGCTAAATATGAATAGAAGGTCTACTGTTTTTCGAAGTATAACAGCTGACCGAGATAATTTATTTATGTTTCCTAGATTAAGTTATAGTGAATTAATACTATTTGCTCTAGGCACTTACCAGATAAGGCAAGCCGGATCATATTACGGGGAACATATTCGATTTCATGGATCATATAGAATAGAAATATGTAGGGATACACAAGATTTTTCTCTATATAATCTCAGAGGAAGTAGTGATAGAACATTAATAAGAGGAAAAATTAAGTCCAGGCACATTTCAAGAAAACAATATTCATCATCATCATCATCATTACAGCCCTTCACAAGTCCACTGCTGAACATAGGCCTCCCCCAAGTAATGCCACAAAGCACGGTCCTGAGCCACCTGCATCCATCGACTTCCTGCATGTCTTACCAGGTCGTCACTCCATCTAGTGGGGGGTCGCCCTACACTACGCCTACCGGTACGAGGCTGCCACTCGAGAACCTTTCTTCCCCATCGGTTATCGGTTCTTCGAGCTATATGGCCGGCCCATTGCCACTTCAGCTTACTAATCCGTTGGGCTATGTCGGTCACTCTGGTTTTACTGCGGATATCCTCATTTCTAAGTCTATCACGCAGAGAAACTCCGAGCATAGCCCTCTCCATAGCTCGCTGAGCGACCTTGAGCGTCCTCATACGGCCAGCAGTGAAGGACCACGTCTCAGATCCGTAAGTCATCACTGGCAACACGCACTGGTTGTACAATCTAGTTTTTAGAGATTGAGGTATACCTGACGAAAAGATATGTCGTAATTTCCCGAACGCTGCCCAGCCGAGTTGAATCCGTCGATTGACCTCTCGGTCGAAGTTGGACTTACTTAGTCGGACTATTTGTCCCAGGTAAACGTACTCGTCAACAACTTCGAGCATAGTGCTCCCAACAACTACCGGCATAGGTGTGACATGGACATTGAACATGATCTTTGTTTTGTCCATGTTCATCTTAAGACCTATCCGTTGGGAGGCACTATTGAGGTCATTGAGCATAATGCTTAAGTCCTCCAGCGATTCTGCCATAAGGACTATATCGTCGGCAAATCGAAGGTGAGTGATGTACTCGCCATTGATGTTAATACCGTATCCTTTCCAGTCCAGTAGCTTGAAAACGTCTTCCAACGCAGCGGTGAAGAGTTTCGGGGATATAACATCACCCTGTCTTACACCTCTCTGCAGTTGGATAGGTTTCGAACTCTGGTTCTGTACTCGGATAGCTATCGTAGCCCTACTGTACAAACGCTTCAGTACTTCGATGTACCGACAGTCAACTCGGCACCGCTGAAGGGACTGTAGCACCGCCCAAATTTCGACGGAATCAAAGGCGGAAACAATATTATGTCTATATTTTAATAGAAAATAATGTGTCTGGCAGAGCTGCTATAGTCGAATATTGTTGTAATTGTTTGGTCGGTCGACGAACCATTGGATGTTGCGCTCACGTTATGACGTTAGTGTGGTACCTTGGATGGGCTAGGTATCAAGAAAATATTTCTGCGCTAGCAGAATTTCTGGATGACGTAGTGGTAAGAGATTTAAGTGAAAATGATGATAATTAATAAACCATTCAACTTTAACATAGTGTTTTATTTGTTTTTCCCATTTTGTTCATCAGTAGGCTTACTCTTGAAAACAATTCCGATCGATCGGGATTGGAATTATGACGTTTGGTACTCTTGAAAGCGACTCTAGCGCTAAATTAGTTTAGTATTGCGTGGTGATTGTGTGAACTAATTAGGATTGGAATTGAAATTGTCCGAGTAAAATCGGTACTCCCGACGCACTTTTGACAGTTAGTTGACAGCAGCGTATTGTGTTTGATATTGTGTTGGAATTGGAATTAAGGCAATAGCAAAACAGTAATGTTTTAGGAATTGTGTTCATATTAATCTTTTTTTCCGGCAATTATCTTATTGTTTTCGATAAAATAATGACATTTTTAACTCGTGTGTCTATTATTCTACGCCGTAATAGTGCATTGCAATTAAAAAAATGACGAAATGAGCTTCAAATTATGCGTTTTAAGCACTTAAGTTTTTTTCTATGAGTGATGATGATTATAGAGCTAATAATTGTATTATTAAGGACTTTAGTGAGAAAATAGTGCATGAATAAAAACCTAAATATGACCCTCCGCAGAGAATATATTTTACATAATATTGTTACAGCCTTTATTTTTAATTCGTTTTAAAGTGGTTGTTTTGTAGAAGAAATATGTTCAATAGTTAGGCGGCGCAAAGGTTTAAAGAGGATTGTTTAGATATCTCAAGTATGATCTAAAGCATCCCACTGCTGGGCAGAGGTCTCTCATCATGTCTGAGAGGTTTATTGGCGGGTTTCACACGTAAAGGAAATATAAATATAATAAATGTATAATTTTATAAGAATTAAAAATAAAATTATATAGCTAACGTAATTTTAATAACACATAACTTAACACAACATAAACACTCATGCCTGTCACTCGAGGGGTGGGTAAAGACTACAGACTTCCATTTGGCACAATCCTGACACACCTCTCCTGCCTCCTCCACATCATTATACTAGTACCCTTAATTTGGCCCATTTTCAATACATCGCCAATTTTGTCGGTATTCTTTCGCCTAGAACATCCCTTTCCAACTCTGCCACTCACTTCTGCAACATAAATTTGCTTTATCACTTGTTCCTCATAAATTTTTTGTATATGACCATACCACCGAAGCATTCTTTTCTTAATACTGGTCACATCATCTTGCAAACCACACTCTTATCACGCAATTTCTCACCCTTTCACTCACATTCATACCTACCATACTACTTAATGACTGCATTTCTACTGCGTTTATTCTACTTTCGTGCTTCTTCTGCCACACCCAACTTCCACTACCATATGTTAAAAAAGGGACTAACAGCCATAATATGAGCCTTTTTTGACACATTCAGACTTTTCACGATAGAGTTTATAGCCCCATTTACTTTTTTTCTTGCATTCACTCATTGCTTTTTAAAAAGGATTTGTTAATAAAATTCTGATACAAATTTGATCATTTATTTAATATAATGCAAACATATTTTTATCAACCTATTACTATTAGTATTTCTTACCTAGGTACTAAATCTTTTTTTTTTTTTTTTTTTTTTTTTTTATAGAAGAGGGGGCAAACGAGCATGCGGCTCACCTGATGTTAAGTGACTACCGCCGCCCATGATCAACCGCAACACCAGGAGAATTGCGGGTGCGTTGCCGGCCCTTTAGAAAGGAGTAAGCTCTTTTCTTGAAGGTCCCCAGGTCGTATCGGTCCGGAAAAATCGCCGGTGATAAACTATTCCACAGAGAGGTTGTACGTGGAAGAAAGCTCCTTGTGAAACGTACAGTGGTGGACCGCCAAGCATCCAGATGGTGTGGATGGTATCGGGACGTTTGCCGTGTCGTGCGTTCACGAAATTTGGCGGCTGGGATTAATCCGAACAATTCCTCAGAGCACTCCCCGTGATAGATGCGATAAAATACGCAAAGAGATGCAACATCTCTTCGCAACGCCAGTGAATCGAGCCGATCGGAAAGCACTCGGTCGTCGACGATTCGAGCCGCTCTGCGCTGGATGCGGTCAAGTGGAAGGAGCTGGTACTGGGGAGCCCCAGCCCAGAGATGGGAACAGTATTCCATGTGCGGTCGAACCTGCGCCTTGTAAAGTTGCAGGCGGTGTGCCGGCATGAAATACTGCCCCGCTCTGCTGAGCACGAAATCTACATTAAATCTATTTTTCATATTTGAAATTTGATAATATAGCTTAACATATGTAATTTATTTATTTATTTATTTATTTATTTATTAGGATTACCAACAGAAATTACAATAGTAATACAAAGATCATTTTCATAACATATTAAGCACATTATAATTGTATTTCTTTTTATAGGTAATCACAACATGCATTGATTATTTAGTGAATGATAGGATTATATAAAAAAAAACTTGGACTACATCATTGAATAAATAAGTTATTAAAAAGAAATAGAATTATTTAACAATATTATAGATAACTTCATTATCATATTAAATTACATTAACCACATTATAGAAAACAAAAACAATTCCAATATTATACTTCCAATATTATACTTCTTAATTGATTGTTTCATTATTTTTAAAGAAATTTATTAATTTTGATTTGAAGGTGGATAAACTGTCGCAAGTAATATCGAGGCCAGAAATCTTTGAGGACAGTTCGTTATAAGTGCGAGCCAGTCTGGCTAGAGGGGAATACTTTCCCAGGTTAGATCTATAAAGAGACACATCGAAAAAGGCTTGCGGTTTCCTAGGCAGTCTTGATGGCACTTTAAAGTTAAATAATTGAACTATCGCTGGACAATCGATACTATTATTGAGCGTTTTGTATAGGAATATCATATCTGAGATACTTCTACGTGATTGTAATGATGTGATGTTAAACTGCGCCAAACGTCTTTCGTAGGAATCATTAGTTTGATAGCTATTGGAACGGTACGCAAGATGACGTAGCAGTCGTTTTTGTATTCTTTCAATTCTAATGCTATGGATTTTGTAGTGCGGATTCCAAATTTGACTGCAGTATTCCAGTTTACTTCTAACCAGACTACTAAAAAGTTTGATTGTAGTGGAGGGCTGCATGAACTCTCTGGAATTCCTCAATACAAAACCAAGTGTCTTCGTAGCTGAGGTGATTATGCTATCGATATGGTTGGTAAATCTCAATTCGCTGTCTAGTATAACGCCTAAATCACGTATCGCTCGAACCGCAGTCAGTTTTTCAGTATCAATATAATATTGACTTTGTATGTAATTATGTTTTCTGGTAAACCTAATAAGTCGACATTTTTTGCCATTGAGAAACATTTGGTTGTTATTACACCATTGTATAAGGCGATTGAGGTCATCTTGCAATAGTTCGACGTCAGAGTTGTTTCTAATGGTTTTAACTATCTTGAGATCATCGGCAAATAGATAGACATTTGAGTGTTGAAATATCGAAACAATGTCGTTTATAAAGATGTTAAAAAATACAGGACCTAAGTTAGAGCCTTGTGGTACACCGGAGTAGGCAATATAAGGTTGCGAGGAGTACCCATCAATCACCACGGTCGAGGGTCTATTTTGAAGGTATGATGCACACCAGTTTAATAATGTCCCATTTATACCAAAGTCTCTTAGTTTATTGACTAGTAGTGCGTGATTTACTTTGTCAAAGGCCTTAGAGAAATCTGTGTATATGGCATCCACTTGTAGTTTGTCATCAACGTTCTCGATTAAATCAGTGACATATGAAAAAAGATTTGTGACAGTAGATCTACCAGACAAAAAACCATGTTGCTGCCAACTAATACGTCGTCCTAGATTTTTGAAAACAGATTCATAGACCAAGCTCTCAAAGACCTTTGACATTGTAGATAGTATGGAAATAGGTCTATAATTAGAAACACTTGTGGGATTTTCGCTTTTAAAAATTGGTACAATCCGCGCCTCCTTCCACCTTTCGGGGAAAATGCCAGAGCTCAAGGAGGTGTTGAATATAATAGTCAACGGAGCAGCCAAAGAATTTGCACACCTGTATATAAATATAGGCGGAATACCGTCTGGACCTGCACTTTTTGTTGTATTTACTCTTTTCAGCCTTTCTTTAATTTCTCGTTTAGATACGTAAATATTGCCTAAATATTTGTTTGGTTTGGAGACTGGTTGTGTATCAAAATTGTTATTAATATCATCCTTGATAAAAATCGATGAGAAATGACTTGCAAACAAATCACATATTTCTTGCCTACCGTTTGCCTCACGATCATTCAGAGACATTTTATTAGGGTAAGTTGAGCCTTTACGACGCATGTTTTTCATATGTGTCCAAAAATACCTCGGATTATTGCTGATAGATTCCTCGATGTGTAAAATATAATTATGATAACATTTTTTTATTAGTTCATCGCAATCCTTCCTTAGGTAAGAAAATTCAATTTTATCTAGTGGATTATTATATAATTTAATTTTTTTATGACATTTGTGTTTCTGTTTAATGAGTCTAATTAGAGCGGGTGTAAACCAGATAGGATAAGATTTTGACGATTTGCACGACCTGGGAACGAATCTGTCTATAGCTACCTGCAGGATTTCGTAGAACTTCGATATCATTTCGTTTACATTATTAAGTACGCCTAAAGTTTGTAGCCAATCAACACCATTCAAGAATGCTATAATGGAATCAAAATCAGCTCTTTCAAAATTGTGGGAACATTTATTCTTAGTTGCGGAAAAATTAGCTGATACGTTGATTGTAAAGAAAAATTCTAATGGTGGATGTAAAATGTCTACGTTGCGTATAGGAAACTGACTTTCGACTACATTGATGTTTGCATTAGACAAGACTAGATCTAATATCTTTCCACTCGCATTCCTGTTAGTGTTATATTGATTCAGATCGTGCAAAGCGAAAAAATCTATTAAACTACTTTTAAGAAGACAGTTGGAGTAGTTACTTGGGGATGCGTACTGACCGTTAATATCGGGTTGAGGTGCCCACGTGATCGAACTCATATTGAAGTCACCAAGCAGCAAGATTGAGTTTTTAGCCGAGCTTAGATTATTATTATTTATGGTTTCCGTAGTGTTATTAATAAATGTTTCCAGTGTGTTACGATCAACCGGTGGTGGGATATATACTGCGCACACATGTAAGTATTCCGTTAAATTACTAGCGTTAAGTTCAATTGTGACCCATAAGTCTTCACCAAGACTTTCCCAACTAATTTGTCTGCGCGAGTTTAATCCGTTCTTTTTTACTGCTATCAAAACTCCGCCACCAATTTTCTTATGACTAGAAAGGAGAGATGTTTCGCGATCGCGTCTAGATATGTGGTATCTATCGTCAAAGATCTCAGCATCGTACACACTATTATTAAGCCAAGTCTCAGTTAAAATAATTATGTCATAGTTTGAGTTAAGAACTTGGTTATTTACATCCGTTAAGTTAGAGCGAAGACCTCGGACATTTTGATAATAACATTTTAATGAATCGAATTTAATGATAAAATTAGTTTACCAACACATGTCAAAGATTATTATCAGTAAGCTAAGATAAATTTAAAAGAGATTCCGAATTTTTAATAAGTTTATAGTCCGATGATTTGCTTTTTCGCATAAAAACTCGACCGTTCTTAATCCAGACGAATTCGTATTTAAGTTCCTTGGCTTTGATTCGTGCTTCTGCATGCAATGCCTTTGTGGCCGGTGGCAAGTGTTCGGCAACGTATATAGGACATTTTTTTCCTCCAATTCCTAAGTGGCTGGTATTAAGTTTGTCCTCGTTGCATTTTGCTTGCTTGTTAAAAGCTATTGTAGCTGCAAGAAAAGTATCTCGGATTCTTTGGCTACTGAATTTGACTATTACAGAGCGTGGTCGAGGGCTTTCCTTATTGAACTTCATTATTCGGCTGCAACTCTGTATGTCAGTGTCAGATATGTTACATTTAACGGTTGCGGCCAGTTGTTTTACTGTCGAGACAATATTTTCGGATCGATGTTCGGGAATGCATTGAATTTCTAGGTTACTGGCTCTGGATTGATTTTCAAGTAATGTAAGTCTCGCTTTCAGATCGCCTACTGTGGCCTGTAAAATTTTATTATCAGATTGTAGCGACTTAATCACTTCGTTTTTGGCCGACAGGTCATTTTTAATACTTTCGTATTGGTCTTCAAGAAAATTGATTGAAGCCAGAACTTCATTAGTTTTTGCGGTAAATTCATCGAGTATACTTTTCTTGAACACGTCCAGCAGCGATTTCATTTCTTCTCTGACTATAGACCGAACGTTATCAAGATCTAGTTCTGCCATAGCAGTAGGTACCTTTACTTTTCGTTCGCTATCCTTTACGCGACGAGTGACGTTGCAGCTTTGATTAGCGTGTTCCTCTAAAGTGTGATTTAGGGAGCTTCTAATTGGAGTATTAGTGTTGTCGCTTTTCGGTCTAGCGCAGATCGGACATAGCCATGTACTCTTATAATTCTCAGTTAGTTCATAGTAACAAGTTTTGATTGTAGAAATACAGTTGTAGTGATATCGCTTTTTGCATGTGCAACACGACATTACTTCTGTTGAGTTTGGAAATCGATGACAACATTCAAACTTACTTTTGGAAGACATTACTAATTGTTTTGCTTGATCTTAAAATTTAAATTTAAAATTTTGTAGAAAAATTTATTTTTATTTTCGGTGCGTTGGATTTGAAGTCGGGTCCTGCGGTTCGTAGACCAAGCGCACGACGCAATGCGCCAATTTGTTATTACCTAAATTAGCGAAAAACGGCTTCTAATATTCAGTTAATAGTGTACATGTGATATGAGACGATAGAATGACGCTACCTCCCAATACCACTACTAATCAAAAACATATTGATTATATATCAAATGATAACACTATGAAATTAAAATCTTAAAATTATATCTTCAGTGAACCAAAAATCAGTTTCTTTTACAAAAGTAATTAAAAGAAAACAAATAAATTTAAAATAACATATAAACATTTATAAAATTAAATGAAAGTCTTATTAAATTACAGGATTGTTATTATTGTTGTACTCTGTTTGGAAAATTTAAAACAATAATATTAAACCCCTCAATTGTCCTGGCTATTTTGGACATTGCATTTGATTATAACTTTATTTTCGGATGCTCCATATATTGATCATTTCTTGTTGGTAGAGTGTTGTTGCTTGGGGAATGTGGTATGGAACTAAGTTGTGATTCTAAAATGAAAATAAATATTTGATAACATCCCATATCTGTAGAGTAATGTTTAATAGTTGTTAATTATAAATCAATGACAAAATTAAGGTGGAATATTTGAATTAGAAGTTTTAATCCACCACAAACCATTTAAAAGGATGTTTAAGATTTATTGAAACATCTATATTCTCTACACAAAGAGATAACACATATGACGTCAACTTATGTAAATTATTGCAATTAAAAAATGATGGATTACCTTTTTACCACTTGAGTGTAAGATATACATATTGCAAGTTCCTTATTTTTATCAAACTGTAGGAGGGGCTTGACCAAGTCCACTTTCTATGTGGCCATATCTAGAAGATAAAGTTCATCATAAAGAGTCTCTTTTCTCCATGAAATTAACCAGCTGTTGGCCCATTTGGTGCCGTGGCCCTAGCCTATCCATTAGATATTCCTAGAAAAATAAAATAATATTAAAATGTCTGTCTTTAAAAGTGAGCAAAAAAATAGTTATTCTTATTAGATGCCACACAAAAATATTGAGAAGTTAATGAATCAACATTGTTATTTGTAATAACTAAGTAGTGAGAAAGGTTAATTATTGTAAGTTGAGTCTTCAAAAGCAACACTTGACCATCTGTGACTGCTATCAATCCCTAGTTTAATGTTGTTCAACAGGCCAGAAATTGCTTTTTTTCTGTACCCAAATTAAAAAACATATCTACCTATGAAATTTAAAAAAAAATTGTTATACTTACTTTAGCCTATCCTTGACCATTATTATTTATTTTGTTCCTCCTAATTAGCTAACAGTGCCCATTTCGTCTGTTTCATATGATGCTTAATTGTGTTAATGCGGTAATGAACTATTTCAAACTGTTTATAGTTATACCCAAATTGAAAGGTCTATTATTAATTCACTCTACACATACTTAAAAAGCACTTCACCTTTAAACTTAAAAAGAGTTCTTCGAAAGTTGATATTTGTTTACTTTGTTTCATGGTCGTCATGATAACAATTTTTTCTGACAACAAAAAAATGAGGCAAAGTCACGCTCCTATACAGCCTTATAATTAATTAAAACTCGCAAATATAGCGTTTTTTTATAAGAACTGTATGAAAAGATGTTATGTTTGACGAATTACACCATTTATTAATTATTTTTACTACTTAAACGCTCGTTTATGAAAGTTACAAAGGGTTTATTATGACTTTACCGGTTTAACGATAAATAAAACATGCCTGTTGCTAGGAGTAACGCAGCTAACTTCATGTGGTACAACAAAATTTTTGGCCAATCCGAGCGCAACTCCGTCTTCAATCCAATGTTGTCAAAATTGTTTTCAAGAGTATGCTAATTTGTCAGCATTGGATTGAAATTGAGATTGGATCGAAATTGTTATTGGATTCAAGAGTAAGCTAGCTGGTATGTATGTTAGTATGTACCATAGGCCAATGAAATGTGTTTGGTTGATAAATGATCATTTTGACAATACAAGATGAACTAAATGTAGTTAGTAATTATTTATGTGTGCTGAAGAAAGAGCAGATAGTGCTCACTCAATTTATGGTGACACTCATCGAGAGTAAGTGGGGACTTAACGGCAGTTGATTTCAAGAAATTCACAAAGTAAAAAAGATGTTTTAGACCGTAACCAGGTAAGTATTGCTATCTTAACTTCGAGCGTTAATTATAAGTTATAGCACATTTATTTCTTTATTACCTATTTGGTTACGGCAAATCCTAACCTATAAAGTGACATTAATATTTTTTGGTATTCGTAGCGTTTAAATCATAAAAATGACTATATGACATTATTTTCTAAACTTACATATAGTTTTTCCACTATATCTTATAATTATACATAAACTTTCACTGTCAGGTTTTTAAATGTATGGAAAGTGGGCATGATTCTCTACAAAGAATATTAAGATCGATGCTTGGTGTTGAAATAACCGGTGTAGGTTCGTCTTTAGGTATTATGACGGAAGAGGATTAGTCAAAACAAAGATAAGGTACTCGGGGTTTCGCGTGGGCGTAGTTGCGATAAGGCGTTGCACCGATCTCGAATACAAGCAATAGCACACAATTAAGATATAATGTTTAAAAGACACTTGATATACAATGAATTATATTAAAGTGAATGAATGAGAGTATAATTGAAATATGAATAAATTTGTATTTATATTTAGATTTGACTGTTCAAATAAATTAACTTATATATTTTGCAAAGTTCATAAAACATTCAGTTTTATTCACAATATTTAAAACCGTATCATTATAATATTCGTATAAAGCTGGAGCGGGCTTACAGGAACATGTCGGGTTTATGTACTTGTATTTTGATCAGGATTCAGGAACACAGCGACAGCGTAGAAAACAGCGAAAGTGTGCAGTACTGTTGACTTCTTAGACTCGGTTTGCGGATGATGAGCAGATGCTGGATAGTATTTTTCTTCTACTCTCTTTTCTTTTTTCTTTCAGTTGTATAAGTTCTAGCATTCATTTTCATGCAGCCAGGCGGGTGACGTTTTCGGAAATTCAGCGAAGAAACTAGTTTTAAGCGGTAAGTATTTACAGAGATCATAACACAAAATGTTCTAGTAATTGCACAATTGAGTCCTCAGAGGCACTAAGGACCTTTTATAGATCCCACCGCTGCCACCAATGTTATACGGGGCTTCACGAAATGTCTTAAAAAAACTATTTAGAAATTACAACTGGATTTAATTATAGAAAGACACAAATTAAGAATTGAATTTGAGAGGCGAGTTTTCGGATGAGAGTGTATGACGGACTGAATGGTATTGCTAGTATTGAAATAAGAAAGTACTGAAGCTACTAAGAGAGTGCTGACTGTGTGCTTTGTGTCAGCGGATCCCTAGTAAAATGGGATCTATAACAAAGGGCTGTACTAAATTACCTACTCGCTAAATCTAAATGCGGCTCTTCAAAGGGTCTGATCATACTACAGTGCCAGTTTAGCTTTGGTGTATAGGCAGCATCGCCAGTGAGCAATTATTTAGCTGAGCTGGACTTATATATGAAGAACACTGGAACAGATTGTTAGGTGTAAAAGCGGCCGAATTACTCTTCATAAAATATAACTTACTCTTACTTAATTTTGAATGTTAATTAAAAGTTTTATTTGTAATTTTGAATAAGTAGTATTTCCGTTACCACAACCGTTTCTGTTTCCGTTTCTGCTAAAAAATATTTTTAATATTTGTTTTCGTTTCTGCTTCCGATATGACACTTCCGTTGCATCACTACTTTTCATTGCTTTTGAAAAAAGAATTCGTTTATTCAATAACAAAGTACAGCTTCCCGCTTAAAGCGCTACCCTTAATAATAAAAATGGTAATTTTGACATTTTTTTTAAATAGTTGATATAAGTGTTATACCTTTTCTGAATTTGCAGTAATTGGAGCAGTTTTCCGAATTATTTACCAGTTTACGTCAGTAAATTTTTTTTCACGGTAGGTCATCAAAGTTGGAGGTTCAATTTTTTCAAAGGTAAAAAAGTAACACAAATCATTTTATTTTATTAAAAAATACACTAGATTTTAGGAAAAATTTACTTTCAACGCATGGAACAACTGTTTGAAACTAAAAACATAAAAAAACCAACAACTTTCAAGGTATTTCTAACGACAACGGTAGAAACACTAACTTAAAGTAGAGATTTTTGAGAAAGTACGGTCATTTTTTTATCTGCAAGACCTAAGGCTAAACTATCTTCCATGTCACTCTGACGTGATATTTTTGCGACAACCAGTATAGGAAGGTAGTTAAATAGAATTAATTTAACATCACAAAATACACGGATCACAGGTAATCAACTATAAATTGTACTGAGGCTAATTTAATAGCTGATAATAATAATTAATTCGTTTCTACGAATTAATTGTCCGAATAGTCTAGGATGAGCTAGTAGCGGGATAAAACAAGTAAACTGTGCCATGCCAGAGCCATGACTGCAGGGGTAGGACAGTTGCCTTGGACCACAAGAACACAAGAATTCAATTTAAGGTAGCGCAATCCATAATTTGTTTCCGAAAACATTATGTTTATTATTGGTCTAAGGGCTTCACAGATGTCGCTAATTTTTAAAAAGAAACTGAAATTAACTTGAAAATAAAATTAAATGCACGATACATTTATTGGTAATTTTTTTTTATAACAAATATTATTTTCACATAAAATAAAAACTTAAACATCATGAAATCAATCGATTATGATAATTATGATACTGGCCACCCTAATTTTCAAAACGTCAAATATTCAAACGGAAATGAAAGTCAAAATGGTTGCTACTTTTTGCGTGTGCGTATGTTTGTAGATTTCTCCATTTTATTTTATTCTATTTTGGTTGTGAAAACTCTCAGAAAGTGCGTAGAGTCGAGCGTTGATCTCCTTCGCCTTGTTGTGCTGTGGTGACTTCGCCCCGATTTTGAATTGTGTTGGACAATATTGAGAAAGGACGCTGTTTTTGTGTTGTGTTTTACACGTATATAATTTTGTTCAAAATGCCTGCTCGATTGTCATCGTTATGATCATTCATCTATCATCATCATTTCAACTATGTACATAGAGTTCAGGGAAAAAACATTCGTTGTCTATGGTTGACTATGACACATGACAGTGACACTTTTAGGTTATTTTTCTTTCCAATCGTTATTGTTTTAAGCATTCCTGTCGAATTATTTGATTTGTGAGTTTTTTACGAAAAATGTTAGACGAAGAGTGTAGTGTTTTAAGGTGTGAAAGGTCCAGTAAAAAGAGGAAGACTTTTGGTCGAATTTCAGAAGTTAACAAGAAGCTAAACCTTCGAAGTCATGAAGCGGGTGAAAATTGTTACTGTAAGAGGTACAAGTGTTTTCAAGTTGTAAACCCAGAACAAAGAAACAATATTTTAAGGGATTTTAATCTCCTGCCAACTCGTGATGCACAAAATTTGTATTTATGTGGTCTCATCACAGTTTACGAGGTACAAAGAAGGCGTCCAAGAAAAGACGAAGATGATGCAAATTTACATTCAGCAACTTATGCATACCGGGTTAGAATCACTAGCAATAATCAAACGATAGATGTTCCAATTTGTTTTAAGGCATTCATGGCTATACATGGCATTACCCAACAAAGGTTAAAAACCCTGAAGAAGTTTTTGCAAGAGACTGGACATGCCCCATTAGACAGGCGAGGCAAGCACAGTAACCGGCCAAGGAAACTCACAGAAGATATAAAAAATAAAGCAATGGAGCACATTAGGTCATTTCGTGGCCGTAAAAGTCATTGTAGTCTACACGAATCCTCGAAACTATATCTTTCAGAAGATTTAAACGTAAAAAAAATGTACAATATGTTTTAATACAAAGATTCATTGTCTTATGAGTCATACAGAACTCTTTTTGTAAATAACTTTAATATTGGTTTTGGTTACCCGAGATCAGATACTTGTGGAAATTGTGACGAGTTTAAGGCTAAACTGAAAGGCTTAGAAGTTGACTTAAAGAATGCATTTAATAGTGAATAAAAGGGTGTTATTGAAAAAAAGATTAGAGATTTAGAAACTGAAAATAAAGTACACAAGTTAAAAGCCGAGGTATTCTATCGCAGAAAAAGAGAAACTATAATTTATTGTCAATCATCTTCTACAAGAGAAGCTATCGCCATGGATTATCAAAATAATTTGAGCATGCCTAATCAACTATTTCAACGGTTTTTTTTTTCATTAAAGATTCGTGGCACTTTTCCTGCTTTAGTTTGAATATTGTTACATTTCTTATTTTCTTCTGTTCTTTGTACTGTATTTGTGATTCCCGTGATCCTGTTTTCTACTTCAACTAATTTTTCCGTTTTCTTGGTCTTGTTTTCTGATTTTATTTGAACTAAATCCACGGTTTGCTTAGTTTAGTCCTCAATGGTATTATTATCTGCTGTTATAATTCTGTTTTCCTCAAATTGAACTCTGTTTTCAGTTTTCATAGTACGCGTTTCGCTTTCCTGTTCTATTTGGTCCAGTACTTGATCTTGTATTTTCTCGTTTTCCATTATATTTTGCATTATTTCTGATTCATTGTCACAAAAATATCTCGCAAATTCTTCTAAAAGTTGCTCGTCATCGTCAACGCAGTAGTCCGAAGAATCGTGTACGGAAAATAATTCATCGTCAGTGTCTGTAGTATCATCATTAGTCAGACTCTTTTCCTTTTAATTTTTTGGGTTTTTTTTATCTGCCTTCCTTTGACGTTGATGGAATTGGATTGTCATAAATATTAATAGTGCTTTTATTATGTTTACTTGGTAATAAATCATAATTTTTTGAAATTGCTGTTGGCTCTGGTCAAAAAAAATTCGTAAAGCCTCGGTTTTCAGGTAAGAATGTAACATCGGATAGGATTGTGGCTTTATTTTTATTAGCGACATTTTCTTTATTTGTGATTTTCATCTTTTTCTCAAGTGGTTTCTTTTCTGAGTTAGTGGCTCCTTTCCGTTTATTATTCATAAGCTCTCGTTTGTTATAAAGCACATGAGATTTGATATTTAAGCAATTGCAGAAACCTTTAAAAGTTTCTGTAGTTGTTTTGAAACAAAAACAACTAAGGCATCTGAATTTGATACTGTTCTGTAGTTCTGATGAATCTGTATTGTTAACAATTTGATGCAAAGACATCGTTTGAGGTACCGGTATCAGGTTTTCCTTTACAGTGTAGGTTTTAATAGCGTCTTGTGATATATAAAAGATTAGTATTGTAGTATCTGATTTCTGCAAAACTTCGTAAGCCGTTTCAGCATTTGGTATGTCAACGCCCTGTGAAACAACATTATCAAGGCGCCGTTTTATTGCCGCACCCACTCCATCAGCCGCTCCTTTTCCATGCGACGCCTCGCTAAAATTCCAGGAGGAGTAAGGGAATCCTTTTTCTTTTGTGAGTTTGGAAAATAAGAAAAACTTTTTTTCTCTTTATATTAGCTTGTTGGGTCGTCCGAAAAGAAGTGAATCCCTACAACATTCGGAAATTCTGTCCTAACGTAAGCTAATACCGGGTCTAAATGTGCCCAAATTGCTTCTGGGCTATGCTCGTTATTGGGCGAAATGGATGCAAATGTCTGAGGCTGCCTTTCTTTGGTATATAGGACTCCATTATGTATGGGGAGTTGGGGCTTTGATGCCCCCCAGTGCATAGACTACACTTCTTTTGTTAGTTTACAGGTATAATTTTCGCAGAAGTCAATATGCACTGCAACTTCATGTACTGTTAAATTTTTTATGCAAGTTAAGTACTGTGAATATTGGTGTTTAATATTGTATACGTGTTTCTTGAATCTGTTTAGGTCATTATTATACAAATTTGTTAGTTCAGCCATTGTGCTATTAATTCCTTTTTTTACAATTTTTTCGGTACTTTTGTTTGTTCCGTCACTTTTATCCACATATTCGTGTTTTTCACGTACAAATTCTTCCCAAGTAACAACCTCATCGCGACTGTGAGCATCCCAATCAAAAATAAATCGGCGTTGCGGCATGTGGCACACTCTCCATAAGCACATTCCTTTGAGTTAAGATCACACACTACTCTTGTTAATATTTCGTCGAGATTTTTGGTGGCAATTAGTCCTGAAGCGTATAGCTTGTCAGTTTTAAGTTTGAAATTTTCATGTTTTATGCATCCGCATGTGTCAAGATCAGAAAGTTTTGGACGTAACACATAGAATGGCTTATGTTTCTTGAATGAAGAGAATTTTGCTATACCGCCTTCGTTTTTGTATTGCTTATAGATATCTTTTAATGTTTTGAGTAAATACCTTCGCTGTCTTTTTATTTTCTTTGAAGTTTGTACCTCTTTTTTTCCCGCCGTCGCTCTACTTACATCGTCTCTTTCGTAAAATTGCTGTATTTCTTCCACCATTTTTTTATATCTTCGATCTGTATGTGCTTTATTGCGCCGTGCTCTTCCTTTTAACCCCAGTATGAATGTAAATTTACGCTTTTTCCTATATTTTTTCACAACTTCGGTTTCTGTCATTTTTTTAAAATGTTACGTTCATCATTGCTCTTTGTGTCTTTATAAGCATTTTGTATCACATTTGTCAAAATATTGTGCACTAAAAGAACCCTTTTCACTTTATCTTTTTCTTCAATTGTGATATTTGGTAAATTTTCTTCTATAAATGAGCAAGTTTTGGATAGAGGTGTTACATTTTGATTTATTTTTGGTATTGTGTTTTTTTCTTCTGATTGCATTAGCAAAAATTTCTGTAATTGAGTATTTTTTTGGCTCAATCGATTGTTTTGCTTCCGAAGTTTATCGATTTTTTTGCCTAGTAGTTTTATCCTTTCTTCATATCATTTCGTTTTTTGGGCGATCCACATTCTGTACATTTTTTTTCTTTCTCTTTTTATTTTCAGGTCAATGGATTTTTCCTGTTGATTATCACAGGGCCCATCCAAATTTTCATTGACAGGATTTCCTTTTCTCTTTCTTCTTTCTTGTCTCTTATTTTCTCTCCATTTAAGTCTTTGTTTAATAATTTTTTTTCTACAAGCCCTTTTTTTATTTTCTCTTTATACATCCTGTTTCGGTCTGCATTTTTTTAGCACTTCAGAAAACTTTTCAGGATTACTCTGCCGCATACAGTCTCTATACCTCTTTTGTTTCTCGGCGGCCGATAACGGAGCCATCTGAAAAGATGAAATAACATACCCATTCACCACGCGATACAATGTTATGATAATAATATACTTTTAGATTAGGTGTTCGAATAGAAACCAGTTAATCCATCTATGTCAACTAATAAAAAGGAAAAAAACTAACAGTTTCTATTGTATATACAGGGTTCTATTGTATATACAGCTTTTAGAAGACTGAAACAAAATTTTCTAAGGCGTTGTAGACTGTATATTGAAGTGGAGGGGGGGGGGGTACTTTGAGAATCGGTTGTAAAATAAAATAAGTATTAAAAAACCAAATTGTTTTATTTATTATGAAAGATTATGACATACCATGAAAATCTAATTATCCTTAGTAATAAACAATAGGTGCATAATAAAACGATTATTTTTGAACTTCTTGGCTCTGTGCAATTAAAGGCCGACTAGGGCTAAAAAAGGCCCATTGACCACCACTTTTTTTAGATTATAATTAAAGCTTAGGGTCTTGCAAAGTTTTTAAAATTACTTTAAAGTCATGGAACTCATTATTTAATTTTTAGTTTAAATTTCAAAATTAAACTTTGATTCAATCATATCTGCATAATTTGTTTTCGATTAAAATTTTTGCAATTTGTATTAATAGTAGGCAGCTTATTTTTTTATGTCAAAGAGTCCAACTCATGAAGACTACGCTAACAATAAAAAAAGTAGAAAAGAGAGCAGAATTTTCAAGAAAAAAATTTTTGAATCGCTAATTCGACATTTTTCAAAATAATATTAAAAAAATCGTATCTCGTAAACTAAGAAAAATCGCGGAACATACATGGGGTATTTTCATGTAGCCCGAAAGGTCAGCATTCCAAAAAAAATTTTTGGACGTCACCTTTTAGACCACCCAGTATAGCTACAAAATAAAAATAGAAAAAAGAAAATCAGTTGACCAACAGAGAAGAAAAAGGTCCTGAACTATTTTGTTTTTGCTTATTTAGGTAGGTACATATTTTATAGATTAAAAAAAGGTTATTTTTAGCCCGTTATTTTTCATGCAGTTAAAATCCTCAAGAGCAGTCAAAATTCATAATTTATTACGAAAAAAAAATTGTATTTATAAAGCAAAAAGTTGTTTAAATAAAAATCTAAAAATCTCTCGTGAATGTAAACTCTGCCTAAAATATGTCCCGAGTGTTACGTAACTCTCTTAGTAACGTTCGGTATCACTCGCGACACAAAAATGCTACGAAGCTAACCTAATAATCTAGTATCTCAGAAAGAAACGCAGATTATTACCATAATCCAAGCTTGTTTTAAAAAGTTATAAAGTAGCTATGAGCGGTACAGATAAAAATAACGCAAATATGCAATACAAACCTCGAAATTGGTATTATAACGCCACAAAATAACCGTGACAACTCGTTCAACTCACTAAAAAAGCCGGATCACGTGGACGATTGGAGAAAAATATGTTTTCTTTACATTTTGACATAATTAGCATCAGTGTTGCCGCGCCAAAAAATCATTTTCGGCTTTGGATACACGCGTATTAAGCCAGTAATTAGTAACTCTCTTAGCGTAACGCTTGCGACATAAAATTCCGGTACAAATATTTATGTTTAAATAAAATGTTATAGAAACGTAGTTAAAGTAACAAAATACAAGCATCATAGCGGAAAACTAGTAATAAATCCATTAAAAGCTACTTCTTATCACTAGAAGACATCTTTTTCAACATATTCTATACATAATGCCAAAGAGATGTGCATTGAGACATGATATTTTTGTATGGGAAGAAAAAATGTCCAAAAAATAGTAAATTGCAAGGTATGACAAATTTAACGTTGATCACTTTTAAATCATGATTCATATAATCAGTTGTCACAATGTTATCGATATCAGCAGAGTATTTAATGAATTACTAACAAATACTTTCTTCGGAAAAAAATAAACGAATTGTACAATTTTACACGGCCTTACCCTGTTTTGTTTTTGTGATTAAAACTAATATAAAACATTGAAAATAGTATCATGAAAGGCCGCCCCAATTTAGTAAACAACAATATCAGACGAAAACGCAAAAGGAATGCAGAAAATTGGGCTAGAAACCGGGCTAAACAATTGAAGTAAATAATTTACACATAGGGTTGTCATTTCTTGTCTTGTCACGTAAAGGCCATATTAGTGTAATATATAATATTTTTTTTGTTTTAGGTACTCGGCGAAATCATTAACCGATAGAGTCAGGGGTTGCCGACTTGATTAGACCCAAGATCTCCTTTTTACTGAGGAAGCCCTGTGCGATCTACCAATTACATACTTCTTGAAATATTAAATGAAACAGCATAGTAGTACACAATTAAGTATTATTTTTTATTTTATTAAGTGTGAAAACATAAAACTGAAATTTGTTCTTAGTATCTACTTATATACATATATTGGTGTGAGCATTGCGTCTGAGCATCTTCGGCTAAATTAGCAAAATCGGGTTTGTCGTTGGAAATTGCCAACCTTAAAGAATCCAGGGTATGAGCGTCTGTCAAGCGAGAACGGTATTTGTTTTTTGTTTGTTTTAAGTAGGAAAATGCTGACCCACATAGATATGTTGAACCAAAACACGAATGCAATTGTTCAACATATTTATTCAAACGTGGATATTTCTCGTTGGAAAGCAATGCCCAGAAATCTAGACCTAAGGATGACCTTGCTTTCAAAAATATGTCGCAGCGCAGAGTAATAATTTCGTTTTGAAGTATCACGTGGTCCATTTGAAAATTATCTGCAAATTTTGTAGCCATTTCATAGATATCACTATGATTAATGGAATTATTAAACGGATAACTGATGAATTCCACCAACTTCTCAATCTTTTTGAAATCACCAAAGCGAATTTCGAAGTCTGATACCACAGTCTTAATTTCGGCTGTGTACTTGTTAGGAACTAAATTGTAGGTAGAATGCTTTTCCATATGATCCTTGATGTTTACAAATTGGTGAAATTGTTTCTTTTCGATGTCAACTATCATAGACGCTGTTTGACTTTGAAATGCTGCAATAGAACTCATCATTTCTGTTACTGTTTTATTCTTACCTTGTAGTTCCACATTTAATGTGCTCAGTTTTCCAGTAAAATCTGCTAAAAATGCTAAATCACATTGCCAATCTAAATCACGCAATTGCTGATAATCATCACCCCTCTCTTCAAGAAATTTTATCATTTCGTCCAATAGATCTCGAAATCTTTGCAAAAACTTGCTTCGACTCAACCACCTTAGAACAGTGTGCAATGCCAAATCTGGTTCCTTCTCATCTAATTGCTGTTTAAAGAGCCGCCTTTGGAGAGATTTTCCTTTTATGGAATTTACAATCTTGAAAGAAATATCCATCACATGTTTAGTGTTTAGTCTCTTACTAGCCAGTACTTGTTGAATGAATGAATTATGCAGTGGTAGCTAATGAAGTCTGGAAAATCTTCGTCTTTGTGACGAAGAGCAATTAAACCATTATGAATACCTGTCATTGCAGGAGCCCCATCCGTTGTCATTGATACGATTTTATATAAAGGTAGCCTAATCTGGCTTATATAAGCTTTGAATCCCGTGAATATATCAAGGCCACGAGTTTTTCCTTTTAAGGAAATCATACTTAGCAGTTCTTCTTTCGTCGAGAAATCTTCAAAGATCATCCGAATAAAAAATAAGTAGTTGTGCAGTATCAGTGATATCTGTCGACTCGTCAAGTTGTAGCGAAAAAGCAACACAGTGGACGATATCTTTTTGTAGTTGTTCGTTTATGTTTTTACTTATCGTTTCTATACGGCGCATCACTGTATTTCGAGACAGCTGTAAACTATGAATAGCTTTTTTAATTTTGTCTTTATTTTTGAAATTCACGAACAGCGATTCTGACACTACTTCAAAGATTTCCTTGATGCATTCTCCATCAGAGAAAGGTTTACACTTTTGAGCAATTCTGTAGCTTACTTGAAAAGAAGCTTCTGTTGCATCTTTACTTTGCTCAATAGGCCTAGAAAGCATGTTTTCTTGGACTTTTAATTGCGATTTCAATGCTAGCAATTTACGATGCATTGTGTTAAAATGTCGCTCTAAATTTCCTTTTTTCGGTATTGCCACGGATGTATTACATATAAGGCAGCAACAGTTTTCTTTCACCATAGTAAAGAAGTAGTCCAGTTCCCACTCTTGGTGAAAGTGATAAGTTTTTGATTACTTTGGAGTACATATTTCAAAATAAAATTAAAATATTAGGAACATACTTCGTAAATTAACAAAAGTAGAAATATCCTACCACTAAAATGTAAATAATTTTCTAATGATGGCACAAAATTAGCGAGTAATTATTATTTTTAAGTTACCACGTACTAGGAATTCGCTAAAACCACCGAGTACGTAAAATAACAATTGTTTCATAATACTCTTTAAAAAATAGCCAAAACCACATTATAAAATGTAGAAATTACAGTTTGAGCTGTAAAATTTGTTATACCATATATTATTCTCAACAGTTCCTATTTCACATTGTAATTCTTACTTTTAAAATGAATGATAAATATCTCTTTATAAAGAAAAAATTACACTTCAATAAAATCGTAATTTCTACAGTTTCTGTTATGAATAACTTTAAATTTAGAACAAGGAAAACTTACAAAATAAAAAGTAAATAATATTTTTAAAATTTTGAAACTGTAAAAACTTACTCTTCAAATTGTAATATTATTCTTACTAACCTAAAATTTAAAGATTATGAGCTGCAATCTCTACGAATTTTTATTCGGAAGGACTTACGTTACTATTTAAACTGTAGTTTCTACATGTATCCGTGTGTATTAACGGATTTCGAAATTCTTACAGTATAGGTAGGATTATTGAGAGGTTCGTTTGCAATAGTAACAATATCAAATATATTATCTTACTTTATTTGATAAACCTTCAGAAGCATTTCTTCCTGCATTTGATGTTCCTTCAGCGTTTCTTTTCAACCACTTATCCATAGCGTACGTATATATTAGGCGCGATGCAATCTAATCGTGATTTATAGCGGTAGTCGTCGACGAAGTAATTCCGCTGGTCTCTGTCGTCAACTAACGGATTTACAGACATCCGCCCCGTCTCTGCGTCCCACCGCTTCCCGCTTTTTTTCATCGCGTGCCGAAATAAAAGAGAGCTATACTGCGTAAAAGAGAGGATAAATAACGTGCGGAACTATTTCAATTTCAATTTCAAATCGTTTATTGCTTCTATAATGTACAGTACATTAGCAGTTACAGTGACCATTATAGACCCTGTCGGGCGTTGCAATATACAAGAAATGTACAATAAAATAATTAAATGGACTTATAACTATGTAACATCATTATATTATATTTGGCTATTTTGAAAATAAAATGTTATTTAATACTTAGTAATTAACTATCAAAAAATTCAGTAAGCGTGTAAAAGCATTTTGATATAAGATAATCATGAAGTTTTTTATTGAATGAACTTAATTTAATATCAGATTTTATATTTATGGGTAGTTTATTGAATATTTTAATTGCCATGTAATATGGACTACAATTGAGCATTTTGGTTCTAGATGGGGGTAAATATAACCTATGTTTATGCCTAGTATTTACATTGTGTGTTTCTTTTATCTGGGTGAAGAAGTGTTTATTTTTAAATACGAAATTACTTATATCTTTTATGTAAATAGAAACTAAGGTTAATAATTTAAATTTAATGAAGTAGGGTCGACAGCTACGTCTGTTATCAATTCTGGCAAGTATCCTAACACATTTTTTTTGTAAAATGAACAATTCATCTGCATTAACACTATTACCCCAAAGGATAATGCCATATTTTAGCCACGAAAAGGCATACGCGTAATGTGTCGAAAGTGCAGTTTCTAAATTTGTGCTATGATTAATTTGATAAAGCGCATATGTAAATTTAGAGAGCTTGCATTTAATTTTTTCAATATGTGACTTCCAGTTTAAATGTGTATCTACATTAAGTCCAAGCAAGTTATACGAGTCTACCTCTTCTATTAGGGTATTTTGTAATTGAAAATTAATTTCTAGGGGTGGTTTATTATATGAACGAAATTGTAAAATTTTTGTCTTTTTAAGGTTTATTTCTAGATTATGGCTATCAAGCCAATGAGTGACATTATGAAGTGTATCATAGATAAGGGCTTCAGAGCTAATGTTGTCGTTACTTTTTATAAGTATTGACAAGTCATCTGCAAATAATACTGGCAGTGTTGATTCTCTATACAAACATTTTGGCAGGTCATTTACATAAATAAGAAACAGCACACAGCCTAAGACGCTTCCCTGTGGGATTGAACTAGTTAGGTGTTTCTCTTCAGAACGAACTTTTATTACTTCATTTGTAATTTGGTTGAAGTGTTCAATTTCTACAATTTGCTTCCGATTATTTAAATAGGATTTAAACCAGTTATGTACTAGCCCACGGATACCCGAATTCATAAGTTTTAAAAGTAGTTTATCATAGGGCACCCTGTCATATGCTTTCGTCATATCGAGTAAAATATCAAAAGTATGTTTTTTATCATTTAAATTTTGTAGGGCCATTTGTATGAACTTATATACAGCTAGGGTGGTGGATCTTGATTTTCTGAATCCATTTTGGCTATCATCCAGTATTTCATACTTTTCAAGGAATGAGTAGACACATTGCTTTTTCGTATATCTTTGAAAAGGTAGGCAATAGGGCTATTGGTCTGTAGTTGTTAGGGTTTTTTTATCTTCTTTTTTGTCCAATGGTTTTATTAGTGCTATTTTGAGAGGGTCTGGAAATATGCCATGTTGAAAACTTTGGTTTACTAAAAAAGTAAGGGGATGGACAAATTCTTCAGTGCATTGTTTTAAAAGCGCCGGTGGTATATCATCTACACCACAGCTATATTTAGTTTTTAATTTTTTTATACTATTTTGGATTTACCTTTCATCAACTGAGGTTAGGTACATGGAGCACGTCGCTTTCAATTCGACAGAATTTTTATATTGTTTCTGATTTTTATTAATATTATTAGTTTTACCAATTGCTGCATATGTTCATTAAATATGTTAGAAATTTGAATGGGACGCGTTATTGTGTTATTATTAATATTTAACATCATGTTTTTGCGATTTTTTGTTTTCATTTTACCCAATTTATTATTAATTATGTTCCACATGGTCTTTATTTTATTACTCGAATTTTTCATTTGTTTAATGTATTGTAGTTTTTTTGATAATTTGATACTACGTTTAAGAATTTTTGTGTATTTTTATAGTAATTAAGAAAAACTGGACTTTTTGTATCATTAAGGATTATTCTTAAAAGTATTTTATGCTTACAAGATTTTTTAAATCCAGTTGTCAACCAGCCTTTATTTTTTTGTTCTTTTATTTTTACTTTCATCATAGTTATATGTTCGTTTAAACTATTTGATATTATTTTAAGAAAAATATTATAGTTCTCATTTACAGTTTGGTTCTCTTTTAGAATATTATTCCAATCGACGTTATTTAATGATTTTTTGAATGAATTAATGTTTTGTTTTGTAAAATACCTTTTTCTTGTAAATAACTCTTGCTTTTTGCTCATCGCCGTCTCTAAATTTAATTCTAGATTTGTTGCTTTATGGTCTGATAAACCATAATCAATAACATAGCAATTTTTTACTAAAGATATATAGTTTGTAAAGATTAGATCAATACAGGTGGCTGTTTAATTTGTGACTCGGGTGGGTTCTTTTATAAGTTGAGCTAAATTATGAGAACGCATTAAATTTAAGAGTTCCTGAGAATCACTATTGTTTTCGTTAACATTTATATTAAAATCACCCCCAATAATGACATATTTATGACTATATTTTAGTTGTATTCTATTAAGTAGTTTATTTAATTGTTCATAAAAGATATTAATATTACGATCCGCTCTATATAAGCTGACTAAAACAATATTATACTTCGGTATTTCTATTGCACAAAATTCAATCGTAAATTCTACGGAAAAACTAACCAAGTCTATTTTTTCAATATAATCAATACAATCTTTCAGCATAATACAAACACCTCCACCACCGTGCTTTTTTCTACTAAATTTTGAAGCTACTTTATAATTTGGTATTACTATAGATTCACAAAAGTCCTCACTTCTCCATACTTCTGACAATAATAATATGTCAATGTTTGTATCAACTAATAAATGCTCAATTAAGTCTACTTTATTTCCTAAGCTTTGAACGTTTTGGAAAGTTAATTTAAATCTGTTAACGAAATGTCTTGTCAGGAATACTACTTTTGGTTATAGGCCCTGTTTCTTGTTTTGATGATAGGCAGTTACTTATCGGTAAGGTTTCTTCCTTTTTTGAGACAATTTCAGAGGTTTTAAAATCATTGGCACTTTTTACCACAATTTTGCCACAATCCTCTTTTTGGTATTCTTCTATGTTCTTTATTAGATCAGCGACGTCTTTAAAGATGATCTGCATGCCGTAGTCGTTTATCTGGCCTGTGCGCTTATGAAACATGGTATGGTTGTAATCGAGGTTCAAGTTGGAGTCAATTAAATATGAGTATTGATATGTCATATTGTCGAAATAAAGGAGGTTATTAAACAGTTCTATTCTCTTGTTGAATAGGTTTACAAATCTACCACATTTGAATGTCGGCAGACACAACATAATATTTGTATGTGTTATTTGTAGTAATTTTTCTCGGATGTAGGTAATAAGCTCAAAATAATTAGTTGTGGCCTCAAAATCCTCTTTGCCAATGACTATTATGCAGTAGTCTCCTAAGGAGAAGTTCTGAAGTTTTTTTCTATGTCTAGTAGAAGTCGTCTTATGCCATGATCAGTTAGTAGATAGTGGCATATATCATAGTTGTTTTGTACATTATGTTGTAATATGTTTCGGGTCTTCATAAATCTGGACGTACTGAGTAGACAAATTTTGTTTGCAGCTTCCTTCACTACTTTGGGCTTGTTGTGCATATCAAGATCAGAGTTTGTAGGAATTTTGACACTAATCATTGTGGATAAGTTATTATTTAATGGGCTCTGGCTATTAATTTTTTGCGGTGAAAGAATTAAGTTACCACTGTTTATCGACTTTTCTTTAGAATTAGGTTTTGGCGATTTAGAAGTAATGATATCTGATTCAGATATCAGTTTATTTAACTTTAATTCACATTCACCTACTTTCTTCCATAAAGAACGGTTTTCAGTCGTCAGGTAATATATTTCGTTTTTTGCGCTCTTTAGTTTGCACTCTAGGTTTTCTATTTTTACTAATAATTCTTCAACTGTATATGTGTTTTTTTTAGTTTGTGGTTCTGATAGAATTTGAGTGTCTTTAGTAGGATTTGATGCCGTCGACAAGAACTTTTCGTCATTGTTTAGTTCCTCGAAAGAATTATCAGTGGGAATATTTACTCGGGTTTTATTGCGGCAGGTGACGTAGTCCCGATCCTGTGTCGAAGTATTTGTTCCTGGCTATGGTAGGGTATTATTAAGGGGCGTAGACGCATCTAGTATGGACGAATAGGATTGGGTAGAACTATTTTGTAACGACACCTGTAATATTGCATTAGTGGTAGCTGGGGATTTTATTTTATTTAAGCATGGATCGCATCTATAAGCTTTTTTGTTTCCGCTGTCATTATTCGGAAGCGCTGGAATGATACTTTAGTACAAACGATGTGGTAGTACTTTTCACAAACTGAACACTTAAGAAATTGCTTATTTACTATGGATGTTTTGCACTTAATGCAATTTAACGCCATCTTTCCGTCAGTCCCAGAAACAGTTAACATGCGTACTAGCAAAGCAATTACGCGGAGTGATGGTTATTACCGGTGCTGGGCGCTAGCTGGTTGAAGGTGAAAATAGTTCATGCAATATACGATAGATGTGGTTGGCTATTTGCGATGTTAGTTTAAGCACTACGGTCAAAGTCCGTTTTGGTGTTCAAATTAAAATAACGGTTGAGAAAAACTAATTAGGTTCACTTGAAAGCATTTTAGGCACTAATATTTTACACAGTTCTGTTTTTACTGATAACTTTACCTTTTCCCACGGGTTTCGATTGTTTATACAGATGTAAACAGTTTTTATCGACAAGAAAAAATATTACTTTTGTATCGGCTATAATGACGTTTTTGGCTCACTTCACTATAAGATAACACTTTTTCATGGGTATTGCACTTAAACTTCATTGAATGTACAGTTTTTATAATCAAACTTTATGATTTACTATTTTTAAAACGAAATACGGATCCTAATGTTTACGTGACACAACAACTTCTCGTCCTGACACAACAACTTCTCGTACTATAGATATATTTTAATATTTCTATGTGCGGAACGGTGATTGAAATTTATACAAGCTGGGTTTATTATGAGAGAAGTGATAGTGACTAGCGCAGTCTGTTCTACGTATTTATGTTTATATTTTTTGCTTTCTTACGATCGCCTGGACTAATAATCGCGATCGACCGGTCGATCGCGATCGACCGGTTGGCCACCCTTGCGATAGAGTGTGCATTCATTTCGAAAGCACTAAAATGTGCCACATTAACAATGGCACAGTGAAAAATAATTACAAGAACTTTTTTACAAACATAAAAATAAAAACAATCAAGACTATCTAATATTAAAATACTGTTCTATTGAACCTGTGAAGCTGAAAGCGGGTTTTAAAGGCACAAAACAAATAACAATTAAATATGCCGTATTTCCACATAATCTCAAGGTGCCAATATGTCAGAAATTATTTTTAAGTCTGTTCGATATAATGAAACACGGAGTGACGTATGTAATGAATAGATTTTTTTTCATGCTGGAGATATAATCATTGATAAAAAGCGAGGTAATAAGAGTTCCTTTTATGTTATTTTATGGATAGTATGTCTTTAATTTATTGGGTACCCACCTATTTTAATTTATTTTATTTTATTCCAGGGGGAGATCGTAAGGAACATTTGGAGAACAAAAACTATCTAGTCATGGATTCGACCGCACAGTGGGTGATACAAGTACGTGCATAAATGTTATTGCTGACTTTGCACCCTGTGTGTGGCCTATATCGCGTCACTTGAGTAAGCAAATGTAATAACGTCTGCATGAAAGATGTATTGGAATAAGTTGGCCATTGTTGAAGTACATGAGCTTCCGTACGGACATCCCTTAGTTTTATTTTAGTTTTTAAAAACGCCTCCACCGCTCCCGTTAACTTGACTGGCGCAGCCGGTAAGATCGCCATTTGCTTGCGCCGTCCGCGAAATAAATTCGTTTAAAATCTTTTACCGCGTTCGTGCCGCGAGGCGATCCTGCGAACCAATATAAATTTGTCAAGTGGAGAGCAGCTGAAGATGACGAAGGCCAGCTGGTGAGTCCAAATTTTCACCTTCCTTTCCTTGCCATATTATATAGTTATGTTATTTTGCAATTAGACCTCTTGCGATATAACGTTATCTGGTTTTACATAAAAATCTGTGAAACTTATATTTAATAATACTTAAACTTAACAACTAACTGCATATAGAAATACTACGAATAAGATAAGTAATCGCGTCCATGTAATAACGACGCGATAAGAGCTTGCACTGTGGGAACAAAGCGATTATAACTATTACAAATTATAATTGTAGTGTATGTTCTAAATGTATATGTAAATTTTTATTGAGGACTTATTTATTTCATATTGTGTATTTTACTTATTAATTATTTTACTTTTATTTTGACTGAATTTTTGATTGTGAATTTGAATTCTTGTATTAATTATATTATTTTATCGCCGTATTTTATAAAATAAAGTTGTACAAAATGGAAGATCAAGTACAAATTAAGATGATTCCTAATGAAATGCTCAAAATTGTACCGATATTTAGCGGTGATAAGCATCAATTAAATCTTTTTATTCGCAAATGTGAGTAAATATTAAATAAATATAGGGGATACGATGAACAAAATTTATACGTTATGTACGCGATAACAAGTAGACTCGTAGGCGACGCTGCAGCGCTCTTTAGCGAGTGTGAGGACATTAATTCATGGGAAGATTTTAGAGAACTGCTAATTCAACATTTTGGAGACCCTAGGAGTGAAGAATGGAATGCTATAGAACTTGAAGGTTTGCGTATCCGAAGATTACGTTTCTGTAATAGGATCCAATCCTTTCGTAGTGTATTAATATTGAAAGTAAATAGATTAACCGATTCGAATATAAAAAGTAGCAAAATTATTATATATAATAACACATCTTTAAATGTCTTTTCGTATAATTTTCCAGAAAATATGGTGCGAATTGTTCGCTTAAAAGCGCCCATTACACTAGAAGAGGCTTTAAGCCTGGTCATGGAAGAAATCAACTTCCATGAGCAGTATACTTTGCGTAATAAAATGTATAGTAATCCTAGTAATAACCAACGCCACCCAGTTTACCAAATAATAACCTTATGTTAAAATTCGGTACAAATAATTTTAATTCAATCGCACCAATGGGCTTTAAACCCGAATTAACCCCTAACAAATTTAACTTTGGACTTCCGCAGGGGTCACAATCAAAATTACCTCAATTTAGTAATAATCAACAAAATTTTGGATACCACCCACAACAATTTGGCTTCCGCCCGCAACAATTTTGTATAAGCCCGCAACAGTTTAATATGCGCCCATAACAGTTTAATATGCGTCCCTAACAGTTCGGAATGCAACCACAAACATTTAATAAATCTCAAATTTGGTAACAAGCCTCAGTTTAATAAAAATCACAACACTACACTCATCAATACACTGGGCCCAGTGATGTCACAATGCGAACGGCACTACCCCTTAAAACAACTCAACAAGGCTTTCAGTTAAATGAACTCGAACTTGATAATATACGTACGTATTACGATGATACGTGCGGCGCCATCCAATAGAAGTCAAACACTATATTAGAACAAAAAACGAAGACCCTATCTATATCAAACCCTATAGGCAACCTCCCGCTCAAACACATGAAATTAAAAACCAGGTACAGAAACTATTAAATGATAATGTGATTCAGGAATCATTTTCCCCTTGGTCAGCCCCAGGTTTACTCTGGAGTAAAAATGTAGATTGTGGATATTGAATACTCCCATTCTTCTAAAAGTTGACTCATCCGTCCATAAAACCTTGTTAAAGAACTGCGGATCTTCTCTGTGATATCTTAGCATCTCTCTACAAAACCGCACTCTAGGTTCATAGTCACCGGGCAGCAAAGCTTGCACCCTTTGCACGTGGTAGGCGTGATATTTTTTTCTGTTAATGACACGTTGCACCGTCGAACTTGGAATCCCGATATTACTGGATATTTGGCGTTGACTTATACTAGGATCCAATCTTAATTCTCTCAGCACTTCATCTTCATTTTCAAATTGCATCACTGGTCTGCCTGCTCTCATAGCATGCTGACCGGGTAAGACTCCCTCCATGTACGAATTATGTACGCGCATAAAGACCCTGTAATCCGGAAAACGATCACGGTTAGGGTAGCGTTGACGATATTCCCTGGCAGCAGCCCGGGCATTACCGTCGCAAAAGCCATACAGGTAATGCATTTCTGCATACTCCCGTTGGGTGTATTCTCTCCTCGCAGCAGCCATCTGTCCACTTTTGTAGCCAATCCGTCCGATTCACACAGCACTGGTCACAGGTAGGCAATCTATCACAAGTCCGAAAAACAAAGCGTAGGTCAAAGGAAAGAAACTGGTCACAAGTCGTCGTAAAACCGAGAAAAAGAACACGTGCGTACCCACAGGCAGGAAGCGAGTTACTAAAGAACACTAAACATTCTAAAGAAACATGCTCACGCGCATCCCCCAGCCCCCGCCCCTGCCGGCCCAGCCTTTTGTTTCCTAGAAAAGATATCGCTACCTGAACTGACGGGCCAACCGGCCTTTTACTGACAAAGGATTAAATAGTTAGTGTAAAAGAGAGGCAGAGAGTCTTTGTCATTAATTGTATTAATTCTAGTTTATTTTTAAATAAGCCTAACCGAGTTTTATGGTTGGGTTAACTTTGACCTTGCCATGAATAATCGTCCTAAAAAGATATCAAAGCCACGCATAACCATGTGTAATACCTTTTCAGAATCCCTATTAAATGCGCCAAAACTTGTAACACAGGGTCACTTTTCGGTAGAGTATTTTTTTTTCACAGTGGGGTCCGAAGTAAATAAAAAGTTATGATTTGAGAAAAATAATAATCGTAAAACATTATCTTCAACACACCCAATAAACAACCATAAATAGCATGTCTAACGCAAGGACTCATCAGTACCAATCTAGTGAAAATTATAAAAAAGATAGAGGCTGTTTATTTTTTGGCATTCTAATAAGAATTAGTTAAAAAAAGTCAATTTTCTCATAAAAACACAAAATAAATTATAACTCTGCAGGGGTTGACTTTAAGGACCTCCCGTAGAACAACTTTTTGCAGCTGATGACCCCATCTAACCCCTAGTTGCGTTTGATCCACGACTTTTGGGCCACCCTGTATTTTATATTTTTTCCTGCCGACCTTCGTAAACGTATTTCATTAATAAATTTTTCCCTTAGTAATAAAAGTCGGGGACTTTCCATTACAGTTCTTCTTTCATCTAATTTTCCATACTTGAATCCAAGTTTTTTTAATAGTCTCCAGAGTGTAGTTTCTGAATATTCAAAACCAGCTTCACTTCTCATCAATGATTGATAAATCTCACGTAACGTTGGAATATCATTGTTGAGGTAAAAATTGTAAATAGTCCTCCTCACATGTTCCTCTGTAAAATTATCAATTCTTTTAAAACTTATCTTGGTCCGTTTACGAGGAAGATGATTAGATCCTGCTGACACTATTCTACAAACAGTTCTTATAGGCACGTTTGTTAATTCCGATGTCTCTTTAATCACTCCTTTATCACCCATGCGTTTCAAAAGCTTATTGTAAACACTCAAAACTATGTCTTGAGCGTCCGAACTTAAATGTCTTTTTCTACGCTGAACACTATTTTCATCACTTGTAGATGCACTATTTGATATTTCCCATGGTCGAAACATGTTTATTTGTACGTCTGTGTAATAACGAAGTTACAAGACGACTGAATTTTTGACAACAATGTCATCGTGTATTTAACAAAAGCATCAAAACTTGTTTGCTGCCACAAAAATACCATGTCAGGATAAGGTCTTCCCAGGTATCGGTTGTAAATACCACTTCTTTTGTTATCGCCTAATGACCGCTTCAAGTACAATCCTGCCATGCTATTTGAAATGAACTATAATATAGAAAGTAATATAGTTCCTGTTCGGATTGGTAATAGAAATACTTCAGTGCCAATTAAAAACATTAAACGTCCTCAACAGGTGGTGTATAATAATTCCGACGATGGTTCAGAAAGGATGGGCCCTTCAACTTCGAAATCTTGAAAAAAAAACCTAGGAATCCTGCCTGTCAAACTGGGTCGTGCCTCATTGCAAATAGACAATTGGCTTATTATTAAAACTTTAAACTTAGAAGATATAGGTAGTGATTTAGATTTTAGTATATTAAAGTACGACGAATTCGTTGCGTTGATAGATGTTAGTAAACCATATATTCATGAACTTTTGGCTATTCGAACACATGTAGGGTATTTAAGAGATGCAACTATAGAAAAAATTCGGCAACTTGCGCCATCGAAAAGATTTAAAAGAGGCATTATTGACCCGCTTGAGTCTATGATAAAAATAGTAACTGGAAATTTGGATCATGATGATGCCATCCGATATGACTCATTGATTTCTAAACTAAACGATAGTCAGGTCGTGTCGGATAAGAGAATTACATTAGTCTCCAAAATCTTGGATAGTTTCATCAACAGTACAGAGACCTTACATAATAATACTTTAATTTTAGATGAACGCTTGAAGGGAATTGAAAGAATTGTTAAATTCCTAATTACAAAAGAAGAAAACTCCTTTTATTCTACCTATGTCCTAGGTATGTTTGACATGTTTTTGAGTTATTTTAGAACTATTAACGTAATACTAGGAGAAATTGAAACTGCACTAGCATTCAGTAAGGTATCTGTTTTGCATTAAGCAATTTTTAACTCTACGAAATTGTTAAATTTATTACAATCAATCGCGATAACTGAAAATCTGTTATATCCTGTAAATGAAAATAACTTAGTTAAATTAGAAAATTGTATTAAGGTTAAGGCTTTTATAAAAGGAAACCAGATCACGTTTATCTTAAAGGTCCCTTTAGTAGGGAATAAAACATATAGTTATTTCAAAATGTATTCATTGCCAATTGCTATTGCAAACAAAACTATTATAGTTATTCCCAAATACCCATACCTATTGGTGAAAGAAAAAGAATACTTGCCAGTCCCGAGAGCCTGTAAACAAATTGCTTTGGATAACCAATTCCTGTGCAATAACGACGATGTGCTTGGCTGGTGGAAGGGGCTGAATGACTGGTGGAAGGGGCTAGAAGGCTGTTGGAAGGGGCTGGTGGAATATTTTCTAGCTCGTCTGCGAAAGAGGAGGGTGCTGTAGAATGTTCAAACAATTTTGAATGGGTATCATGCTCCACCACCGACACTTCAATGATTTTCTGATATAAAATTAGAAACATAAGTTTGATAACATGCTTTCAAAGACAACAAAGCACAATTTTAGAACTAAATAAGAACACACATTTGCCTGACTTATTGAAGACTCTTCAGGCCCAATACCAGTGGAGGACTCATGCCCAATAACGTTTAAAACCTTTGTGCCCATTTCAGACACAGTCGGGACCGTTGCTACATTGCTCGTAGTGCTGCGTCCACGAGCTGCCGCCGCGTTCTCGATACGCGCACCCTTTTTTAAATCTTTCCAAGTCTGCAATTAAAAGAATATTCAAATACTAATTTAATTTAAACCTGAAAATGTAATATTTTATGGACTTACCTGCTCCACTGTTCAACCGCTCTATCTGGCTCATACTCTTTTAGTATGTCCCTAAGAATTTGGCACTCGGATTGAGCCCTTTTAGCTCCTAAGGGCCCTGTGAACTCACCGGTGGCAAGATGGTTGTGAGTCGACATAAAGTCCACCAACACATTTAATTGCTTTTTGTTACTTCTGGTTCTGAATGAAAAAAAAGAATTGTGAAATAATTGGCGATAAATGTAGACGAACAAGTAATAAAATAGTACCAATTATTTGTAAACAAAAAGATTTGTAGAGACAATTAGTTAAGTTTACTTTTCGTTTTCATAAAACAATAGTTATTTTAAAACATTTAATGTGACAGTACTTACTTTTTGGCGCTCATTTTAATATATCAACCTCTCAGTATTAATTTTATTTATATACCGAAAACGAAAACTTGTGACGAAAAGAAAAGAAAACTTATAATTGTCTGTAATTGTCAAAACCACGAGCACAGATAAAAAATAATGACTTAGTTGATTAGAGTAAACATCACGGGGAGAGGATAAAATTTTTATCCCTCGTTCAGTTTTATCCACCCTGCGAGCATGAGCCTACTGTGGATATAATATTCACAGTAGATAAAATAGGAGATAAACGTATCCCCGCAATTATTGACATTATAAGAAAATTACCGAATACATCAAAATTGATGTCTACTGTAAGTCACGAAGTCATTATTTATTATCTTTGCTCGTGATTTTGTCAGTTTAAAGTGTGTTATGTGTTTTTCAAACAAATATACTAACAAATAGAATAACATTTTCTGTTCTTCAAACCAATTTATTTACCTTAAAATGAGTGACAAAAAGTAAGTATGTATTATCACACAAAATGTTGTAAAGTAACTATTGTATTATGAAAGCGAAATGTAAACTTAACTAATTTTCTCTACAAGTCTTTTATCTTTACAAATAATCGATGCTATTTAATGACCTGTTATTCTGCATTTATAGCCAATTATTTATTGTTCGGATACAGTCAATACATATTTGACCTTATTTTTCCGAGTATAGACGAAAGGCCGAATGAGCATAATAATCTTTTGTGTAAGCACGATCAATTACTTCGTACACAGAATGCCCACCTAAGTCATAGATATATAAACTCAAAAGGATGAAAAGGTAATCATACAAATAAATATTTGTTGAAGTATGTATTTATTAATCTTCTATTTTTGTTGAGTAATTGTCAACATCCGGGTTTGCTCCAAAGATGTGATGAGTTATCTATTGGTAGTTCCATTCGAATTTTGCAATTTACAAAATAAGTTAATGATTAGTAAACAAGCATTCCAATAGTAATTATGTTTGTGAGGATATACTCAAATATAATATACACATTATTTACAAAAAACAACTTTAATGTTCTATGATATTGTAGTGATGCATAAGCATAATATTTTAGTTGTTAAGCTTTCTCTAGTCTGTGGTGGAGTTACTATGTCAATGCCTAGGCTTCGGAATGTGCCTTTGAGAGAACCCATTTGTTCTTTCCACACAGTTTCTCACTTAGCAATGCCAGTTGGTAGGTATATTTTTCTGCAGAACTATTTGACAGATTTCAAATGTGGAGTCATCAGCCAAAGTTCTGATGTTAAGCCCGAGCCCCTGTAAAATATTTGTTTCTGTTAATCCCATTAATGCCTTATTATAATATTGGTGTCAATTAATGGTTACTTATTGTCATTTCAGATTTTCACAAAGTATAGTACCTACTAATAAAGATATGATGAAGCATGAAGAATGAAAATTTTATGATTTCAAATAAAACAAAGAATAAATAATTTCATGATCATGAGTCTTTTGTTATTTTTATTCCTAATATTATGTATATTATATATGCCTTTAAAATGTTTAACAAGCTTTGCTAAATAATTAACATATTTCTTAATTTAAAACTTTGTAACTTTACTAAGTTTGATAACTTTAATTTAAAACATTATACCTAAAATGTGGTATAGACTGATTCTAATATCATACAGACATTTCATTACTGATTTAACTTTGGAGTTGTTAAATATGACTTGATCATGGACTCGCCTTGGATATTGTTAATTTATGTCAATGATGTGGCACTCAACATCCACAACCTATCTTATTATATCACGGCAATTAAGACTCAATACCTCAATGGTTAAGGGGTGACTTGACGTTGACGATCTTTAACCGGGACAACAAAAATCTCATGGGACCCTGTAAGACTATTGTGGCACGTAAGCATTATGGTTATTTTTGGGGTAAAGGGGAATATAAGATGAAAATAATACTTCTATTCTTTATTAAGAAAAAACTTTATTACAAGGTTTTTAAAAAACTCTGTAACTTGTTTGCTATTACCAGTTGAACAATTATTGTAGATCGCCCTTTTATTGTACTAAACCCCTGTCTAGAATGGTAGGTGAAATATATCGTATAGGTACTAAACCCCAGTCTGGGATGGTAGGTATAGATATGGTGAAATATATCAACATGGGTGTAGTCAATAGCCTTTAGAATATCTGGCAGACCATGCTCTGCTAGATATCCTCCAGCTACATTTTGCCTTGCTTGTTATACACCCGGAAACGATTTTCACTTCAGTATTAATCAAAAATAAAGTGAAAGAAGTACATGCGCTGAATCTTGTATTTACCTAAACAAGAGGCTAAAGTATATTGGTCCCCACATTCTAATGATGGCCCCAATAACTTAGGTCAAGTATTTGCTGATCATTTGTTGTTTGAACAACAGCCATTCCATGGCCTTGACTCGTACCTCTATGGTAACTACCATCTGCTAAAAGACTGAAAGATATAAGCTACCTACCTAGAAGAAAATATTATGATAAGTTAGCCACATGTATTGATTGCAAATATACGATGTTTTGCACAAGGTGGTTGTAATAGATGCTTACTTTAATATGCATTGGTCCATCCACAGCATTAATAGGCTTTAAAGCCTCATAGACTTCTTTACACAAATAAAAAACACAATCTTTGAGCATCCGAAACCGGCGTAGAAATTCGTTGTCGGGGAATTCCAATAGATTATGTATTCTGATCACGTATCGATCGCCGATGTAATTTTCTTTCTTGTTTTTCAATTTCTGATACGAAAATGTAGTTGCAATAAGCTCGAGACGTCTTTTTTGTATTAAAATGGTTTGAAGACAAACTTAAACCCACGTCCACGAAAGAGGATAAAATTGTCCCTTTCAAATGTCAAAAAGGGATAATTTTTTCTCTTTCCCCCGGCCCCATGCTACGGACGGGGAGATATATGTCTACTCGTTATGTCAAACGGGGATATACTATAGGGATGTGATCATTTTGTCTCATGTCAGTGAATATAATCGGGCGATATAATTTTTGTCTCCTGCCCATGCTCGCAGGGTGGATAAAATTGAGCAAGGGATAAAAATTTTATTATCTCCCCGGGGATATATTGTCCCCCGCTCATGCTAGCCCGGCTGGACAGAGGTTTTTTTGCGAACCGGTGGTAAATTAAAAAAGTGACTTTCAATAAGTATTTTTATAATCTACATTAAATAAAAATGTTTCTATTTCGATTTCTATAAACGAGCGTTTAAGTAGTAAAAATACTTAATAAATAGTGTAATTCGTCAAACATAACATCTTTTCATACATTTCTTGTAAAAAACGTTATATTTGCGAGTTTTAATTAATTATAAGGCTGTATAGGAGCGTGTCTTTGCCTCATTTTTTTGTTGTCAGAAAAAATTGTTATCACGACGATCATGAAACAAAGTAAACAAATATCAACTTTCGAAGAACTCTTTTCAAGTTTAAAGGTGAAGTGCTTTTTAAGTATGTGTACACAGTGAAATACTAATAGACCTTTCAATTTGGGTATAACTATAAACAGTTTGAAATAGTTCATTACCGCATTAACACAATTCAAGCATCATATGAAACAGACGAAATGGGCACTGTTAGCTAATTAGGAGGAACAAAATAAATAATAATGATCAAGGATAGGCTAAAGTAAGTAAACCATTGTTTTTTAAGTAGATATGTTTTTTAATTTGGGCACAGAAAAAAAGCAATTTTTGGCCTGTTGAACAACATTAAACTAGGGATTGATAGCAGTCACAGGTCAAGTGTTGCTTTTGAAGTTGCTTTACAATTAACTTTTCTCACTACTTAGTTATTACGAATAACAATGATGATTCCTTAACTTCTCAATATTGTTGTGTGGCATCTAATAATAATAATAACTATTTTTTTGCTCACTTTTAAAGACAGACATTTTAATATTATTTTATTTTTCTAGGAATATCTAATGGATAGGCTAGGGCCACGGCACCAAATGGACCTACAGCTGGTTGATTTTGTGGAGAAAAGAGACTCTTTATGATGAACTTTATCTTCTAGATACGGCCACGTAGAAAGTGGACTTGGTCGTGCCCCTACCTATAGTTTGATAAAAATAAGGAACTTGCAATATGTATGCCTTACACTCAAGTGGTAAAGTAAAGGTAATCCATCATTTTTTAATTGCAATAATTTACATAAATTGACGTCATATATGTTATCTCTTAGTGTAGAGAATATAGATGTTTCAATAAATCTTAAACATCCTTTTAAATGGCTTGTGATGGATTAAAACTTCTAATTCAAATATTCCACCTTAATTTGTCATTTATTTATAATACATTACTCTACAGAGATGGGATGTTATCAAATAATTATATTCATTTCAGGATCACAAATTAATTCCATACCACATTCCCCAAGTAACAACACTCTACCAACAATAAATCGTCAATATATGGAACATCTGAAAATAGAGTAATAATCAAATGCAATGTCGAAAATAGCCAGGACAATTGAGGGTTTTAATATTATTGTTTTAAATTTTCCAAACAGAATACAACAATAGCATTGCTGTAATTTAAAATAAGACTCATTTAATTTAATAAATGTTTTAATGTTATTTTAAATTTATTTGTTTTCTTTTAATTACTTTTGTAAAAGTAACTGATTTTTGGTTCACTGAAGATATAATTTTAAGATTTTAATTTCATAGTCTTATCATTTGATATATAATCAATATGTTTTTGATTAAATATGTTAAGCTATATTATCAAATTTCAAACATGAAAAAAAGATTTAATTTAGATTTAGTATGTAGGTAAGAATATATACTAATGGTGATAGGGTGATAAAAATATGTTTGTATTATATTAAATAAATGGTTAAATTTGTAGAATTTTAGTAACAAATCCTTATTAAAAAGCAATGAGTGATTGCAGGAAATAAAGTAAATGGGGCTATATAGTGAAAAGTCAAAATGTGTTAAAAAAGGCACATATGGCTATGTTAGTCCCTATTTTAACATATGGTAATGGAAGTTGGGTGTGGCAGAAGAAGCACGGAATTAGAATAAACGCAGTAGAAACGCAGTCATTAAGGAGTATGGTAGGGCTGAATCTGAGTGAGAGGGTGAGAAATTGTGTGATAAGAGTGTGGTTTGCAAGATGATGTGACCAGTATTAAGAAAGTAATGCTTCGGTGGTATGGTCATATACAAAAAATGAATGAGGAACAAGTGACAAGCAAATTTATGTTGCGGAAGTGAGTGGCAGAGTTGCAAAGGGATGTTCTAGGCGAAAGAATACCGACAAAATTGGCGATATATTGAAAATGGGCCAAATTAAGGGTACCCTTAACCGACGAGCATGTATAATGATGTGGAGGAGGCAAGAGAGGTGTGTCAGGATTGTGCCAAATGGAAGTCATCATCATCAGATCAAACACAATACGCTGCTGTCAACTAACTGTCAAAAGTGCATCGGGAGTACCGATTTCGCTTGGACAATTTCAATTCCAATCCCAATTAGTTCACACAATCACCACGCAATACTAAACTAATTTAGCGCTAGAGTCGCTTTCAAGAGTACCAAACGTCATAATTCCAATCCCTATCGATCGGAATTGTTTTCAAGAGTAAGCCTACTTACTGCATTAACAACATATTGCTCTCGACGGTGCTGGCAATACTAGTTGCAGCGTTTGGCTACCTAGCTTATCGGCAATACAGAAGATGCCATAAAAGTTTAATTCAAAGAACGCATCCTCCCGTATCTCACGTGCTGACGTACACCGGAGGATGTGTTCGAGATTATCGGGGCGTTCAGGACATCGAACCAGGGACCAGGACGGCAAGGATGAATCAGTTGTGTAAGCTCCGAGATCCAGCTACATTTCCAGTGTAATGAGACAGTATGCTTACTACTAAAGGTGCAACATAAAAGTACAATTTATTGCTAAATTTTAATCTGCACTATGTATGCCAGTTTACCTTTCTTTCGATTTGTTCTAAATAATGAGTGCTAATGGACAATTTAGAATTCATATATGAGCAATTACGAGACATACGGATAGCTTTAAGGAAATCAGGCCAGAAAAGGTATAAATATATAGATTACGTTGAAAGTAAAATAAATACAGTAAAAGTAATATATAATAACTATAAAATTGTTTTGTATAATGTCTAAGTAAAATCTAAGGAGTGTTATGACTTTAATGTATTAGTTACTATTGTTGATAAAATTGAGGAAATTTATACAAAGATTTTGTGTTATAAGAGTACGATTTTAATGTTAACCATGGACAAGTTCGATTTGAAAACGGCGGCTAGCTTAGTACCTATTATGGATGATAGCGAATCAACGACAGAACAAATTATCGAAAATATAGAAATGTATGACAGTTGCCTTCAGGATAAATCTTGTAAGCAACTCTTAATTTCATTTGTTTTGAAAACGATGTTGTCTTAGTCTGCTAAGTTAAAAATTAAAACTAAATATGACACTTGTGAGAGTTTGGTCAAGGACATGCGAACCTTCTTACAAACAAAAAGTCACCATGTTCATTAACGACACAATTAAACAACATATCTCAAAAATAAATGACTATTTCACAATATGCGTTAAAAATAGAGGAGTTATTTATAGATCTCACAATTTCACAGGCTGATTCTAATAGCACAGCCTACGAAATTCTAAGACCCATTAACTAAAAGTTTGATTCGCTGATGGCTTACGATATAAACGCTTAAGCACGATTATTTCACAGCTAGAGACTACATAGAGTTGAAGGACGCGGTGAGAGCTGCACAAGACGAGGAACTCGCACAACCATCTAGTTCCCATACGGTGCTTAACATGAGGGGTAAGTACTCTAAACCAGTTTACAGAGGAAGATATACAGATCCCTTTATGAACACAAATTTTATTTGTTTGATAAACTTCTTTGTACATCAAATGGAATACTCGGATTAGACAATTTAAATAAATTTAAATCGAATATTGATCTAAAAAATTCTATTTTAACGTTACAGAATAACAATAATACAACCTGTAACATTAAAATACATGATGTGAATCGGTACATTTCGTACCATTAAATAATAATATAACAGAGGATTGTATTGTTTGCCCAATTCAATTACGGGAAGACTTGTTTATGGCAGGGACTATTGTTTCTCCAATTAACGGCATCATACCTATACGTTTACTTAATACCAGTGATAAAGAAATTAATTTACCAATATTTCAACCAGATATTCACTTATTAAATGAATACGAAATGAGTTCATTTAATAAATTTAATTCAAGTTCATAAAGAGCTAAAACGTTGATAACGTTACTGAAATTAGATCGCTTACATTGTTACGAGCGACAAACTATAGAAGGTATTTGTTCGAAGTATGCTGACATACTTTCTTTACCGGGCGATAATTTTTGTTCCACGAATCTCTATCAACAAGGTATTCATTTGAAGCCTAATAGCAGTACTGTTTATGTGAAACTATACAGGCTACCAAACAGCTCAAAGTCAGAATTGAATGCACAAATTAAACAACTATTAAACGACGACATTATTGAGGAAACACAAATCGAATGATCAAGCCCAATTTTGTTAGTTCCCGAAAAAAATTCGGATCAACCAGACACAAAAAAGTGGAGATTAGTTATTGAAATGGAAAATAACAATAAGACAAAAATAATAGAGAAAATAATATTCCTGATGAACCCACAGACAATCGGCCTTATCAACCGAGAGTCGTGGAGTTATTACGAATACCAAATAATTCTTGTGAGATGAAATGAGTGAGAGAAAATATAGTAAATGACTTAAAAGTAAAAATGAGATTGATTTAGAGTCAAAATCTTTAGCTATGCACAAAGGAGACAAATAGTTTACATTAACCGTGATTATAGCTTACATTTTATGCGAGCCGAATTTGTAGCTTAATTGAGCGAGTTCTGTAAAAAAATTAATGTTAAAGAAATATGCATATTCAAGACGGAAGATAACGTGTTATTTTTGAAGAGCTTGATAAAATAAGTAAAGAAAAGTAAAGATTGGGCCGGCACACGAATATGTATTTTGATAGGTATTAAAAGAATATAATATGACGAAACCGAGAAATCATTTATTATTAATGATTTCCATTTATTGCCCACAAGTGGTCATGCAGGTATTAAAAGAACTATAAATAATATTAGGCGACTTTATTATTGGCCAGGGATAGAGAAAGATGTAAAGAAATTTATTGGTAAGTGTGTGTAAAAGTGTCAAACAATGAAACACTCACGGCATGTCATAGAGCCTTTGGTGATAACAACTCCGGCTCACTCAGCTTTCGAAAAAGTGTTCCTAGATGTGGTAGGACCCTTAGATCGTGATATACAAGATAACAAATACATTTTAACCATTAAGTGCGAATTATCTAAATTTATAGAAGCATGTCCACTCAAAAATAAAACAAACTGTCACTATCGCTAGAACATTTGTTAGTAATTTTATTTTAAGATTTGGTGTACCTAAAATGATGAGCGAATTCATATCCTGAACTATGACTGAAATATGAAAGTTATTACAAACTGAAAAAATAAACTCTACTGCATACTCATCACGAGTCTATTGGTGCCCTTGAAAGTTCTCATAAGCATTTAGGATCATTTTTGCGAATTATGTGTGATAAATATCCTGACACATGGAGTTATTGGAATCCATATTGGTGTTTTAGCTATAATAATGCGGTGCATTTTTCAACGAAATATACGCCTTACGAACTTGTCTTTGGTAAAACAAGTGAACTTCCTTGTAGAATGAGTAGTAGTATAGAACCATTGTATAATCCTGATGACTTTAACTTGGAATTAAAGTATCGATTACAAATTGCACAAAATGATGCACGTGAAAACTTGTTAAATACTACAGAACTCAGAAATCATGTGTATGACAGAAAAGTGAACTCAGTGAATTACCAAAAATTAGATTTAATACTTATTAAAAACGAAAATTGTAGTAAGTTAGATAAGTTACGAGGGCGGCACTGAAAATTTCGGAAATCAAGGAAGTGACACAACATTACTCTTTAAAAATGTATTTATTGCTTTTCGAAGTACTCTCCGCGAAATTTGATACATTTTTCCATACGATGGAACCAATCATTGAAGCAACCATTCCATTCGGAAGTTGGGGTCTCCAAAATGGCCGTTTTGTAGGCGTCCACAGCTTCTTCAGGTGATGAAAATCTCTGTCCACGCAATTTATTATTCATTTTAGGGAAAGTATAGAAATCATTAGGGCTTAGTTCGGGGCTGTACGGCGGATGGTCTAATAATTCTATGTTTTCTTGCTCTAAAAACTCTTTTGTTCTGTTTTGTGCGGTGTGAGAACTTGCATTGTCGTGATGGAGGATGATGCGGCGGTTGCAGTTCTCTTTACGGAGTTCAGAAACGACCTGCGGCAAACAAATGCTAGCATGCCATTCTGCATTAACCGTTCTTCGTCCCTCAAGAGGAATAGTCGTAACATGGCCGGTTTTGGAAACAAACGTGGCCACCTTTTTTTTGCAACACTCCGTGAACGAACAATTTTTGTTGGCTTTAACTCATTTTCGAACATCCAAACTCGTGACTGGTTTTTTGTTTCGGGTTCGTACGCGTATATCCAGGATTCGTCACCTGATACGATGTTGTATACAGCATTTGAGGATCCTGCGTGGAATCTTTCGAGAGTTCTGACGCACCAAGTAACGCGAGCCGCTTTTTGCTCTTCACAGAGCGAATGCGGTATCCATCGGGAAAACAACTTTTTTACGTCTAATTGTTCATGCAAGATTATTTGTATTTCACTCATGCCAATGTCTAAAGTTGCCTGAATTTCGCTGTATGTCACATGTCGATATTCCTCAATCAGCTTACGCACAGCATCAACGTTTTCTTGGGTGACAGCAGTTTTTGGACGACCTTGACGGGGATCATCACTGAGCTTGACACGTCCACGTTGAAATTCAGCAAACCAGCGATAAATTGTGGTTTTGGATGGGGCTTCATCACAAAATGCAGAAATCATTAGGTTAACACACTGTTTTTTGTGTTAAACCACTTCGAAAGTCATAATAAATCATCGCTCTTGAATTTTCTCGAGTCAATTCCATTTTCTCAACGGCTAAATAAGTTTGACAAAACCTTGTGACAGGACCGAGAATCTTTTTTTAAATAAATAAATGGTATTCGATTTTTAAAACCAAGGAGTTTTCAATTAAAAGGATTTTAATATGACAGGAACAGTGGAAATATTCCATACCCGATACTTCTAGTGCAGCCTAGGTATACGACGGTCCATTTGAAGTGTTAGAGGATAAGAAACCTAATGTAGTAGTATTAGGAAACTCTAAGCTGGACATTGTGCATAAGAATAGGACAAAATGTTCTGTACCATCAAACTAATTTTAATTATTAAAATGTCTGTATTTTAATAACTAATATATTTTTAATTAGTAAAATTAATTACACTTCAATGTAATTGCTAAATTTTATTACTAATAGAATAATGTTAAGGTGAAACCTACGAACTGCTCCCAGCCATTCTCCCGCAAGGAGGCGCTGAAGTCAACATTTTTATCTTATTTGGGTTTTTGTGTAATTGGAAAATTATTAAGTCGTAGGAGAAGACTTTGCGGTTATGTGATATTACATTTTATTAGAAAGGGTCATAATATCATTGCCTCAAAAACCACCCAACACAAAGCTTGATTATAACATCTGCCATTGAATATAGTGTCGTTTACACACACAGACGTATCCCTACGTTTACGAAGCTTGAACACTAGATGGCGTGTATGTAAAAAAACAAGTTTTTAATTTTTCTGTATGTGTAGATTGGGTAGGCAGAACTACAAAACGCTATGTAAGATTGTTATAAAAATAAGTTATATTTGTTGGCGTAAATTATTCAATTGATTTATAACTTTGGGAAATAAATTATGTCAACATTGATTACAATATAACGCAGTTTTATTTTATTACATTACACTATTGAATTTTTTATCAAAACAGAAGTACCTATTTGAAGCAACATAATTATGCTGATACATGCCTATTCACTCAAAACTAATAACACTGATGATTTGTAACAGTACCAATTATTACAATAATTAGACATTTCATAACCAACAAGTAAGAAACTATAATTCACAAACAAGAGATAACAACAAATCTATAACACGATTTATTTTGTGATTATAACAAGAAAGGTGAAAATAATATTTCCTAATTTCGAAACACTCAACAAAATATTAAACTATTATTTCACCTTTTGATTTTATAGTAAATACAAAATAAAAAGAAATATGCAATGAAAATGTAGTGATTTCTTATATTTACGCGAACACTACAAATTGATTAAAACTACTTTTACGGATTTTATCGCGTTTATATTACTATTATTTTTAATTCCCGACGTTTCGGGTGCTTTCCAGCACCCATGGTCACGGGGGACTGAGATGACTGACGTCACTATGTCATTGTTAAACCCGGAGTACCTTCAGCTTTTTCAATTATTGTTTATGGTCCGATCTATACAAAATGAACTGACTATGTCCTGAGGTCTTGCAGTGGTATGCTTGGGTTTAGTTTTAATTTTATTGATTATAGGATCACAAGCAGGTGGTAGTACCCAGCCTCCTTCTCTATTGAAATTAGGATGTTTTTTAATTTCAATCGGTGTTCTTTCGCGAGGATTTGTGGTCTATCAAATCTGATGTAATGGTTGGGGCCGTCTAGGATACGATCGCAAATCGCAGACTTCCCGGAACGTCGATGCTTCACATCAGCTATATGTTCTTTTACGCGGGTTCTAATTGATCTTTTTGTTTGTCCTATATAAGAGAGGCTGGAAAGCGCCCGAAACGTCGGAAATTAAAAAAAAATAGTAAAATAAACGCGATAAAATCCGTAAAAGTAGTTTTAATCAATGTGTAGTGTTCGCGTAAATATAAGAAATCATTATGTAAACCAGTACGGACTGGAAATAGCAAATAAAATACGCCGATTAGAAGATCTAAAGACCAAGCGCGGAAGATACATAACAGCTTTAAATTTCTTGAAGAGATGCAGAGATCATAATCTCATTTCTACGTGTGTCAAGATATCCACTAAAAAAGACATTCGAGGAAGCGCTAAGATCTTAAATCAGGCTAGTAAAAAGTTGATGATAACGGTGATTCAGCAAAAACGTACCGATCTATATTTCATAAACAAAACCATAGACAAATCGTGCAGTGAATTAAAGACAGTTTTATCGGCATTTGATTGTAAAAATTGCATGGAAACTTTAGATAAACGCGAAACAACTAAATACAATGAATGCAAAAATAAAGATATTGATAAATACCACAAATTAACAACTAAATCAAATTTCCAACATACTGTTACGAGCTTGAGGTTCGTGACAATAAAAGTTGCCGATAAAATTACCTAAATTAACACTTTAATTTACTTTACACAAATTAAAACTTAAAACACTAATAATTAAACACACTAATTCACTTAATTCCGCTCCGAAGCTTCGCTTGTGTCGCCGAGTTCAACTCTGCCCGATCGCATCTTACAGCGCCTACTTATATAAATTAGCAAAATATTCAGAATTTTCAAGTAAACACGCGCAAGGTACCGAGAGTTCGAGTTTTAAACTTCAAGAAGTTTAGTTCTTCGGTTTGAGACTAGATGGCGCTAGTGCGCCTATTTTAGGCATTGGAGCGCGTAACACTGCCCCCTCCTAAGACATGCTCGTCCCGAGCATTATCGGTCCCATAATAACGCGCTAGGCGATCCACATGGACGATCTTAGGAGTCCCTCTTGCGCCTTTCTGTATCCGGTAGGTTACATCGTTGATCCTGGTCACAATCCGGTACGGGCCGTCCCATTTAGCTTGAAGCTTAGGAGATTTCCCTTTGCTGCGGACTGGATTGTGCAACCACACAAGTGAACCTTCGTCGAACCCTTGGTTGTTCATTTTGCGGTCATACCGGGTTTTCATCTTTTCAGACATTTGCTGGCCCGATTGTCTGACGTGCTCATAAACGTCATTCATTTTGTTCCGCAAGTCATTTGCATTATCGGTTATACTGCGTGGAGCATCAGGTGGTATCCCGGTGATCAGGTCTGCAGGCAGCCGTAATTCTCTTCCAAAGTTTGCGAAAGCTGGTGTCACTGCTGTACTTTCGTGAACAGCGCTTCGATATGACAACAAAAACGGTTGTATGTGCTTGTCCCAATCTCGTTGCCGATTGTCTACAATTTTTGCTAGGTACCTATCCAATGTCTGATTAAATCGTTCTACCATTCCATCAGATTGCGGGTGATAGGAAGTCGTTCTTGTTTTATGAGTACCCATAACTCGGCAAGTTTCCTGGAATATTTGAGACTCAAAATTCCTTCGTTGATCGCTGTGAATCTCTAAAGGTACACCAAAACGACAGAAGACTTCATGAACTACCTTATCAGCAACTGTTGAAGCTTCTTGATTTGGAATGGCGAAGACTTCTGGCCACTTAGTGAAGTAATCAATCACAACCATAAAATACCTGTTACCGCTTTCACTCTCCGGAAACGGCCCCGCCACGTCAATGGCTATTCTCTCCCATGGTGCACCAACATTGTACAACTTCAATGCACCTCTACTACGAGTCTGAGGTCCCTTTACAGCCGCACAACTTGTACATTTGCGACACCAGTCCTCGACATCGTTTCGACAGTGGACCCAGTAAAACCGTTCTCGGATCTTCAGTAGAGTTCGTTTAACTCCCAGATGGCCTCCTGAATAATCATTATGGTACAGCTGTAGAACATCCGGTACTTTAGCTTTAGGGACAACCATTTGTGAATGACAGCTGTCTCCCCGAACATTTTCCCATTTACGGCACAGAACTTCATCCTGAAGCAGCAAGCTGTCCCACTAGGCCCAATAGCTTTTAGTGGTCGAACTCATCGATGAGACGTCGCTCCACTTGGGCTTGGGAGCACTGGCCTTCATCCATTCCAGGATCGGCTTGATGTCCGGATCTTCCTGCTGCGATGTTCGATCTCAAAGTCGTATTCCTGCAGTAGTTCAACCCACCTCGCAACTTGTCCTTCCGGGTTTTTTAACTGCAATAGCCATTTTAGTGCAGCATGGTCAGTTCGTAAGTGAAATTTTCGTCCCAGAAGATATTTGCTAAAATGTTGCAACGACTTTACCACAGCTAGCAATTCGCGTCTTGTGACACAGTAGTTCCTTTCCGGTTTTGACAACGACTTGCTGAAGTACGCTATCACGACCTCTTGGTCACCATTACGTTGAGACAACACACCGCCAAGTCCTATATCACTTGCGTCTGTGTCAACTATAAATTCTTTGCTTGTATCAGGGTATCCCAAAATAGGTGTTTTGCACAGACGGTCCTTGAGCTCCTGGAATGCGATATTACAACTTCCATCCCAGCAGAAATGTCGCTTCTCCTCGGTCAGCTTATGTAGAGGTTTGGCTATATCTGCAAAGTTCTTCACAAAACGTCGGTAATAGGAGCACAAACCAAAAAATGCTCTTAACTGCGTCTTGTCTTTTGGAACCGGCCAATCCTTTACAGCTGCGATTTTCTCTGGATCCGTGCGGATACCTTCTTCCGACACTACATACCCCAAAAAGTTGACTTGCCGTTTGAATAGTGAACATTTCTTCGGACTCAACTTGAGGTTGGCACTCTTAATCTTCATGAGCACGCGTTCCAAGTTTTGAAGGTGTTCCTCAAACGTACGGCCCACGATGATGATGTCATCCAAGTAGACCAGACAGGCATCGCCAATTAGCCCGGTAAGTACAAGTTCCATCAGCCTTTCAAACGTTGCTGGAGCATTGCACAACCCAAACGGCATTACTTTAAATTGCCACAGACCCTTTCCCGTCGAGAACGCAGTTTTCTCCTTGTCCTTAGGGTCAATTTCAACTTGCCAGTAGCCACTTTTTAGGTCCAGCGTGCTAAACCACTTTACTCCTGTAAGCATGTCCAGCGTGTCGTCAATTCTTCACAAGGGATAGCTATCCTTCTTAGTAACGTCGTTCAGACGGCGGTAGTCAACACAAAACCGCAAGCAACCGCATCCTTCTTCTTTACCAGTACCACGGGTGAACACCATGGACTAGATGAAGGTTCAATTACACCATCCTTCACCATTCCCTTAATCATGGTTTCCACTTCCTTTTCACGTGCTACCGGCAATCGTCTTGGCCGCTGACGGATAGGCAACTCTTCACCTGTGTTTATTTTGTGTTGAACTAAACCAGTCTTTCCTATGTCAGCATCGTTTGATGAGAATACATCGGCGTACTCGAGTAACAACTTCTTCGCCTTGACCAATTCGTTCGGGGACAGAACACTGCGACAGTCTTCCAAAAGTGTGGTCACTCTCGTTTCTGAATCCTTGCTGGGGGTCCCACTCGATATATATTGGCACTGACGTAACCAATCCACTTCCTCACAAGTACCAACCAGTGTGCCTTTTTCTATAATCTGTTCCCGGTCGCAAAGGTTCAGCACATGTACTCCTGAGATGTCAGTGGTCCTGACCAAGGTTCGAGCTACTTTCCATGGAAGGTCATTGTTTACCCTTTCCACAAGTACACAACGGTGAGCTTGCCCAGCGTTTCGAGGAAGACTAACCGGAACAATCGTTTTCGATCTCGGCGGAAGAACAATCTTCTTGATGCTGTACACGTTCCCTGGTAACGCACCTTACATAAAAAGTTCCTCCTGTCCACATTTCAAAACACCTTGCTTAACGTCGATCTCGCAACAATTATTCCTCATAAAGTCTAAGCCTAGGATGCAGTCGTCCATTATATCAGCCACGATGACATTATGCAGGTAGATCACGTTGCCTAGCTTCAACTCCATCTCCTTCTCTCCACGGACGGGTATACGCTGACCGGTGGCTGTTACCAAATTAATGCGGTTCTAGGTTGTATGCGGAGTCCCCAAGGAACTGACTTATAAGTTGGGAACTAACAACCGTACGAGAGGCTCCAGTGTCTATGGTCAGTTTACACGGCATTCCGTTGACCTCGCCCTTGATGATTAGACTGTTCCCATCATGGGTTTGTGAGATCGAGATCCTTGGGGCTCTTTTAACATCAGCCAGCACCCGCCCCGCAGTTCTGGCTTTTACTCGTTTCCCTGCTGCTGCTGGGCGGTGCTGTTGGCCGCACTACCCGCCTGAGATCGTTCACCTTCCCTTTCTAGGGTTCGCTTAGGGCAGCTGGATCGAAGATGGCCCTTTTCCCCACAGCCATAGCACCTTGGGCTGTATCCTTTGTTGCGGTCGCGAACTGTAGCTGCTGCAACCTCCCTGACGCGATGGGACGCGATGATCCTGCCGCACGGCTTCCACTTCCAGTGCATGGGCCAAGGCGTCCTTAAGCGTCTCGTGGTGCCCGAGCCTCACAGCAGCTCTAACTTCCAGGTCGCGGATGCCGTCGATGAATGACTGCACCAGGTTCCCTTCAATGAGCGCAGGTACAGACCGGTATGCTTTTCGCACCAGCTTCTCCAATTCCAGAGCCCACTGCTGTAGGTTTTCGTTGATGCGCTGCACACGATCTTTAAGCTGCGCACGAAAGACGTTTTCCAGGTGAGCGTCGCCATATCTCGCCTCCAATGCCTCAAGGAGTTGCTCATAAGTCACTTCCTCACCGAGAGCTTCCAGAACTGTTAAGGCCTGGTCACGCAGGCCTAGTGTGAGAGCAGTCATGGCCTGATTTTTATTCCAGCCGTTCGCCTTCATAACAGCCTCGAACTGGATTTTGTAGGCTGACCAGGAAGAAGTCCCGTCGAACGGTGGCACTTTGAACCCACGTAGCGAAGGTGTAGTAGCTACTATTCGGAGCTGTAGTTCCATCACCCAGTTTGAGGTCGTCCAGCGTTTTCTTCACGTCAGCCACCACGTAATCAACCCGATTGTTCACTTGGTCGATTTGGGTTATAGCTTCCTTGATTTGGGTTTAAGCTTCCGACAGGCGGTTGTCATGTTGAGCAAACCTATCCTTCACTTCCTTTATCTCTTTCCCAAAGGTAGCATGAAGGTCCTTAATGAGGAGCATCTGCTCTTCCGACCGACGGGCCTGTTCCTCTTGTCACCGGGCCTGTTCATCCTGTCCGCCCCGCAGCTGTTCTTCCAACCGACGGACCTGTTCCTCCTGTCGGCGAGCCTGTTCCTGCAGCATCACCATCAGAGCACCTAAGTCAGGTGCTGCAGATGTAGGAGCTACCGACGGGCCTGCAGCCGGTGGCTGGCCCTCCGACGTCTGCGGCGTTGCACCACCAAATCTTCGTTGGTCCGTCTCCTGCTGGCGTTGACTTCGGGTACGGACACCCTCCGTTTCCTCCTTAGGTAAAATCGGCATTATTTTATCCCACTTCTGACACCAATTGTTACGAGCTTGAGGTTCGTGACAATAAAAGTTGCCGATAAAATTACCTAAATTAACACTTTAATTTACTTTACACAAATTAAAACTTAAAACACTAATAATTAAACACACTAATTCACTTAATTCCGCTCCGAAGCTTCGCTTGTGTCGCCGAGTTCAACTCTGCCCCGATCGCATCTTGCAGCGCCTACTTATATAAATTAGCAAAATATCCAGAATGTTCAATTAAACACGCGCAATGTACAGAGGTTCGAGTTTTAAACTTCAAGAAGTTTATTTCTTCGGTTCGAGACTAGATGGCGCTAGTGCGCCGATTTGAGGAACAATACGAAATCGTTGACCACAGGCACGAATCATAAACAACGCGCTGTCTACAACTTATCAAAACAAACACTGGACGACGCCACAATAAAAGTTTTAGAAAAAGGTATGAATTTCGCAATAACACCGCGAAAAATACCGTATGAGGACATTATCTGTAGTGTTGAGGACTGTCTGTATAAAAATAACATTGGTAATGAAGATTTAGAGGCCATACGTCAAGACATTTCGTCTATGTTACGTCGAAGTTCAGCGCCGAAATTAAATCTTCCCAAAAATGAATTTAACGCGTTGAAAAACTTACGCAACAGACCAGAGCTTACGATTCTCCGCGCAGATAAAGGCAATGCTACGGTTATAATGGATACGTCAGATTACAATTTTTAAAATACAACAACTTTTGTCGGATGAAACTACATACCGCATGGCCAAAACAGACCCTACAACTAATACGCTTAAAACAACTAGCGATCCAATCAAGATATACTCCGAGAAATTGAATCTGGACGTTAATTTGATAATACCTTCATATGGCAAACCACCGAAGTTGTATGGGTTACCAAAAATACTGTTACGCGCTCCAGTCGACGATACACTAGCGCCATCTAGTGTCAGGAACGAGAGCGAGGGGAGCATTGCAGTAAATGACATCACAAATCTTTCGACCGACAGCGCCACCCGAAGAACTAAGTTTCTGGAAAATCTACACTCGAGTACTCGTTGCCTGGCGCGCATTTACTTGAATGTTCGGGACGCTTCTTTGCTAATTATATAAATAGGCGCTGCAAGATGCGACCGGAGTAGTGTTGATTTGGGCGAAACAAGCGAAGCTTCGGAGCGGAATTAAGTGAATTAGTGTGTTTAATTATTAGTGTTTTAAGTTTTAATTTGTGTAAAGTAAATTAAAGTGTTAATTTAGGTAATTTTATCGGCAATTTTTATTGTCACGAACCCTAAGCTCGTAACAATTGGTGTCAGAAGTGGGATAAAATCATGCCGATTTTACCTAAGGACGAAACGGAGGGTGTCCGTACCCGAAGTCAACGCCAGCAGGAGACGGACCAACGAAGATTTGGTGGTGCAACGCCGCAGACGTCGGAGGGCCAGCCACCGGCTGCAGGCCGGTCGGTAGCTCCTACATCTGCAGCACCTGACTTAGGTGCTCTGATGGTGATGCTGCAGGAGCAGGCTCGCCGACAGGAGGAACAGGCTCGCCGACAGGAGGAACAGGTTCGTCGTTTAGAAGAGCAGCTGCGGGGCGGACAGGAGGAACAGGCCCGCCGATTGGAAGAGCAGCTGCGGAGCGGACAGGAAGAACAGGCCCGCCGGCAGGAGGAACAGGCCCACCGACAGGAGGAACAGGCCCGCCGGCAGGAGGAACAGGCCCGTCGTTTAGAAGAGCAACTCCAACGCAGGAAGAGCAGATGCTCCTCATGAAGGACCTTCACGCTATCTTCGGAAAAGAGATACGGGAGGTGAAGGATAAGGTTGCTCAACATGACAACCGCCTGTCGGAGGCCGAAACCCGAATCGACCAAGTAAACAATCGGGTTGACAACGTAATGGCTGACGTGAAGAAAACGCTGGACGACCTCAAACTTGGGGATGGAACAACAGCTCCCGTAGTAGCTACAACACCTTCGCTACGTGGATTCAAAGTGCCGCCGTTCGACGGGACCTCTTCCTGGTCGGCCTACAAAATCCAGTTCAAGGCCGTCATGGAGGCAAACGGCTGGAATAAAAGCCAGGCCATGACTGCACTCACCTTAGGCCTGCGCGACCAAGCCTTAACCGTGTTGGAAGCTCTCGGTAAGAAAGTGACCTACGAGCAGCTCCTTGAGGCATTGGAGGCGAGATATGGTGACGCTCACCTGGAACACGTCTTTCGCGCGCAGCTTAAAGATCGCGTGCAACGCAGCAACGAAAACCTGCAGCAGTGGGCTCTAGAGGTGGAGAAGCTGGAGCGGAAAGCATACCGGTCTGTACCTGCGCTCATTGAAGGGAACCTGGTACAGACATTCATCGACGGCATCCGCGACCTGGAAGTCAAAGCTGCTGTGAGGCTCGGGCACCACGAGACGCTTAAGGACGCCTTGCCCCATGCACTGGAGGTAGAAGCCGTGCGGCAGGATCATCGTTCCCATCGTGTCAGGGAGGTTGCAGCAGCTACAGTTCGCGACCGCAACAAAGGATACAGCCCAAGGTGCTATGGCTGTGGGGAAAAGGGCCACCTTCGATCCAGCTGCCCTAAGCGAACCACAGAAAGGGAAAGTGAACGATATCAGGAGGGTAGTGCAGCTAACGGCACTGCCTGGCGGCGACAGGATCATCGTTCACCTCACGCTATGGAGGTTGCAGCAGTTACGGTTCGCGACCACAATAAAGGACACAGCCCTAGGTGCTATGGCTGTGGGGAAAGGGGCCATCTTCGGTCCAGCTGCCCTAAGCACACCCTAGGAAGGGAAGGTGAACGGTCTCAGAAAGAAAGTGCGGCTAACAGCACCACCCAGCAGCAGCAGGAATACGACTTTACTATCAGACACTGCAGCGGGAAATCTCACGGCAACACAGATGCATTGTCAAGAAGACCTTGTCCTGAAGATGGCAACCATTGTAGTAGGCAAGGTAAGGAAGTGGTATCCGTGAGGATGCTCAGAACACACCACCTCAGCAACAGGTGGAAGGACAGCCTACGACATGCACAGCAGGAAGATCCGAACATCAAGCGGATTCTGGAATGGATGAAGGCCCGTGCTCCCAAGCCTAAGTGGAAGGACGTCTCAGCGATGAGTTCAACCACGAAAAGCTATTGGGCCCAATGGGGCAGCTTGCTGATTCAGGATGGAGTCCTGTGCCGTAAATGGGACAATGGTCGAGGAGACAGCTGTCGTTTGCAAATGGTTGTCCCTAAAGCTAAAGTGCCGAATGTTCTACAGCTGTGCCATAATGGTCGTTCAAGAGTCCATCTGGGAGTTAATCGAACTCTACTGAAGGTCCGAGAACAGTTTTATTGGGTCCACTGTCGAAACGATGTCGAGGACTGGTGTCGCAAATGTACGAGTTGTGCGGCTGTAAAGGGACCTCAGACTCGTAGTAGAGGAGCACCGAAATTGTACAATGTTGGTGCACCATGGGATAGGACAGCCCTTGACATTGCGGAGCCGTTACAGAAAGGCGCAAGAGGGACTCCTAAGATCATCCATGTGGATCGCTTGGCGCGTTATTATGGGGCCGATAATGCTCGGGACGAGCATGTCATAGGAGGGGGCAGTGTTACGCGCTCCAGTCGACGATACAGTAGCGCCATCTAGTGTCAGGAACGAGAGCGAGGGGAGCTTTGCAGTAAATGACATCACAAATCTTTCGACCGACAGCGCCACCCGAAGAACTAAGTTTCTGGAAAATCTACACTCGAATACTCGTTGCCTGGCGCGCATTTACTTGAATGTTCGGGACGCTTCTTTGCTAATTATATAAATAGGCGCTGCAAGATGCGATCGGAGTAGTGTTGATTTGGGCGAAACAAGCGAAGCTTCGGAGCGGAATTAAGTGAATTAGTGTGTTTAATTATTAGTGTTTTAAGTTTTAATTTGTGTAAAGTAAATTAAAGTGTTAATTTAGGTAATTTTATCGGCAATTTTTATTGTCACGAACCCTAAGCTCGTAACAATACACAAACCGAACGCTCCATTACGTACAATAGTGAGTCAGATTGATTCGCCAACTTAGAGATTGGCTCAATACTTAGCTAACATTATCACCACTCAAAGGACACACAAGAGCACACACTAAGGATTCATACCATTTTGTCAGTGAGATAAAAGACCTACGTCTTACTGACAATGAAACCATGGTCCGTTTTGATGTTCAGTCTCTATTTACATGCCTACCTGTTGAAGACTGCATCTCAATTATAACTAGGAAACTAGAGGAAAATAATATGCCAGCAGAATATGCAGTATTACTCAGACATTGCCTTACATCACTAAGCTGGCATCATCTTTTTAATGTTTTTTAATGTTTTTTTAAAAAACGTTACCCCTACACTAAGATTTTCTCTTGTATCGTGGGGGCAGTTTACAAACATAAATTGCACAAGGACAAACATCCAGACCCGTAACAACTATTTGTAGGCCATACAAATACTTGTTCCGTGCGGGATTCGAACCCGCGACCCCCAGCGCAGCCACTCATTGCTAAGCCATTGCGCCACGGAGTCGTCAAAATCTGGCTATCTATTGTGGAAGGAAGAGTTTTACAAGCAAGTAGATGGTGTTGCGATGGGCTCACCCGTATCTCCCATTGTCGCCGATATATTCATGGAAGACTTTGAGAAGAAAGCCCTCCTTACTGTACCTGTTACACCAAGGATCTACAAGCAGTACGTAGACGATACTTTCACAATTTTACCACCAGACAAAGTAACTGCATTTTTAGAACATCTTAATTCCATAAACTCTAAAATTCAATTTACTATGGAGTTAGAGGCAAATAATTCCTTGCCTTTCCTAGATGTGTTAGTCATCCGAAATCCTAACAACACCATTGGTCACACGGTGTGTAGGAAAAAGACCCATACAAACCGATATTTAAACGGTGAATCTCACCACCATCCTTCAGAGTTAGCTACCGTGGGCAAATCTTTGTTACAGAGAGCACGAGGGATCTGTGACAGCAAACACCTGGCCGCCGAGCTTCATCACGTCAAGCAAGTTCTGCACGACAACAAGCTTCGGGTCCCGCGCCTACGTCACAGTGACCGAGTGAAGCCGGCCACAGTCGAGCGTGTGCCTGCTGTACTACCATATGTCAGAGGTGTCACAGACAAGATTGACTACATCTTGAAGCGAGCTTCTATTAGAACATTCTACAAGCCGCCGAAGAAAATTAGTCAGTTCCTACCATCAGTCAAGTGTCATATTCCTCTACAAGATGCAGGAGTGTACAAGCTTGATTGAGAATGTGGTCTCTCATATAGGACAAACAAAAAGATCAATTAGAACCCGCGTAAAAGAACATTTAGCTGATGTGAAGCATCAACGTTCCGGGAAGTCTGCAGTTTGCGATCATATCCTAGACGGCCCCAACCATTACATCAGATTTGATAGACCACAAATCCTCGCGAAAGAACACCGATTCCTACCAAGGATGATACGTGAGGCTATTGAAATTAAAAAACATCCTAATTTCAATAGAGGAGAAGGCTGGGTACTACCACCTGCTTGGGATCCTATAATCAATAAAATTAAAACTAAACCCAAGCATACCACTGCAAGACCTCAGGACATAGTCAGTTCATTTTGTATAGATCGGACCATAAACAATAATTAAAAAAGCTGAAGGTACTCCGGACAATGACATAGGGACGTCAGTCATCTCAGTCCCCCGTGACCATGGGTGCTGGAAAGCGCCCGAAACGTCGGGAATTAAAAATAATAGTAAAATAAACGCGATAAAATCCGTAAAAGTAGTTTCAATCAATGAAAATGTAGTTTCTAAACAAACTACTACCAAAATACAATTAGAACAAAAATCATTTGACTTGTTGATTTCAACCTCTGCCTTGAAACTTCTTGTCTTGAAACCACTGCTACACTGCTGCTGCAAAGAAAAGTAACTTAGTATATTTGTGACTTTTTGACAAACATTCAATGGCAAACAATTCACTTGAAAATTGTATTACCTTCAATCTCCAAAGCTGCTCTAAAATAAAAATTTACTTCCATTCTTTGCTTGAATTTCCAACTAATGTTGATGATACAGGAGGATTTTTCATCGGAATAACAATATAATTCTATTTTATCAATTTCGACATCTAAATATAATATAATTTATCTCACATAGAAGAGGCCTGTGTCCCAGCAGTGGGAACATATTGATGCCATTTATGACGTGAATAAAAAAAGTAAAAGCATCGTGTACATACCATTCAAATCTATACATTTCGCATTTTTTTGAACACGTCTCAATATTATTTCAGGTAGAATACAGTTTTTTAAAAAGTCTAATAATTTTAGTATCATATTGTTACGAGCTTGAGGTTCGTGACAATAAAAATTGCCGATAAAATTACCTAAATTAACACTTTAATTTACTTTACACAAATTAAAGTTAAAACACTAATAATTAAACACACTAATTCACTTAATTTCGCTCCGAAGCGTCGCTTTTGTCGCTGAGTTCAACTCTGGCTCGATCGCATCTTGCGCCACCTATTTATTTAAATTAGCAAAATATCCGGAATGTTCAAGTAAACACGCGCAAGGTACCGAGAGTTCGAGTATAGATTTTCTAGAAACTTAGTTCTTCGGGTGGCGCTGTCGGTCGAAAGATTTGTGATGTCATAAAGTGCAATGCTCCCCTCGCTCTCGTTCCTGACACTAGATGGCGCTAGTTGTGTCGTCGACTGGAGCGCGTAACACTGCCCCCTCCTAAGACATGCTCGTCCCGAGCATTATCGGTCCCATAATAACGCGCCAAGCGATCCACATGGACGATCTTAGGAGTCCCTCTTGCGCCTTTCTGTATCCGGTAGGTCACATCGTTGATCCTGGTTACAATCCGGTACGGGCCGTCCCATTTAGCTTGAAGCTTAGGAGATTTCCCTTTGCTGCGGACTGGATTGTGCAACCACACTAATGAACCTTCGTTGAACCCTTTATTGTTCATTTTGCGGTCGTACCGGGTTTTCATCTTCTCAGACATTTGCTGGCCCGATTGTCTGACGTGCTCATAAATGTCATTCATTTTGTTCCGCAAGTCATTTGCATAATCGGTTATACTGCGTGGGGCATCAGGTGGTATCCCGGTGATCAGGTCCGCAGGCAGCCGTAATTCTCTTTCAAAGTTTGCGAAAGCTGGTGTCACTGCTGTACTTTCGTGAACAGAACTTCGATATGACAACAAAAACGGTTGTATGTGCTTGTCCCAATCTCGTTGCCGATTGTCTACAACTTTTGCTAGGTACCTCTCCAATATCTGATTAAATCGTTCCACCATTCCATCAGATTGCGGGTGATAAGAAGTCGTTCTTGTTTTATGAGTACCCATAACTCGGCAAGTTTCCTGGAATATTTGAGACTCAAAATTCCTTCCTTGATCGCTGTGAATCTCTAAAGGTACTCCAAAACGACAGAAGACTTCATGAACTAGTTTATCTGCAACTGTTGAAGCTTCTTGATTTGGAATGGCGAAGACTTCTGGCCACTTAGTGAAGTAATCCATCACAACCATGAAGTACTTGTTACCGCTTTCACTCTCCGGAAACGGCCCCGCCACGTCAATGGCTATTCTCTCCCGTGATGCACCCACATAGTACAACTTCAATGCACCTCTACTACGAGTCTGAGGTCCCTTTACAGCCGCACAACTTGTACATTTGCGACACCAGTCCTCGACATCGTTTCGACAGTGGACCCAGTAAAACCGTTCTCGGATCTTCAGTAGAGTTCGTTTAACTCCCAGATGGCCTCCTGAATAATCATTATGGTACAGCTGTAGAACATCCGGTACTTTAGCTTTAGGGACAACCATTTGTAAATGACAGCTGTCTCCCCGAACATTTTCCCATTTACGGCACAGAACTCCATCCTGAAGCATCAAGCTGTCCCACTGGGCCCAGTAGCTTTTAGTGGTCGAACTCATCGCTGAGACGTCGCTCCACTTGGGCTTGGGAGCACTGGCCTTCATCCATTCCAGGATCGGCTTGATGTCCGGATCTTCCTGCTGTGCACGTTGTAAGCCGTCCTTCCACTCGTTGCTGAGGTGGTCTGCCCTGAGCATCCTCACGGATACCACTTCCTTACTCTCTTGCCTAGTACAATGTTTGCAATCTTCAGGACAAGGTCTTCTTGACAATGCATCTGCGTTGCCATGAGATTTCCCGTTACGATGTTCGATCTCAAAGTCGTATTCCTGCAGTAGTTCAATCCACCTCGCAACTTGTCCTTCTGGATTTTTAAACTGCAATAGCCATTTTAGTGCAGCATGGTCAGTTCGTAAGTGAAATTTTCGCCCCAGAAGATATTTGCTAAAATGCTGCAACGACTTTACCACAGCTAGCAATTCGCGTCTTGTGACACAGTAGTTCCTTTCCGGTTTTGACAACGACTTGCTGAAGTACGCTATCACGACCTCTTGGTCACCATTCCGTTGAGACAACACACCGCCAAGTCCTATATCACTTGCGTCTGTATCAACTATAAATTCTTTGCTTGCATCAGGGTATCCCAAAATAGGTGTTTTGCACAGACAGTCCTTGAGCTCCTTGAATGCGATATTGCAACTTTCATCCCAGCAGAAATGTCGCTTCTCCTCGGTTAGCTTGTGCAGAGGTTTGGCTATATCTGCAAAGTTCTTCACGAATCGCCGGTAATAGGAGCACAAACCCAAAAATGCTCTAACCTGCGTCTTGTCTTTTGGAACCGGCCAATCCTTGACAGCGGCGATTTTCTCTGGATCTGTGCGGATACCTTCTTCCGATACTACAAACCCCAAAAAGTTAACTTGCCGTTGGAATAGTGAACATTTCTTCGGGCTCAACTTGAGGTTGGCACTCTGAATCTTCATGAGCACGCGTTCCAGGTTTTGAAGGTGTTCCTCAAACGTACGGCCCACGATGATGATGTCATCCAAGTAGACCAGACAGGCATCGCCAATTAGCCCGGTAAGTACAAGTTCCATCAGCCTTTCAAACGTTGCTGGAGCATTGCACAACCCAAACGGCATTACTTTGAATTGCCACAGACCCTTTCCCGTCGAGAACGCAGTTTTCTCCTTGTCCTTAGGGTCAATTTCAACTTGAAAGTAGCCACTTTTTAGATCCAGCGTGCTAAACCATTTTACTCATGTAAGCATGTCCAGCGTGTCATCAATTCTTGGCAAGGGATAGCTGTCCTTCTTTGTAACGTCGTTCAGACGGCGGTAATCAACACAGAACCGCATGCTACCATCCTTCTTTTTCACCAGCACCACTGGTGAACACCATGGACTAGAGGAAGGTTCAATAACACCATCCTTCACCATTCCTTCAATCATGGTTTCCATTTCCTTTTCACGTGCTACCGGCAATCTTCTTGGCCGCTGACGGATAGGCAATTCTTCTCCTGTGTTTATTTTGTGTTGAACTAAGCCAGTCTTCCCTATGTCAGCATCGTTTGACGAGAATACATCGGCGTACTTGAGTAACAACTTCTTCGCCTTGCCCAATTCGTTCGAGGACAGAACACTGCGACAGTCTTCCAAAAGTGTGGTCACTCTCGTTTCTGAATCCTTGCTGGGGGTCCCACTCGATATATATTCGCACAGACGTAACCAATCCACTTCCTCACAAGTACCAACCAGTGTGCCTTTTTCTATAATCTGTTCCCGGTCGCAAAGGTTCAGCACACGTACTCCTGAGATGTCAGTGGTCCTGACCAAGGTTCGAGCTACTTTCCATGGAAGGTCATTGTTTACCCTTTCCACAAGTACACAACGGTGAGCTTGCCCAGCGTTTCGAGGAAGACTAACCGGAACAATCGTTTCCGATCTCGGTGGAAGAACAATCTTCTTGATGCTGTACACGTTCCCTGGTAACGCACCTTCCATAAAAAGTTCCTCCTGTCCACATTTCAAAACACCTTGCTTAACGTCGATCTCGCAACAATTATTCGTCATAAAGTCTAAGCCTAGGATGCAGTCGTCCATTATATCAGCCACGATGACATTATACAGGTAGATCACGTTGCCTAGCTTCAACTCCATCTCCTTCTCTCCACGGACGGGTATACGCTGACCGGTGGCTGTTACCAAATTAATGCGTTCTCGGTTGTATGCGGAGCCCCCAAGGAACTGACTTATAAGTTGGGAACTAACAACCGTACGAGAGGCTCCAGTGTCTATGGTCAGCTTACACGGCATTCCGTTGATCTCGCCCTTTATGATTAGGCTGTTCCCATCATGGGTTTGTGAGATTGAGATCCTTGGGGCTCTTTTAACATCAGCCAGCACCCGCCCCGCAGTTCTGGCTTTTACTCGTTTCCCTGCTGCTGCTGGGCGGCGCTGTTGGCCGCACTACCCTCCTGAGATCGTTCAATTTCCCTTTCTAGGGTTCGCTTAGGGCAGCTGGATCGAAGATGGCCCTTTTCCCCACAGCCATAGCACCTTGGGCTGTATCCTTTGTTGCGGTCGCGAACTGTGGCTGCTGCAACCTCCCTGACGCGATGGGAACGATGATCCTGCCGCACGGCTTCCACTTCCAGTGCATGGGCCAAGGCGTCCTTAAGCGTCTCGTGGTGCCCGAGCCTCACAGCAGCTCTGACTTCCAGGTCGCGGATGCCGTCGATGAATGTTTGCACCAGGTTCCCTCCAATGAGCGCAGGTACAGACTGGTATGCTTTTCGAACCATCTTCTCCACCTCAAGGGCCCACTGCTGCAGGTTTTCGTTGCTGCGTTGCACGCGATCTTTAAGCTGCGCGCGAAAGACGTGTTCCAGGTGAGCGTCACCATATCTCGCCTCCAATGCCTCAAGGAGTTGCTCATAAGTCACTTTCTTACCGAGAGCTTCCAACACAGTTAAGGCTTGGTCGCGCAGGCCTAGGGTGAGTGCAGTCATGGCTTGGCTTTTATTCCACCGTTCGCCTCCATGACGGCCTCGAACTGGATTTTGTAGGCCGACCAGGAAGAGGTCCCGTCGAACGGCGGCACTTTGAATCCACGTAGCGAAGGTGCTGCAGCTACTACGGGAGCTGTAGTTCCATCCCCAAGTTTGAGGTCGTTTAGCGTTTTCTTCACATCAGCCATCACGTTGTCAACCCGATTGTTCACATGGTTGATTCGGGTTTCATGTTCTTCGATTCGGGTTTCAGCTTCCGACAGGCGGTTGTCGTGTTGAGCAACCCTATCCTTCACCTGCCTTATCTCTTTCCCAAAGGTAGCGTGAAGGTCCTTCATGAGGAGCATCTGCTCTTCCGATCGACGAGCCTGTTCCGCCTGCTGACGGGCCTGTTCCTCTTGTCCACTCTGCAGCTGCTCTTTCAACTGACGGACCTGTTCCTCCTGTCGGCGAGCCTGTTTATCTTGTCCGCCCCGCAGCTGCTATTCTAACCGACGGACCTGTTCCTCCTGCCGGCGGGCCTGTTCCTCCTGTCCGCCCCGCAGCTGCTGCAGCATCACCATCAGAGCACCTAAGTCAGGTGCCACAGACGTAGAAGCTGCTGACGGACCGGCTTCCGTGGCCGGCGGCTGGCCCTCAGACATCTGCGGCGTTGCACCACCAAATCTCCTCTGGTCCGTCTCCTGCTGGCGTTGACTTCGGGTACGGCCACCCTCCGTTTCCTCCTTAGGTAAAATCGGCATTATTTTATCCCACTTCTGACACCAATTGTTACGAGCTTGAGGTTCGTGACAATAAAAATTGCCGATAAAATTACCTAAATTAACACTTTAATTTTTAAATAAATAGGTGGCGCAAGATGCGATCGAGATCTGGCTCGATCGCATCTTGCGCCACCTATTTATTTAAATAAGCAAAATATCCGGAATGTTCAAGTAAACACGCGCAAGGTACCGAGAGTTCGAGTATAGATTTTCTAGAAACTTAGTTCTTCGGGTGGCGCTGTCGGTCGAAAGATTTGTGATGTCATAAAGTGCAACGCTCCCCTTGCTCTCGTTCCTGACACTAGATGGCGCTAGTTGTGTCGTCGACTGGAGCGCGTAACAATATTACTGATAAATTCATTATCTCGACAAACTTCTATAACAGTCAAAGATTTTGTGGCTGAAATAAAACATATTGTTACGCGCCTAAGTTGACGTCATGTACCCGGCACTAGCGCCATCTAGTGTCGGGGACGAGAGCGATGGGAGCTTTCCAGAAAATACATGACTAGTCTTTCAACCAACAGCGCCATCTAGAATCGAACAGAAGAATTAAGCTTTCTGGAAGCCGCACACTCGAATTTACTGCGATTGGTCGGTTGGCGCGCGTATTTACTTGAATATTCTGGATGATTTCGTGGAAGAGCCCTATATAAAGGTGCTGCAATACGCGATCGGGGAAGTATTGAATTTGGCGAGACAAGCGAAGCTTCGGAGCGGAATAAAGTGAATTAGTGTGATTAATTATTAGTGTTTTAAGTTTAATTAGTTTAAAGTGAATTAAAGAGTTAATTTTGGTAATTCTATCGGCAATTTTTATTGTCACGAACCTCAAGCTCGTAACAATATGAAGTAACATTTATCCATTTTGCTGACACGCATTTGTCCTTGGACTTTAAGATACTGAAATAAAGTAAAATGTGGACATGCAATAGAATTTTCAATTTACTTGATAGTAATAATTTTGCTTTTTATTTATGACTAAAACATTATTATCCATTTTTAGAGCAAAGTTCTTCTTTTCTAGTGCAGCTGCCTCTAGGCTTTGATTTGTCGTGGCCAATGATGGAAAGCACTTAATTTCAACAACACCTCTCTAATTTTCAATTATACCTGAAACAAATTGCCGTAAAATATAAAACACTGAGATGGAGCTCGTCATGAAATTTGATATAAGAAATTGAATGGCCTCCAGTGCTGGTTATTCTTTGTTTCTCGCAATTATAACTAGTATTATGTTTGACAACATTTGCCAAACACAAAGATAAAATTGAAGTTTGATAAAGAAAGACTTACCATCTGAACTGCCAGCTAAAATTCCAAATTCTTCATCAATAAAAAGGTCTGAAGGCCTGACAATTTTATTATATTGTTGCATGAACATACTTTTTGCTACATTTTCATATTATTGCCCATATAACATGTCTTTTATGCAAGTATTCTCTTTGATTAAAACTACTTTTACGGATTTTATCGCGTTTATTTTTACTTTTTATTTTTAATTCCCGACGTTTCGGGCGCTTTCCAGCACCCATGGTCACGGGGGACTGAGATGACTGACGTCCCGATGTCATTGTTAAACCCGGAGTACCTTCAGCATTTTTAATTATTGTTTATGGTCCGATCTATGCAAAATGAACTGACTATGGCCTGAGGTCTTGCAGTGGTATGCTTGGGTTTAGTTTTAATTTTATTTATTATAGGATCCCAAGCAGGTGGTAGTACCCAGCCTGCTTCTCTATTGAAATTAGGATGTTTTTTAATTTCAATAGCCTCACGTATCATCCTTGGTAGGAATCGGTGTTCTTTCGCGAGGATTTGTGGTCTATCAAATCTGATGTAATGGTTGGGGCCGTCTAGGATTTGATCACAAACTGCAGACATCGGGACGTCAGTCATCTCAGTCCCCCGTGACCATGGGTGCTGGAAAGCGCCCGAAACGTCGGGAATTAAAAATAAAAAGTAAAAATAAACGCGATAAAATCCGTAAAAGTAGTTTTAATCATGTGTATTGTTCGCGTAAATATAAGAAATCGTTAAGTATTCTTTTGATACAGAATATCCTTTACATGGGGTGGTGATACGGCGTTTCCAAACCTGTAAAGAGAAAAAGTTCAGATAACCTAAATGTTTGTTATGGTTTATTTTTAAAATTTAAATTTTCTATAAAGATATTCTATAGTAAAATACCGCATTTTTACCAAAAATGTATGTTTATAAGTATACATATCTACTAACATCATTATCACACCACACAACTCACCATTCAAAATTGACTAGCAGTCAATCGGTCACTCCTATGAGTAGTATATAAATCATTTTCATGCTGTCCTACAGTGGACATTTCAATCAAAGCAACGTTTTCTGGTGACTTTTGGAATTCTGCTAGCCTTTCTTCACACTGTACCTTCAACTGTGTTTCGTCAATATCAATAGGATCACAAGCTTCAGGTCCATAGTGCTTATCCGGTTTGGTTTTCTCTCTTGGAGCAAATAATCGTTTGCGTGTCGAAGATTGCTGTCGTATTCAGCTTTGTTCCTTCTGCTTTATGTATTTTTTAAAATGTGTCCCCGGGCTCTGTGTGGTCCACTTTTTCTATGCAATTTTATGCCATTTGTGTCCATTAGCAAGCGATAGGCGTGAAAAAATTAGGTTAAATCAGGGCAGGCGAATGATGATATTCCGTAGCCGTAATCAAAGAATTTCTTACCGGTTCTAATAATTTCTGACCGTTATTACTGTATATTTACCTGCCACATGAATACGCCGCTGGTAAGAACCCCCTTTTCCAAAACTAATTCGTTTTCCACAGTTAAATTTATTTATTACGCTCATAAAGTTTTCTGCCACATTTGTTGTCTCACTAGACAAACGACCTGCCTTCAAAGCAATTTTTTCATTGGCTGCATAAATCAGAGCCCACACCTCTGTAGCATTATTTTTCAGACTCTCTCTACGAGATTTTCTTCTTTCTTTTCACTTCCATCTGTCAGTGTTTTATTGACATTGCAGTAATAATCATTGCAGTTTTCATGTAATCCGAATACATGAAGCAGGCCATTTCTCAAATCTGGTGCCATAGCAGTATGCTCACTACTGCTTCAAAATATTTGGCCCAGAAAGAGGGAGCCTAGTGTTAGCCAAGATCTAAAAAGTACAAAATATAAATACAGAATAATATACTCCACTGATCTTGAGATGTCTTTACAAATTTGATTTATTCATTTACCTTGTAGAGTGCACTAGTATAGTTTTTGATTACATGATTCTTGCATTCAATTTTTTTTATTATGTTCCCATATGACACTTTCTCTTTCAATTTTGCAAAAACAGAGGAGTCTCCGTCACAAATAAAACTCAACTAGCGAAGTTGATGTATTTCTTCACTCTTTTGAAAGCCTTCCACAACAATATCTGATTCCATTGCTGTCCAGTAAAATTTTTGCAGCAATCATGTGCTTTCATATCCATGTTTCTCCTCTCATAATATTGACATGTATAACAAAATTTATTTCTAACACCAAGAAATAGACATTTTTTAGTTTCTTTACCAATAATGCAGGCCTGGAAATGAAAAGCAACACTTATAAATATTGCACATAATTAAAATGTCATAAAGAACCAAATTTGTTTTTAGTAAATTATTAACTTACCATACCAGATAATGAATCAAAGTTATGCCCATATGAACTTTTCAACCAGTAACAAATGGAACACCATCTGAAGACACATGACCTTTTTGAATTGCAATTGATCTTTCTTGTTCACCAGCAATTTTAATTTCCTCCGTCAAATGTTCGAACTACACACTGCCTAATTTTTTTCTGACATTGGTTGTCACGAAATTTATTAGCTGACATTGGTTGGAATATCCATAAGACTTGTTATGTGAGCTGCTTGAGTGTAGAAGCTACCAGAAGTGACAGCTGCCCACACAAATGCAGTATTTATTTTATCACTGCTCTTCGTAAAATGCCCCCATGCTTTATCACACATATTGCACTTGTAAATTAAATCACTTCGAAATCCATCAAGTCTTTCACTAACAAATTCAATTTGTGAAGATTCACACATATTTCGATGTCTTTCCATAAGCATTGCCCACTGTATTACATGCTCCAAGTCCACACTGCAATACCCAGATATCTCAGATAAACATTTATTTGGAACAGTTTCCACAATCAACTGAAATGAATCAATTTCAGGATCAGCTTGCGGCCAATTAATCTCTAAAGGTTCAACCACAGGTTCAGCTGTCACTGTGCTAGTACTAGGAGCACTGTAGGTGGCCTCTAAGCGGATTTTCGGTTTTACACGCGCATATGTTCTTGGTTGTGTATTCTGAGTACTGAAAGAAACAAATCAAATTGTGATGACCATAATAAAGGTATATAACCTATATCCTAGACATATTTTTACGAGCTTGAGGTTCGTGAAAATAAAAACTGCCGATTGAATTACCAAAATTAACTCTTTAATTCACTTTGCACTAATTAAAACTTAGAACACTAATAATTAATGACACTGATTCACTCTATTTCGCTCCGAAGCTTCGCTTGTCTCGCCAAATTCAATACTTCCCCGATTGCACCTTGCAGCGCCTATAAATACACATTAGCACCGAAACATCCAGAACATTCAAGTAAATACGCTCAAGGTGTCGAAAGTTCGAGTGGCGTCTTCTAGAAGCTTAGTTCTTCGTTTTGACATCGGATGGCGCTGTCGGTTGAAAGATTAGTGATGTCTATTTCCGTTAAGCTCCCCCCGCTCTCGTCCCTGACACTACATGACGTCAACTTAGGCGCGCAACAATATTTCCCCTTTCTCAATATTTAGCGGGTTTTTTACGTCATCTTATTGTTTTCGACTAAAGCAACAATTTCTTAGGTGCGCGTTGCCGGCCTCCAGATGCAGCGGCAACGTGCCCAGCTGTACCACTCCACCGTTACCGTCCACGCTAAGAGAGCAAAGAAAACCAAAAAATATCATAATGCCTCTCACGCGTCCAACTTCTAATCCTCCGCCCCTAAGACGACCCACTGACCCTACATACACTACATATATATGTAGTGTTCCTTTTACGAGCAATATAAATCATGCTTATTTGATACGTACATTACAAAGTTATCTATGACGATTTCTTCATTAAATGGCCTCTTCTTCGTTTCTTAAAAACGCCAAGCTTTCAAAAGGCTGTAATGAAATCGTTTTAGTGCAGATCCAACTCGTTTCAATGATTTTCGCTTCCCCGAATATGCGTGTCGTTTGTACGACGCCTTGCTTGTTTGAGCAGACATTGTAGAATAAGACATAAAATCTAAATCTGAAATATAGAAAAACAAATGAGAAACGAAAGAATATGTTACTTTAAACACTCAGTATTTGAATAAAATATAATAGTATAGTAATTCACTACAATTTATTGATTGCAACTGCAAGTAATGCAGACTAGAAGATAGTCCAGATCATAGACAAATCTTCTTTCAATTCTATAGGAATTGGGTTGCGTTCTGAACACAAGATCTAGAACACTAAAACGTACAAAAATTTACTTATCTTTTTATTTCAATGTTATCTTTATATTCCTGCCGGGCTAGCATGGACAGGAGAAAATATATCCCCGGGGAAGGGATAAAATTTTTATCATGGGCAGGAGACAAAAATTATATCCCCTGATTATATCCACTGACAAGAGATAAAATTATCTTATCTTTATAGTATATCTCCGTTTGACATAACGAGTAGACATATATCTCCCCGTCCGTAGCATGGGGCCAAGGGAAAGAGAAAAAATTATCCCTTTTTAACATTTGAAAGGGACAATTTTGTCCTCTTCCGCGGACGTGGTTTTAAGTTTATCTTCAAACCATTTTAATACAAAAAAGATGTCTTGAGCCTATTGCAACAAAATTTTCGTGTCAGAAATTGAAAAACAGGAAATAAAATTACATCGGCGATCGATACGTGATCAGAATGCTTAATATTGGAATTCCCCGACGGCGAATTTCTACGCCGTTTTCGGATGCTCAAAGATTGTTTTGGAAATCTATTAGGCTTTAAAACCTATTAATTCTGTGGATGGACTACCAGTGCATATTGAAGTAAGCATCTATTACAACCACCTTGTCCAAAAACATCGTATATTTGCAATCAATACATGTGGCTAACTTATCTTAATATTTTTTCTAGGTAGGTTTACAAGAAAAAGAAAACTTTACAAAAAACGTTTCGATCCCTTTACTCTATATAAAGAATATAAAGAATTTCGAATGAAATATAGATTCAGTAAAGTATATATGAGAAAAACAGTTGATTTGGTTCAACGTGACATCGAACTACAAGCTAGTGGTGGCGGGCTGTCTGTAGAACTTCAGGTATGTACTGCTCTCAGAACGTGGGCTAGGCAAGAAGTTCAAGATGATGCAGCAGACATTCATGGACTTAGCCAACAGTCCATTACGAATATATGCCGAAGAGTAGCTCTTGCTTTGGCAAGTAAAGCGGCAGAATTTATACGCATGCCTAGTACTTTAGAAGAGCAAGAACAAGTGGTTTCTGGATTTAGGAACATTTGTGGCTTTAAGCAAGCAATTGGTGCTATTGATTGCACACACATAAAGATTAAAAAAGTCGGAGGCGATAGTGCTCAATATTATATAAACAGAAAGGGGTTTTCATCCTTAAATATCCAAGTAGTTTGTGATGCCCAATTAAAGATAAGGGACATAGTGGCACACTGGAGGGGCAGCACACATGATGCAAGAATATTTAGAGAAAGCCGAATCCGACAATGATTTGAAAATGGGGAATTTCATGCTCGTTTACTAGGAGATTCTGGCTACGGTTTAACAAATTATTTGTTTACACCAGTCCTGAATCCTCGTATCGCTAAGGAGGAATCTTACAATAAATCACATATATTGACAAGAAATACAATTGAAAGGTGTTTCGGAGTTTGAAAACAGAGGTTCCGATGTTTATTACTTGGATTTAAGTAATGTGTCACTGGAAAATGCAAAATTATACATTGTTGCACTTGCAATATTACACAATATTGCCATTGAAATGAATGAAGGCATTGATTTTCTTGAACCAGTCATATCTGAAGATAATGGTGACCAACAAATGCTAAGGGAAGGTCTCGATAGCCGATCTGGTCAAGAAACAAGGAGATTATTCATTGAAACACACTTTTAGTTACATTGTCTTGTTAATAAATAAAATAAAAAATAAATAAAATCAATTTATTTCAGACAGAGTCCATATAAGTGACATACATTATAATTAATTTAATTTAATCTTATTCAATTTAACTTAATTTGATTGTTTAACACAAAAAAACTATTAATTTAACATAAAAAGGTAAAAGATATTTTATTGTGGCAATTTTGATTTTAAAAGTAAAATTTCTAATTTAAGTTTTTCAACACGAAGCTGCGTTTCTTCTTTTTCCAATAATATTTTTTGGATTTTTAAATTATGTTCCTCTTTAATAAAACTATGTGCTTCCATCATATTTTTCATTTTTAAATCATGTTCTTCCTTAACGCAACTGACAAGAACATGATTGCGCTCTCTGGTTAAGTCTCTATCCTGTAATAAATATGTTATTATTAATCACAAATCACTAATCCCATAATTTAGTTATACTTAAATTAAACTACTTTTTAAATTAAATTAAATTTTACCTCACGTTTGGTTGTGTGTATATTATCATTCATACTGTTAGGCGCTCAAGTCGACGATACACTAGCGCCATCTAGTGTCAGGAACGAGAGCGAGGGGAGCTTTGCAGAAAATGACATCACAAATCTTTCGACCGACAGCGCCACCCGAAGAACTAAGTTTCTGGAAAATCTACACTCGAACACTCGTTGCCTGGCGCGCATTTACTCGAATGTTCGGGATGCTTCTTTGCTAATTTATATAAATAGGCGCTGCAAGATGCGATCGAGGCAGTGTTGATTTGGCGAAACAAGCGAAGCTTCGGAGCGGAATTAAGTGAATTAGTGTGTTAAGTTTTAATTTGTGTAAAGTAAATTTAAGTGTTAATAGGTAATTTTAGCGGCAATTTTTATTGTCACGAACCCTAAGCTCGTAACAATTGGTGTCAGAAGTGGGATAAAATCATGCCGATTTTACCTAAGGAGGAAACGGAGGGTGTCCGTACCCGAAGTCAACGCCAGCAGGAGACGGACCAACGAAGATTTGGTGGTGCAACGCCGCAGACGTCGGAGGGCCAGCCACCGGCTGCAGGCCCCTCGGTAGCTCCTACATCTGCAGCACCTGACTTAGGTGCTCCGATGGTGATGCTGCAGGAGCAGGCTCGCCGACAGGAGGAGCAGGCTCGCCGGCAGGAGGAACAGGCTCGCCGGCAGGAGGAACAGGCTCGCCGACAGGAGGAACAGGCTCGCCAGCAGGCGGAACAGGCACGACGATTGGAAGAGCAGCTGCGGGGCGGACAGGAGGAACAGGCCTGTCGGTTGGAAGAGCAGATGCTCCTCATGAAGGACCTTCACGCTACCTTCGGGAAGGAGATAAAGGAGGTGAAGGATAGGGTTGCTCAGCATGACAACCGCCTGTCGGAAGCTGAAACCCAAATCGCGAAAGCTGAAAACCGAATCGAGAAAGCTGAAACCCGAATCGACCAAGTAAACAATCGGGTTGACAACGTAATGGCTGACATGAAGAAATCACTGGACGAACTCAAACTTGGAGATGGAGCTACAGCTCCCGTAGTAGCTACAACACCTTCGCTACGTGGGTTCAAGGTGCCACCGTTCGACGGGACTTCTTCCTGGTCAGCCTACAAAATCCAGTTCGAGGCTGTTATGAAGGCGAACGGCTGGAATAAAAATCAGGCCATGACTGCTCTCACACTAGGCCTGCGTGACCAGGCCTTAACAGTTCTGGAAGCTCTCGGTGAGGAAGTGACTTATGAGCAACTCCTTGAGGCATTGGAGGCGAGATATGGCGACGCTCACCTGGAAAACGTCTTTCGTGCGCAGCTTAAAGATCGTGTGCAGCGCATCAACGAAAACCTACAGCAGTGGGCTCTGGAATTGGAGAAGCTGGTGCGAAAAGCATACCGGTCTGTACCTGCGCTCATTGAAGGGAACCTGGTGCAGTCATTCATCGACGGCATCCGCGACCTGGAAGTTAGAGCTGCTGTGAGGCTCGGGCACCACGAGACGCTTAAGAACGCCTTGGCCCATGCACTGGAGGTGGAAGCCGTGCGGCAGGATCATCGTTCCCATCGCGTCAGGGAGGTTGCAGCAGCTACAGTTCGCGACCGCAACAAAGGATACAGCCCAAGGTGCTATGGCTGTGGGGAAAAGGGCCACCTTCGATCCAGCTGCCCTAAGCGAACCACAGAAAGGGAAAGTGAACGATATCAGGAGGGTAGTGCAGCTAACGGCACTGCCTGGCGGCGACAGGATCATCGTTCACCTCACGCTAGGGAGATTCCAGCAGTTACGGTTCGCGACCACAATAAAAGATACAGTTCTAGGTGCTATGGCTGTGTGGAAAGGGGCCATCTTCGGTCCAGCTGCCCTAAGCACACCCTAGGAAGGGAAGGTGAACGGTCTCAGAAAGGAAGTGCGGCTAACAGCACCGCCCAGCAGCAGCAGGAATACGACTTTACTATCAGACACCGCAGCGGGAAATCTCACGGCAACGCAGATGCATTATCAAGAAGACCTTGTCCTGAAGATTGCAACCATTGTAGTAGGCAAGAGAGTAAGGAAGTGGTATCCGTGAGGATGCTCAGGACAGACCACCTCAGCAACGGGTGGAAGGACAGCCTACGACATGCACAGCAGGAAGATCTGGACATCAAGCCGATTCTGGGATGGATGAAGGCCCGTGCTACCAAGCCTAAGTGGAGGGACGTCGCAGCGATGAGTTCAACCACGAAAAGCTATTGGGCCCAATGGGACAGCTTGCTGATTCAGGATGGAGTCCTCTGCCGTAAATGGGACGATGTTCGAAGAGACAGCTGTCGTTTGCAAACGGTTGTCCCTAAAGCTAAAGTGCCGAATGTTCTACAGCTGTGCCATAATGGTCGTTCAAGAGTCCATCTGGGAGTTAAACGAACTCTACTGAAGGTCCGAGAACAGTTTTACTGGGTCCATTATCGTGACGATGTTGAGGATTGGTGTCGTACGTGTACAAGTTGTGCGGCTGTGAGGGGACCTCAGACACGGAGTAGAGGAGCATCGAAATTGTACAACGTTGGTGCACCACGGGATTGGACAGCCCTTGACATTGCGGAGCCGTTACAGAAAGGCGCAAAGGGGACTCCTAAGATCATCCATGTGGATCGCTTGGCGCGTTATTATGGGGCCAATAATGCTCGGAACGAGCATGTCTTAGGAGGGGGCAGTGTTACGCGCTCAAGTCGACTAGCGCCATCTAGTGTCAGGAACGAGAGCGAGGGGAGCTTTGCAGAAAATGACATCACAAATCTTTCGACCGACAGCGCCACCCGAAGAACTAAATTTCTGGAAAATCTACACTCGAACACTCGTTGCCTGGCGCGCATTTACTCGAATGTTCGGGATGCTTCTTTGCTAATTTATATAAATAGGCGCTGCAAGATGCGATCGAGGCAGTGTTGATTTGGCGAAACAAGCGAAGCTTCGGAGCGGAATTAAGTGAATTAGTGTGTTAAGACGGATACAAACTCCTTCATACAACTTTTTAATAAACTCTGAATGATAATATACAAATTTAGATTACAAATTGTGACCATATAAACAGTAGTATTTAAGAAACAGTATATAGTTTTAACACGTTAAACGCCATTATAGAAAAAAGATTTTTGTAAAAAAAAAACTTGTAATTTATGTATTTAATCAAGATATGTATGTATACTGTTTTTCATAAGAATCTGCCATAGGGTTCCGTAAATATAACAAAAAAAAAACCCTTGAGGTCACCGGTGCCCCCCATGGCGCTATAAAGTAATAAAAATAGTTTCCGTTACGAAGGCGCCACGCCGGTCACCGCGACGGCCACCCACCCGCTCAGTACTGCGCTAGCGCCCGTGAAGAGAAAACGTGAGTGTTCTATGTTGCTGTAATACTTTGCGTCAAGTACTTAATTAGTGTGATATTGTGTGCAGTGAACTTGAATATTATGAACATTGCAATAAATAATTAAAAATGGAAATATTTAGCAGCAAAAATTTTGAAGAAATACAGGTGGACATGGAAGATTTTGATTTTACACAGGAAGATTTGCGGGCATTAACATTACTCGAGACTAGCATTATACAGCAGAATGAACAAGATAATCAATCAGATCTAGAGTTGTCGGATTCAAACGAAGAACAGTTGCATATTCCGAAAAAACGAAGACGTTTAATCATCCAAAGCGACAGTGAGAGTGAGTCTGATTCCGTTCGAAATTATGTGACAGCCAATATTACCGCCTCAGATCGTGTGTCAAAGAAATGGTCACGCCCTAGGCGTCAACAGCCATCTATTATACCATTTACCGAAACTTCAGGTATGAAGAAAGAATTTTCTACTATATTAAAAGAAGCAGACCCGGGAGCTTTTTATAGTCTTTTAGTGTCTGATGAAATTTTCGATATGATTGTAGAGCAGACCAACTTATTAAAATCTTAGGACAGACATTTCCACGTACCGTCATGAGCCGCAATAGATTCGAAATAATCCTACAGTACCTACATTTTAGTGATAATGAAACCGCAAATAAATCTGATCGAATCTCTAAGATAAGACCGATTATAGATATGGTCAATAATACGTTTCAAAAGTATTATTCACCGAAAGAAGACATCTGTGTCGACGAAAGTCAGGTTCCATTCAGAGGGCGTATTGTATTTAGACAATACAATAAAAGTAAACGCCATAAATATGGTTTAAAGCTATTCAAACTATGTACTATTTCCGGGTACACCTGCAAATTATCGTTGTATGGCGGTAAAAATATCGATACCGTAAATACTACGCCTACATCAGTAGTAATGTCTCTTTGTAGCCAAATATTAAACAAAGGCCACACTTTGGCAACTGATAATTGGTACACCAGCTTAGAGTTGGCTTACAATTTACTGGAACATCAAACGCACTTGATTGGGACTATTAGGAAAAACCGAAGAGGTTTACCTAAGGATGTAGTAAAAGCCAAACTTCAAAAGGGAGAGTTCATGGCCATGGAAAACGAGGATGGTATAACAATTTTAAAATGGAAGGATAAGCGGGACGTGATGATGCTTTCTACTAAACATTCTGATAAAATGTCAACAATCGCCAAAAAGGGCAAACAGATTACTAAGCCGAAAGTGATTTTAGATTATAATAAGTCAAAAGGATCTGTCGATATGAGCGACCGAATGTCGTCGTATTCTTCTCCCTTACGTAAAACTATTAAGTGGTACCGGAAACTTGGTATTGAGATTTTGTTGAATACTGCCGTAGTAAATGCATGGATTATGTTTACCGAAACTAGGAACACAAAAATGTCAATCGTAGAGTTTCGGAAATCTCTAGTAGACTATCTAACAAGCTCGTCAGATTCTCAGCAGACTGAGTCAGGAGTAACGGTATCAAGACCCAAACGTTTGAAGCACGAGTTGCTAACAAAAACTGGGACAGTGAGAAATACTAGACGATTTTGTGTACACTGTTACAAAGATATGGTAAAGCAGTTTGGACGAAAATTGGCGAAAAATAAAGCTAAAAAGGTTAATACTTTTTGCGCTCAATGTGATGGAAACCCACATATCTGTTTATCCTGTTTTAATAAGATCCATCGTTATGTTTAGTTCTTTCTAGTCAATTATTGATTTAATTTTTTCTGATTGCATTTTTATTTCAATGGTAATTTTTGTAGCATTTCCTGGATTTTTTCCTGTGTAAGAAGACATTTTGACGTGACAACGTCTTATAAATTGGTTTGCCGGATTACACTTCAAGAAACTGCGTTACGCTCCGCTCACGTTATGCGCTCACAATGAGAGCGAGTGAGAGGCACGCGTCCCTTCCACTCGGGCATGGTTAGCCCGCCTAAGAGCGAGAGAGACAGACATAAAAAGTGTTATTTCATCCTTCTTCCTACTATACGAATGAATATTCACATTAAAATTATTTTACCACTCAAAGTCGTTGTCACGTAAAACTTTCGCCCGTATACCGACTTTACAGGCAACCAATTTTTTTTTAATTTGAAGTTTATATTGTTTGTTTTATATTTTTAATAATGTGCATTGTAATAGCTTTAAGATTTAATGTGATTAAAAGTCATGTATCATGAAACTAGTCGCTTTTTTATTTTATCTATAAAAATCTTAAGGATATTGTACATATTTTCTAAAATTTTCTAAGTAGCCACGTCCCCTTGAAAAGGATTACTCTATAGCGCCAAAGCGGTCACTCGCATACACGAAATGTACGACACGCGTGACCGGCGGCCCAAAAATACATTTCGAATATGCCTCTCGCTTGAGGTCACCGGTGACCCCCATGGCGCAATAAAGTAAACCAGATGAGGTCACCGGTGACCCCCATGGCGTTCAACGTGTTAAATGTTTTTCTAGTAAATTATCTTACCTTTTCTAATGCATCCCAATTTGCAGACCGTTTTCTTTTGACAAAGTTTAAATTACTATTAGCCATTATTACAGAATTTGCGATGTTTTTAACAATAAAGTAGCTATTAACGAATTAATAAACAAAAACAACAAAATTGACGAATGACGATTGAATTGGAAACTGTCTGAAAGGTACGTTCGTAAACCTATGAGGATAATAAATATGGCTTTGTCAAAATAATGTTCAGTTTTTATCACCTAAAAACATTAGATTATTTCCAAATTCAATTAAACAATGTTTTGGGCTAAATTTATGTGTCATTAATTACAAAAAGAGAATTTATAAGCTATTTGTGTGTTTTCAAAATGTCTCTACAATTTAACAAATGAGTTTCAAAATGTTTTTGATGAATGTTGCCAATGGTTTTTGTTTTAGCGAGTTTATAACTATACAACGGATATACACCCGTTATTGGTAAAGAGCGTGTGTAACTCTTACCCAAAGCTTATACAATGTATAAGTACACACTTGTTAAACAGATGTTTTAGATATTTTTATTGGTAAGATTGTTACTCGCTAAGTAGGATTTATAAAGATAAATAATTTTATTTGCGTTCTTGGTAACAATTGTCACAAATTGGAATTGTGTGCTCCTTACAGATTTTCGCGAAACAAAATTTGCAAGAAGTTTTGGTTTTACGGTCTTTCTTCCAAGTAGAGACAGAGCAACGCGATGATGACGAAGTTGATGGTGCCATTTATGCAGCCTCAGACACTGGTTCCTCGATCCCAACTACTAACTCTATATTTTTTTAATTTCTTTTTACAAGTTAGAAATTAGCTGCCTCTCCTTGACTAGGGGTTTACTCAATGCCAATACGAGTTGTTTTAGGCAGTTTCGACGATCAACACAGGTTTGGCTAAGATTCTCTTTATTTTGTTTGGCAATGACGTTTGCATTGATGCCTGCAATGTTCATAAAACCAAAGAATATGACTAAAGGCCACCTTTTTGTAATTCTAGATACAGAATACGTACCGCAGAGCTCATCTCCTACATCAACGCCACACTTGTACCTATTATAATATGCTATAATCTCTGGTAAGGTTTTTTTCGCCTGAATTCTGGTCTATTGATGCATCATGGTGCATTGTTGATACTAAAAGTACCACCTATTTTTTCTTGGCACGTAAGAAACCTTTAAAGAACTCTTTTCTTCTCTTCTTTGAGTTGAGGAAAATATTGCAGGAATCTGTGGCTTTTTTTTTCGTATTGTGCCCAAAGAAGTGAGACCATATTCACGTAATAAATCCTGACTAAGTGGCAAACTAGTGTACCAATTATCCATTACTATGTTCCGATGAGAACCTCTAATTGGAGTAACAAGGCGCTTTACAATATCAGATGCAGAATTGCTCAAATTGTATGGCCCTTCATTAGTACCAACATAAGGTTCTATGTTGTAAGTATAAAATGTTTAGCTGTCAGCCATTAGATGGAGTTTAACACCGTATTTTCCGGGTTTACTTGGGATGTGTTGGCGAAAAGGGCATCTTCCTCGAGTTTTCTGAAGTTTATCATCAATAGTTACGCGTGGTCCAAGTGAGTAATATTTTTTTATGTTATTATTGAAGTCTTCGTAAATTTCGCGAAGTGGAGCAAATTTATCTGATGGTCGCCGATCAAGTCGGGTATAAACGTTGTCGAAACGAATACTTCTCAAAAGAAATAGAAATTTTTTCTGGACATAGTGGCAATGCAAATCATACTTCCCGTACCATCTGACGCCCGTAGGTCTTTGGTGTTCAAGTGTGCACCTCGGACTCGTCCAATATAGTAAAGCAATCCAAATAGAGCACGAAGCTCAATTTCGTTTGTCAACTTACAGTCTCTGACACGACTATACTTTTCTTTTTGCTTTTCAATATAGATGTTTGTGTATGTGACTATTTTTAATATAAACTCTGGAGGAAAAATGAGATTCCACGCCTGAATTATAGAAGAACAGTTCCTACCTTCATTAATAGGTCCAGGCATAGTAAGAACTACATTGTGCGATCGAGTCCTAACATTTTGTGGTGGCGCACAAACTTGCCATTTTGTAATATTATCTTTGCCCGTGAACTCCCCACCTCGCAAAAACTGTAATGGAACATCTTCTAAATAATCATGGGATACTTGAAGATCTCGCCAATTTCGCATTTCGAGTGGTTGAACAAGCGGAGATAACTCATGTGATTGATGATCAAAAGGATCCGCATCTTCTTCAGAATCAGTATCGTGAATACTGATATTTTCTATATCTTCAGTCTCAGAACATGATGATTCGTACTCTGCTTCTAATTCTTCTAATATTGCTCCTCTCGCATGTGACATTTTTAGTATGAAATACTACAAAAAAACAATCATAACAAATTTAAATCACACAAAACGAAAATTACACAAAAAGTCGCTATTGGGTAAAAAACACCCATACACAGTTTGAACGTCCGTCCCGGACGCGCCGCATGGGCAAACTGATCGACACCCCGCGCACGCCTAGCTGCATCCCCTCCCGAGAGGTACCTAGACCGCCTAAAATCTGTTGCTACTGGTTAAAGAAATATTAACGTTTAAACCACACTATAGGTATTTTTTACTCGGTAGCGCCTCCTGCCGGGTTAACCCCGTAGGTGTAGTGAAGTAAGAAAGTTGATATAAATAAATTTTCATTGTAAGTTATGGAACAGTAATAAACAGGCCGTCTCACAAAGCTGTCGTGTCATTTCAACATCCCCGCACCTCACCTCAAAGGAAACGCAAATATGCTGAGGAAGATAATGCCTTCCTCGGCAGAACTACGTCGTGGAATTCAACACACCTTATATCGCATTCAATCTACCAAAAGACCTGCTCCTCACTCAAACAGAAACCCATACACAGACAAACAAATTATTATGCTCTATAGGTAAACCGATTTATGAGTTACAAATAACACAAGCAATTTGTAACTTGAACATACGTGATAAAACAATATGCAGTTCAAGAGAGGCACCGTGTCGCTAGCGATGGATCAAGTTGTATTGTGATAACAAGTGATAGTAGGTGAGAATTGGGGCTTCTGCGTCATTTGCTCTCGCTTCGCTCGAGCTACATGCCGCTGAAGACCCCAATTCTCTCCAGTAGAGGTACAAAATTTTAGTTTAACCAAATTAACGTCTACCCACAGTTCTATCCTGCGGGAATAAGTGTACTTCAACTTCCAGTTGAGTTATTGAGCATTATATTCAGAGCGTTTGCGAGATACTGCTGGTATTTTTTTATAGAAAAGGGGGCAAACGAGCATGCGGCTCACCTGATGTTAAGTGACTACCGCCGCCCATGATCAACCGCAACACCAAGGGAATTGCAGGTGCGTTGCCGGCCCTTTAGATAGGAGTAAGCTCTTTTCTTGAAGGTCCCCAGATCGTATCGGTCCGGAAAAATCGCCGGTGGTAAACTATTCCACAGAGAGGTTGTACGCGGAAGAAAACTTTTTTAAACGTACAATGGTGGACCGCCAAGTATCCAAATAGTGTGGATGGTATCGGGACGTTTGCCGCGTAGTGCGTTCACGAAATTTGGCGGCTGGGATTAATCCGAACAATTCCTCAGAGCACTCCCCGTGATATATGCGAAAGAAAATGCAAAGAGATGCAACATCTCTTCGTAGCACCAGTGAATCGAGCCGATCGGATAACACTCGGTCGTCGACGATTCGAGCCGTTCTGCGCTGGATGCAGTCAAGTGGAAGGAGCTGGTACTGGGGAGCCCCAGCCCAGAGATGGGAACAGTATTCCATGTGCGGCCGAACCTGCGCCTTGTAAAGTTGCAGGCGGTGTGTCGGCATGAAATACTGTCCCGCTCTGCTGAGCACGCCAAGCTTTTTAGAGGCCAATTTGGCCTTCCCTTCCAAGTGACCACGAAACTGCACGTCACTCGATATGTCGATACTGGCTGAGGCAACAAGGGGAGTGCCTTGAAACTGAGGGGATACGACAAAGGGGTTCTTTTTAGCGGTTAACGCGCAAGCTTTTGTCTTCTGGGAGTTTAACTGGACTAGATTTAGTTGCCCCCAATCCGAGACTCTGTTCAGCAAAGACTCGACTTCAGACACAAGTTTGTTCCGGCACTCGGAGACGTTTTCCCGGGAAATATTGGCTCGACCGGTGTAAAGAGCATCACCAGTGCTGTCATCTGCATAGCAATGAATGTTACGGGTTTGCAATATATCATTGATATTGTAACGATCCCCCCCTCTCTCTATATAAAAATTTTATAATATTAAAAAATATCCCCTTTTAAATAACATTATATATATGAGACCAGGATTAATAAAATATGTTTTGATCTTCCTAAGTGATCTTTCAAAAGGTTTATTAATAGGCCGTTTTTAATATTTTGGCGTGATCGACTTAGTTAGGACCCTTATTTACGTTGTGTTTGTTTAGTAACTTAGTTCTTTTAGGTGTCGTTTGGAAGAATGAATATTCACTAGAGCAATTGGCTCTTCCCTCCGGACCGCTACAAGGTGTAGACGTGACTTAAGTCAGTGTTAACTTAATTTTAAAAAAATAGCGAAGTTAAATCTACCAAGCAAATCAGTTTGAAATAATAGGAGATTATAATTTTACAAGACAAAAACGTCGAAGAACTTAACACTTCTGCTACCCTGGTACCCCTGTTTCTGTGAGTGTTAGCAACATCGTATTTGCTTGTACAACAAAACGTCTAATAATTCAACGCTTCTGCGGCCCTGGTACCCCGTTTCCGTGAGTGTTATTTGTTTTACGAATTTACAACGAAAACAACAGTGAAGAGTACCAGTGTAATTCAATGAATGTGCAAAGTAACGTCGGTAGTCCTAGTACCTAAACAGATCAGAAGGAGACAGTATAACTTAATTCATTCATTATTGTGCGTATGCCAATTAAATAGCTCCTCCTTCTTCTACCTGATTGGTAATTATTGCACATCATATTATCCGACTAAAGGTACCTTTGTTTTGTGTTTCGCCTATCGGTGTGAGTTTAAACTCGTCTCACTGGAAACATATTTCGTTTTGCGTATTGTGACTGCGATTTGATTTAATAAGACAATCGTCGACAAAAATAAGGGCGCCCGCACACATTACGTTAAGTGACTTTTACTTTCATGATTTACTTATACTAGACAAGATTTATAGTCTTTTACCAAACTCAAATATGGATAAATCCTTCTCTGAAGCTGATTTATGCCAAGCGGGACAAAGAGAGAACACGCCACCTAAATTTGTGTCGATGCGTAGCAAACGCCGTAGGGATGATGACATTTCTATAGAATTGAATAACTTCAAGGATGAAATTAAGAAAATGATAGCTACTCTACTTGTCCCGCAAGAACAAGAACTTAAAAAAATTACACCTACATTAAAGAATATACAACAAACAAACCAAAACATCGAGAGCTCTATTACTTTTCTTACTGCACAAAATGAGGAGTTTAGGAAGAAAATTGAATATTTGGAAAACCAAATAAAAGAAGACAGGAAATATATAACGATACTGGAGGATAGAATTGAGGATATGCAAATGGGAAGCCGTAAGATGAATTTTGAAATGAAAAACGTTCCTAAAAAAGTTAATGAATCTAAAGAGGACTTAATAGACATGGTAATGTGCTTATCCAAAAGTATTGAGAGTAATCTTAACAAAGCAGATATAAAAGATATATATCGTATTCGTAGTAAAAGAGAAAATATCCGCAATACTCCCATTGTGGTAGAGACTTCGTCAACATTGCTAAAAAGTAACATATTAAAAATGGCAAAATCTTTTAATAACAGGCACAAAACTAAACTTTGTGCAAAACACCTTGGCTTTCGTACGGCTGAAGATACTCCCATATACATTACCGATCATTTAACTGCTAAAAGTACACGATTACACTTCCTAGCTCGAGATCTTGTAAAAACAAAAAAATACAAATTTTGTTGGACTGCCTACGGAAAAGTTTATGTTCGCAAAGATGAGACATCTCAAATAATAACCATAAAGAACGAAGCCCAGGTTCACCAGTTATTGCATACCGCATGACTAGAACAGAACGCGCAATTTTTTCTAAATAATGAAATTACTTTATTTTTTTCTATATCTCTTTTAGTTCGTAAGTTTTTTCTAAGCATTGTAATTAATTCACAAATCATCAGTTCTTATATGTATTACACACAACTTATACATTCTTACACACAGCTTACACTTGCATTTATAAAAACCCTATCACTTTCACTATCACAAAAACTGAACATATATAATACTATCATTAATATACAGCTCACTCTTAAAATGAAAAATTCTAATAATCTAGAACCGTATACGAGAAAAGCAATTTACATATTAGGATGCAAACATATCTTATTATCTATAAATATATACATTATAATGCATATATTAGGTATTTACTCATATGTATACACATATAGACGACAGCTAATACGTCTACTTTTGAAATGGACACTTCTTTAATTACCTGGAAAGAATTGGATAAAATTGAAATTGCAAACGCTATTGAGTGCGACATTGAAGACCTCTCAAATTACATTACTGTGAAAAATAATGATTTAACCATAATATCTCAAAATATAAGAAGTGTGTATAGTAACATAGATGACCTAAATTTGACACTATCATATTTAAAATTTAAACCTGATGTTTTGATTTTGACCGAATGCCGACTAAGCCTCAACAAAACAATTCCATGCATTACTAACTACACTCATTTTGCTACAACCTGTCATCTCAACCAGAGTGATGGAGTAGTAGTGTATATCAAAAATACTATAAATGCTAAGGTTAAAGAAGTTAAATTAGAACACGCTTCATGCTTACAAATAGATGTATACAACAATACAATCTTGGGAATATACCGCTCTCCTTCAAATACAAACGCCAATAAATTCATTAATTCGTTAAGTTTGCATTTAGAAAATATAAAATCAAAAGAAGTCATGATTTTAGCTGGCGACATAAACGTTAACATTGCACCTAAAATAAATGAAAATTCATATGAACGTAGTAACAGAGAAAATTATTTAAATATGTTAAGTATGCACGGCTTAATACCCGGTCACTACTTACCCACAAGAGAAACCAGTTGCCTAGATCACTTCATTCTAAAGCTAACACAAAGTAAGGTCTATGCTCAAATTGCTGTCTTACTTACAACAATTACTGATCACTCAATGATACTACTAAACCTATCTAACTTAAAATTAATAAATGATTGCACAAAGATAAAAACAATTACAGATTATAAAAGTGCCTTTAACAGCTTATTACAAAATAATCTTACTGAATTACTTTTTTGTGACAATCCACATACAGTTATGGAGATGTTAGTTAATAAATTGAGCAAATCATTACGAGAAAATACAAAGATTGTGCATCTTCCAAAAAATAAACGCATCTTAAAACCTTGGATAACACCTGGCATTGTGCGTTGTATTAGAAATCGCAATAATTTGCAAAAAAAGGTGCGTTCCGATCCTTACAATGAAATTCAAAAAATTATATATAAGAGATATCGTAACTTTTGTACTAAAATAAAAAAAAAAGCAAAACAGAGTTATGAAAGACAAGTCCTGCAGATGTCTCTCAATAACAGTAAAAGCCTTTGGAGAAATATTAAAAGAATAGGGCATTTAAATCAAACAAAAATTAGTAATACAGATTTATTACAAGCAAAAGCAACACCATTAGATTCGGTAAATTATGTTAATAACTTCTTTGCCAATGTAGGCAAAAATGTTGCCAAAAAAATATTAACTAGAAATAACAATAGTAAATGTATAACACTGGTTGGACAACCACAGCTTTCATCCTTTGTCTTGCTAGATACAGATCCTTACGAGGTACATGGTGTTATCATGAGCCTAAAATCAAACAGTGCTCCTGGATGGGATAACATTCCAGCGCATTTTTTAAAACTTGCAGTAACTCAAATTACTCCTATAATCTGTCACTTTGTAAACATTTGTTTTAAGCATGGCGTTTTTCCTCAACCTTTAAAACAAGCTGTTATAACACCAGTGTATAAGAATGGGAATAGAGGTGACGTTAGCAACTACAGACCTATTTCAGTACTACCTTCACTTTCTAAGATATTGGAAAAGCTTATCAACACAAGATTATTAAGTTATCTTACTAAGTTCGATATCTTGTCTGACTGTCAGTATGGATTCAGACAAGGTAAATCCACTGAAGATGCAATCTTAGCTCTTAGCTCGTATATAATTAACAATTTAGATCAGGGTAAAAAATGTCTTGCAGTTTTTCTAGACCTTAAAAAGGCCTTTGATGCTATCTCTATCCCCATCCTTTTACAAAAATTAGAAAACATCGGCATCAGAGACACAACCTTGACATTGTTTAAGAATTACTTATTTAACCGTACACAAAAAGTTAAAGTAGGACAGTTTATTAGTGAGGACACATACACCACTTACGGCGTACCACAAGGTAGTATTTTAGGCCCAACATTGTTTCTAATTTATATCAATGATCTATGTAATCTGAAAATTAATGGTGCCCGTGTGTTCACATATGCCGATGACACAGCTGTAGTTTTTACTGGAGCATCGTGGGATGAGATTCGTAAAAATACAGAATCTGGTCTTACTATAATTGCAAGTTGGCTTCAATCAAATTTTCTAACGTTTAATGCACTTAAAACTAATTATATTTGTTTTACTATTAAAAACCGAGCTCAACCAGGAAGTAACTTTAACATAAAGATACACACTTGCGACATTGACGAAGTTCAAAATTGTAACTGTTCTGTCATTACGAAAGTTTCTTCAACCAGGTACTTGGGGATCATTATAGATGAACGTTTAACTTGGCATGAACATATCGATGTAATAACATGTAGATTTAGAAAATTAGCCTGGATTTTTAAAACGCTAAGACATATTACTTCAGATACGCTCATTAACAAAATTTATGTAGCATTAGCTCAATCTTTAATAACTTACTGCCTTCCGATATGGGGAGGAGCAACAAAAACAAAATTGTTGCAATTAGAAAGAGCTCAACGTGCCTTAGTAAAGACAATGTACTTTTTGCCTTATAAATTCCCAACTAAAAGCCTGTATTTAAAAACTGATATACTAAGTATAAGAAAATTATATATTTTGCACACAATATTAAAAAAGCATAAAGGTTTGATTTTCGACCCAAATACTTTGAACAAAAGAAGAAAAGACATTGTACTTAATTCATTTTGTGTTAAAACTGCACTCGCTAGACGTCAGTTCATTAACCAATCTATCTATCTATATAATTTTGTCAACAAAAAGCTTAATATTTACTGTAGAAATGCCAAGGACTGCAAGATTTTGATTATAAATTGGCTAAAGACCCTGTCTTACGAAGACACAGAAAAACTTATGTTTCGACACATAGGGTGAGAGAGAGAGAAAAACCACACAACACACACACATACACACACACACACACACACACACACACACACACACACACACACATTTATTTTTGAATATTGTATTTTTTTTTTGTATAATATTTTTTTTTTATGTAATCTCACGTCTCTTGAACGTTTTGTTTGGCTATGGAAGAGCGGGAGTCTCTGACACAAGTGCCTTAAGGTACTTAAAAGATGGTCCCTACCCTATGCAAATTGTAAATAACAAGAGAAATAAACTATTATTATTATTATTATTATTATTATTAAAAATTGAAAGCTGTTGGTAGTGCCTTATAAGCTAAGTGAACCCCGTTCACGAAGACAGGGCTCGAAAAAGGTTAAGAACATAAAACGTCCCTATTCCACTTGTATCAGGTTTACATTATTAATTTATTATCATTTATCCCTTCCCGCTTGGAAAAGGCTCACAATATATTTATACAAAATACCCGATACAAGGGCTTCGCTCTCCTACATTTATTTAAAAAAATGTAAGGGAGGTACATGGCCCCACACACGCCGTGCACGGTGAGCGCCAACCATTTTGATGCATTCCCCCTGAAGGGAACGCTAATTCGAGAACTGGACCGTAGTCCACAGCAAAATAACTGGCGAACCAGTAAAAGAGGCTTGGCCCCTTGTTAGTGCGTAAGCACAAACATCGACCGAAGTCGCGCATGTCAATGCGTGTAACGCCATACAGAATACGAACGAATCCAGCCACAGTGAATGTACGTCACACGGTTTAGGCAAATAGGCACACTGGCCTTAAACCCTCCGCGAGCGCCACCACCTGCCAGACCGCCGCTCCTGCAGACGTGATGTAAGTGTATGACATCACCACCAATTGCATGATCAGCACGGCTACTAGCCGCAGAGCGTGTCATGAGTCTACCGCTCACCTCAAGGGAATGGGGTCCCACGTTGTGCGGCTTTCGGCCGCAGCCTTGAGAGTCTCCTCAGATCCTCCCGCCAGCTACCACCCGCATGAGGTCGACACATATGCTCCACCAACCAATACAACGGCAGATATAGCCAAAAGGCAGTTATAAGATAAGAGTAATAATTCGCCATCAGAAAAGGTTTGTGTCACTGACGTTGAGTAAATGCATTTTCGATCATGTTTGTCTCACCCACCAACAAGTTGCCTTCAATCATTCAAAGGTGGGAAAGTTACAGAGATATAATATTATGTTGTTATATAAAACATCGTGGAGGGCAGACAGTCTGCAGCCCCGCAATGAAGGGACCCGACTTGGGTAAAGCTACTTAGGTGTGAGTCAAACCAAGACGCAGAGAGCGCCATTGAGAATAGCGTCCCACCAAACAACCATCGCAGAGACGCAATGCTTTAGAACGCAACAAGCATCAATACGACTATCGTCGGGCTTACACCATTCCAAGGTCCCCCATACATCCCAGCAGACATCACCACCCGTATACCTCCATCGACCAGAACCACAGAGAGCGTCGAATCAGGCGCAGCACACCCGTAGATCCATCACAAGACGCAATACCGCCAGTAGCAGTAAGCATCAATGCAAATATCATACGGATGGCGCCCCCTCACAACACACCCAACATGATCCCCATCGACTTTGGTAACAAAGTTGGTATTGTTGTTATATAAAAAATATCACCAACGTATCATAGTAGCACGCTACTAAGACGCCAATGAACAAAACTCCACGTATCATAGCGGTAATGCACTAAGACATGAAGCTGAGTATGCCTGTTACACTTAAAAGTGCTACCAAACACACTCATCATCCCCATCCGAAAGATAGACGACGCATCGCTATGCGCTACGACGCCGCCCACAAACGGTATGGGTGTGCGATGTCCACGGGAAAGCCGTATTGCTACAACAAACCCGCTTACCACCGACACTAAGATGTTAATTGTATACCTCCATCGACCACAACAACAGGAATGCATCGAATCAGGCGCAGCACACCCGCAGATCCATCACAAGACGCAATACCGCAAGTAGCAGTAAGCATCAATGCAACTATCATACGGGCGGCGCACCCTCACAACACACCCACATGACTCCTATCGACTTTGGCAACAAAGTTAGTATTTTAGTTATATAAAAAATATCACCAACGTATCATAGTAGCACACTACTAAGACGTCAATGAACAAAACTCCACGTATCATAGCGCTATTGCACTAAGACATGAAGTTGAGTATGCCTGTTACACTTAAAAGTGCTACCAAACACACTCATCATCCCAATCCGAAAGATAGACGACACATCGCTATGCGCAACGACGTCGCCCACAAACGGTATGGGTGTGCGATGTCCACGGAAAAGCCGTATTGCTACAACAAACCCGGTAACCACCGGCACTAAGATGTTAATTGCATACCTACATCGACCAGAACCACAAGAATGCGTCGAATCAGGCGCAGCACACCCGCAGATCCATCACAAGACGCAATACCGCAAGTAGCAGTAAGCATCAATGCAACTATCATACGGGCGGCGCACCCTCACAACACACCCACATGACTCCTATCGATTTTGGCAACAAAGTTAGTATTGTTGTTATATAAAAAATATCACCAACGTATCATAGTAGCACGCTACTAAGACGCCAGTGGACAAAACTTCACGTATCATAGCGCTAATGCACTAAGACATGAAGTTGAGTATGCCTGTTACACTTAAAAGTGCTACCAAACACACTCATCAGCCCCATCCGAAAGATAGACGACGCATCGCTATGCGCTACGACGCCGCCCACAAACGGTATGGGTGTGCGATGTCCACGGGAAAGCCGTATTGCTACAACAAACCCGCTTACCACCGACACTAAGATGTTAATTGTATACCTCCATCGACCAGAACAACAGGAATGCATCGAATCAGGCGCAGCACACCGGCAGATCCATCACAAGACGCAATACCGCAAGTAGCAGTAAGCATCAATGCAACTATCATACGGGCGGCGCACCCTCACAACACACCCACATGACTCCTATCGATTTTGGCAACAAAGTTAGTATTGTTGTTATATAAAAAATATCACCAACGTATCATAGTAGCACGCTACTAAGACGCCAGTGGACAAAACTTCACGTATCATAGCGCTAATGCACTAAGACATGAAGTTGAGTACGCCTGTTACACTTAAAAGTGCTACCAAACACATTCATCATCCCCATCCGAAAGATAGACGACACATCGCTATGCGCAACGACGTCGCCCACAAACGGTATGGGTGTGCGATGTCCACGGGAAAGCCGTATTGCTACAACAAACCCGCTTACCATCGGCACTAAGATTGTTGTTTTATAAAACTGCACCAACGTATCATAGTAGCACGCTACTAAGACGCCAGTGGACAAAACTTCACGTATCATAGCGCTAATGCACTAAGACATGAAGTTGAGTATGCCTGTTACACTTAAAAGTGCTACCAAACACACTCATCATTCCCATCCGAAATATAGACGACGCATCGCTATGCGCTACTACGCCGCCCACAAACGGTATGGGTGTGCGATGTCCACGGGAAAGCCGTATTGCTACAACAAACCCGCTTACCACCAGCACTAAGATGATATGTCTAGGACACATCGGTTAGCGAGTCCAAGTTTACCTCGGACCAATTGCTCGTGAAGCAGCACACACGCCACCATAATATTCCTTTTCAAGTCCCTAATAAGGACTAGTCATTTTGCTACAGTACTAGGAGCAGTCAGTCACCCGACCACCCCATACAATGCTTATGCATCAAGGAGACCTCCTATAATATTGCTTTTGTATCATAGACCTTACTTTCATAAGTCATGTATATATAGGATTCGAACCCACGACCCTACTATTGTAATGCATATTAATCACAGAGACCTTCTATAGTATTGCTTTTGAATCATAGACCTTACTTTCATAAGTCATTCATATATAGGATTCGAACCCACGACCCTACTATTGTAATGCATATTAATCACAGAGACCTTCTATAGTATTGCTTTTGAATCATAGACCTTACTTTCATAAGTCATTCATATATAGGATTCAAACTCACGACCCTACTATTGTAATGCATATTAATCACAGAGACCTTCTATAGTATTGCTTTTGAATCATAGACCTTACTTTCATAAGTCATTCATATATAGGGTTCGAACCCACGACCCTACTATTGTAATGCATATTAATCACAGAGACCTTCTATAGTATTGCTTTTGAATCATAGACCTTACTTTCATAAGTCATTCATATATAGGATTCGAACCCACGACCCTACTATTGTAATGCATATTAATCACAGAGACCTTCTATAGTATTGCTTTTGAATCATAGACCTTACTTTCATAAGTCATTCATATATAGGATTCGAACCCACGACCCTACTATTGTAATGCATATTAATCACAGAGACCTTCTATAGTATTGCTTTTGTATCATAGACCTTACTTTCATAAGTCATTCATATATAGGGTTCGAACCCACGACCCTACTATTGTAATGCATATTAATCGCAGAGACCTTCTATAGTATTGCTTTTGAATCATAGACCTTACTTTAATAAGTCATTCATATATAGGGTTCGAACCCACGACCCTACTATTGTAATGCAAATTCATCATGGAGACCTTCTATAGTATTGCTTTTGTATCATTGAGTTTAATATCATAAGTCCCTAATATAGGACTAGTCATTGTGCTACAGTACTTCAGGCAGTCGGGCTCCCGACCACCCCATATATATGTAGAACTGCAGGAATGTATCTCCGGCAGCTCATCCATACAAGACATCTATACACGAACACCTTCAATAACTTAGGAAAATTTTCTTTAATACATGAACTCCTTCAACAACTTAGGAAAATTTTCTTTAATACATGAACTCCTTCAACAACTTAGGAAATTTCATCTATACGTGAACACCTTCCACAACTTAGAAAAATTTTCTTTTATACACGAACACCTCCCATGACTTAAACAATTTTTAACAAATTTTCTAATTATCTTATAAACGTTATTTAACTTAATTTTATAATATTTTTTGACTTGTATTTCTATTATTTATCTTATTTTAAATATTTTTACCAAGTTTTTTTTTTTTTAAAATAAATTTATTTATTAAGAAAAACAATAATTTTGCCTTTAATTTACTATGTTATTGGGATAATGTCTGAAATATATTAACTTTATGTTTATTAATTTAATTTAATTGTTTAATATATATCTTTTAAGACTATTTTTGACGCCCCTTTATATTGAATTTAATTATTAATAATAATATTGGGCCGTCACAATATGCAGAAGAAACAGCGTCGGCGATAGCACGCAGCCCTGTGGAACACCAGCATTAATAGGCTTGCAATCGGAGCTTGCACCGTCTACAACGACCTTAATGATCCGATCTGCAAGAAAGCTGGTGATCCAATCGCACAATTTCTCGGGAAGCTCATAGGAAGGGAGCTTCGAAAGAAGCGCTTTGTGCCAAACCCGATCGAGGGCCTTCGCAATGTCCAAACTAACGGCCAATGCCTCCTCCTTGGACTCTACTGCCTCCGCCCATCTGTGAGTTAGGTAGACCAGAAGATCACCAGCTGACCGACCACGGCGAAAACCGTATTGGTGGTCACTAATCAGCTGGTGATCCTCAAGGTACCTCATGAGCTGGCAGTTTACAATGGACTCCATTGTTTTGGAGAACAAGGAGGTGATGGCGATAGGCCGGTAGTTGGACGGGTCTGAGCGGTCGCCTTTTTTAGGGATCAGGTGGATGAAAGCCGTCTTCCATAATTTTGGGACTATGCCTAGGGAGTAGGAGCACCGGTAAAGATGCGTTAAAACCGGTGCCAACTCTGGAGCACATGTCCTCAGCACAATTGGGGGGATTCCGTCAGGCCCACTCGACTTGTGGATGTCGTGGTATTGACGCATCTATACGATTAATTTCTAATAACACAACTTGTTTAGCCTAACTTCATTGTAGTTTTACCTCATTAGCAAAATCTATATTATTAATATAAAACATGTGTAATTTCTTCTGTTTATAGTCAGGTGTGCGAAGCTAGGCTTATGCTAATATAAATGATAGTATCAGTCGTTACTTTGTGGAAATCCATTATGATAAAGATATTAATTAATTTGCAACCAATGGCTAACTAAATAAAATGATGTGTTTTACCTGGATTGAAGAGCGCCTCCCGCCCTCCCTTAATTGTTGAATTATTGTTTTATTCTCATAGCGAGTGCACGTTGATTACAACGCTCGTCAAATATCATCTATATTGGTGAGTTTAATCATTTTTTAACTATTTAGAAATTCAGCCGCCATTACCTTTTTTTTGACTTCATACTCGTTTTTGTTAATTGCAGATCTTGGCCAACACTGAGGAACACAATGATTCCAATCCCGTCACTAATCCGTATTATTATGCACAGGATGTGGATAAATTTACACTAAATTATTACAACCGAAAGGAGTAGCTTCACTATTTACCACCAAATAGAATAGCTATTAATGAAGAGCGGCCATCGAAATCAAAGAAATATTACGGGAAGAGAAACCGTTCTCAAGAATTATCATCATCGTCATACATTATCCGCCGAGATAAAGATAAACGAGGAGGGGCAGCACACATGATGCAAGAATATTTAGAGAAAGCTGAATCCGACAACTATTTGAAAATGGGGAATTTCATGCTCGTTTACTAGGTGATTCTGGCTACGGTTTAACAAATTATTTGTTTACACCAGTCCAGAATCCTCGTATCGCTAAGGAGGAATCTTACAATAAATCACATATATTGACAAGAAATACAATTGAAATTTTTCGGAAGTTTCGGTTTACAATTGAAGTGTTTCGGAGTTTGGAAACAGAGGTTCCGATGTTCATTACTCGGATTTAATGTGTCACTGGAAAATGGAAAATTGTACATTGCTGCACTTGCAATATTACACAATATTGCCATTGAAATGAATGAATTTTGATTTTAAAAGTAAAATTTATAATTTAAGTTTTTCAACACGAAGCTGCGTTTCTTCTTTTTCCAATAATATTTTGTGGATTTTAAAATATGTTCCTCTTTAATAAAACTATGAGCTTCCATCATATTTTTCATTTTTAAATCATGTTCTTCCTTTACGCAACTGACAAGAACATGATTGCGCTCTCTGGTTAAGTCTCTATCCTGTAATAAACATGTTATTATTAATCACAAATCACTAATCCCATAATTTAGTTATACTTAAATTAAACTACTTATTAAAATTAAATTAAATTTTACTTCACTTTTGGTTGTGTGTATATTATAATTACCGTCTTGTTCTATCTTTTTCATTTTGCATCTTGAAAGGTAGTGGTGTAATATTCTGGAATATTAACAAAAGTCATTCAGAATTCAAAAGATACTAATCATAGTAAATTCAATCAACAAATTTAAACTAACAAACCTCTTGCACATTATCATTATTATCTCCTGGAGTGATAACATACTCTTGTGTTATTGTATTAACCGAGGACTTCTCCTGACTTTGAACCTCTGGGTGCTAAAATAAAATAGAATATCACACAATGATATCATAATCGTAAGATATAACATACTCATTCTGATACTAAACATTGTGTTAGTGCTAAGACAAAATAATTACAAAAATATAGTATTAGCTCACTATTATGCTGTCACTGTCGAAGACATTGAAATCCGTCTCAAATTCCTGTGGAATCATGCTCAAAATGTCAATGGTTTCCGGGTCTGGGCTAAGAGGTTTAGGCCCTCCACCAGTACATTTGATGGATGTCTTTACTTGTGACATGTTTTTTTTGGCATCAAGTTTCATTGTGCGCCACTGTTCCTTTACTTCAACCAATTCTCTTACCCGGCTATTCAATTCACTAAAACTGAAAATGTTTCAATCACAATATGCATAGTTTAATGTATACAATATTAATAAAACTTACACAAAACTAACAAATAATAAATATTAAAAATATTTAAATATATATTTACACTAAAAAGAAAACATACTCATTTTAAAAACATGAAATTAAAATATCTTACATATACTATAACAATTAACAACTTTTCAAATTATACCTAACAGATATCTTAACACATCTAGTTGGATAACTAACACTTAGGGGTTATTGTACTGGGAGTTTGACTGCGCTTTGATTTTGGATGTACATATTAGTAAGCGCCTATGAAATATTCTTACACTACCATCAGCTTTTTTAGTATTTTGTGCAAGATTTTATATTCATATTTATACTTAACATAAGTCCACATATATTTTAGCCTACTCAAAGCACATGTTACTTTCTTTTGTTTCTCAGTAAGTGAGTGTATGTTCTTTTTTAAATTTAATTTCTTAAACTACAACTTGCATACAATAAATATGAAACAAAATTCATAAAATGTAGTATTTTACTAACCTTTTCATCACTTTCGTCTTACTTTTATTAGTATTTGTATCAGTGTTTTTATTTTTTATGACGGATACAAACTCCTTCATACAACTTTTTAATAAACTCTGAAAGATAATTATACAAAGTTATATTACAAATTGTGACCATATAAACAGTAGTATTTAAGAAACAGTATATAGTTTTAAACGTTTTTTCTAGTTAATTATCTTACCTTTTCTAATGCATCCCAATTTGCAAACCGTTTTCTTTTGACAAAGTTTAAATTACTATTAGCCATTATTACAGAATTTGCGATGTTTTTAACAATAAAGTAGCTATTAACGAATTAATAAACAAAAACAACAAAATTGACGAATGACGATTGAATTGGAAACTGTCTGAAAGGTACGTTCGTAAACCTATGAGGATAATAAATATGGCTTTGTCAAAATAATGTTCAGTTTTTATCACCTAAAAACATTAGATTATTTCCAAATTCAATTAAACAATGTTTTGGGCTAAATTTATGTGTCATTAATTACAAAAAGAGAATTTATAAGCTATTTATGTGTTTTCAAAATGTCTCTACAAGTTTTACAAGTGAGTTTCAAAACGTTTTTGATGAATGTTGCCAATGGTTTTTGTTTTAGCGAGTTTATAACTATACAACGGTTATTGGTATTGGTAAAGAGCGTGTGTAACTCTTACCCAAAGCTTATACAATGTATAAGTACACACTTGTTAAACAGATGTTTTAGATATTTTTATTGGTAGGACTGTTAGTATAAAAGATAAGAGTCGGGGGTCGTATCAAACCTAAGGGTTTATCGCTTGTATCATTTAATATTCGCGGTTTGCGAAATAACCTCCCAGAGCTTAAGCTCTTTCTTCGGAATCGTGAAGCCGATTTCCTCCTCCTACAGGAAACAAATCTCAAAACCAAGGACACTAAAGGCCTTTCTATTAAAAACTTCTCTCTTCTTCGTAACGACAGACCCGACCGCCGAGGCGGCGGAACGGCCATCTATTACAAGAAGACACTTCATTGCTCGCCCATTTCTACTCCGCAGCTTACCAACATGGAAGCCACGGTATGCAGGCTAGCTATGACTGGACATCAGTCCATACTCATAGCCTCCTGTTACATCCCTTCAGGAACCCATCCACTCAAAAAAGATTTTGAGGCCATTTTATCTTTAGGCAATTCAGTCATTATGTTTGGAGATTTTAACTCCAAGCATACTGAATGGACATGCCGCACTACGTCCCTAGTGGCAAGATACTGCTCGATATCACGCATTCTCTTGATATTACCGTCCATAGTCCTCTCGGTGTTACTCACTTTCCCGATAACACCGATCACGCCCCCGATGTACTAGATTTTGCGTTACTCCAAGGAGTTTCTCTCAACCTCAGAGCAATCGATACACTAGACGATCTAGGATCCGATCACCGACCGGTCTCCCTCATTCTTGGCCATCAGCCACCTCCCCCACCAACACACACGAAAACCTTCACTAACTGGAAGGGATTCAAGGAGTCCCTAGCTAAAGCTCTGGACTCACAGGACTCTACCATCTCCCTACCGTCGGACTTAGACAGTCCCGAAAAAATCGACACCGCGGTCGATTCACTCTCCACCCTTATTAAATCCTCCCTCAAGGAGAACGAAAGGGTCGTCCCGGTTGCTAACAATAGTGGGCTTCCCCTACATATTAGCAACCTATTAAAAGCCAAAAAAGCTGCCTTCCGGAGAGCAGCAAAATATCTCACCCCACCAATCGTCTTCAACGAGAACTCCGTTTCCGCCTCTCTGAATTTCGAGACCTCGAAAAGAGTAAACTCATGGAGAATATCTCTCCATCTCATACAGCGTACTATCAAATGGCCAGAGCCCTCCGCATAGACGCTATCACCCACACTCTCCCTCTCTCCCGTCCCGACGGCACGGAAAAGGCTGAGTGCTTTGCAGATAGCATTGCCGCTCAATGCTCTCCTAGCTCTCAACCCGTCGACCCCTCACACGTCCAGGCAGTGGAGGATGAGGTCCGCCGCCGGAACTCACCCCCTACGGCCTCCGAACCTATCTCTGTGTCCAATGATGAGATTTCATCCCTCATCAAAGGACTTAAGCCTAAAAAGGCTCCGGGCGCGGATTGCATCTCCAACCAAGCCCTAAAACACTTTCCTGAGCAGGTGTTAACCTTTTTATCTATTATCTTCAACGCCTGCTTCAACCTTAGTTACTTTCCCACTACGTGGAAAGAGGCAACTGTGATTGGAATTCCCAAGCCAGGCAAGCCTCTCAACCTCCCCTCCAGTCATCGCCCCATTAGCCTCCTCAAGGCAATGGGCAAGCTCTACGAAAGAGTCATCCAAACACGTATGAGGCGCTATCTGTTTCCCACAGACGGTGACCCTCTTATCATTTCCCATCAATTCGGTTTCCGAGCCAAACACTCATGTCCCCAACAAGTTCACCGCATTGTGGAATATATCCTCAGCGGTTTCTATCCTCGTCGTCATAAGATCATCGCGGTCTTTTTCGATATACCTAAAGCTTTCGATAGAGTCTGGCATACAGGCCTCATCTACAAGCTCTACAAAATAGGTTTCCCCGATCGTCTAGTACGTCTCGTGGCCTCCTACTTAAAGCATCGTACCTTTCGTTTTAGACACGAAGGCACGCTATCCTCACAACAAACTATCAAGTCTGGTGTCCCTCAGGGCTCAGTACTTGCTCCTCTGCTGTACATCCTGTTCACCAACGACATTCCCATCCCGTCAAAAGGTGTTCAGCTCTCCCTCTTCGCAGACGACACTGCTATCTACTGCAAAGGTACCTCACTACCCTTCATACGGAACAAGATCCAAAAGTCAGTTGATGACCTAGGAGCTTGGTTCAAAAAATGGCGCATCGATGTGAACCCGGAGAAGAGCTCCGCCATTCACTTCGATTACAAACGACGCCGTCTTAAAAACACTCAACCAATACGTATGCTAGGGACTTCTGTCCCCTGGCATACGACCGCCAAATATTTAGGTGTCACTCTAGACACAGGGCTCACTTTCAGGCCCCACGTCAAAAGAGTAACCCGTCACGCACGGTTCTATCTGAGTAGGCTCAACAGTATGTTGGGCCGACACAGTAAAATGTCCCTTAGAAACAAGCGTACCCTTTATAAGGTCTGCATACGACCAGTCATGTCATACGCGGGCCCCGTTTTTGCCCACGCCAACCCTAAAATCATTAATGAACTTCAAATAGTTCAAAACCTTTTCTGTCGTCGAGCTGCGAAAGCACCTTGGTACGTCCGTAATGCTGACCTTCATCGGGACCTAGAGCTCCCTACAATCCAACAATTTCTCCAAAAACTCTCTGAGAACTTCTTCAAAGTCTCACTCAAATCATTTAATTCGGGAGGCAGCTACTTATGCAGCCCCACCCCCCTCTCGCTATCGAGTCCCCAGGCCGAGAAACTCTCTCTCGGACCCGCCTAATAAACTAACTAACGATCTGAACTGCCTCCTGGCGGCTCAGGCCAACTCTAATTAAATTAAATTAATCATTAAATTAACTAACATTAATTTGCCTTCGTAGGCACTCCCTCAGCGGCTCGTAGCCGCCTGCGCCCTCTTTTCCCAAAAGAGGGTCGCTCACGATAAGGCACAATACAGCTTAATCAGCCGGCTGCCTTTCCCCAAAGGCGGTTTTTAGAGGGTATCACTTAGGGTCTCCGGTAGGACAGTGAGTCCCTCATGACCACGATAGACCGACTATCGTGGTATGCGTAATGCATTTTCCGCCTCCCTACGTATAGGGTAGCCCTTTAATTGCTTCGAGCGCAAAAAAAAAAACAAAAAAAAAAGGTAATCGAAGCACATTCCGCCTGTGGCATCGCTCTCGAGCGCTCGCATCCAGGTAGTCCGCGCTCTCGTCCTTGTACGGTAGTGCTTTCTCGCTCTCGCGCCTCCGCTGTCCTGCTCGCGCTGTACCGCGTCGACGCATTGGTGAGTCACTTTCGCTAACAGCTCTTGCCCCCATGTCTTCGGGCGGGGAGGTTTGACTGACCTCCGCTTGTTATTGTTACTTTATTGTTATTCTTACTGTTACTGTTTTATTGTTGATTTGACCCGTCTCAAATCCTTCCGTTCATAGAACCACTGCCTCAAAATGTCTACAATTAGCAATATTAAGGCCCTCCTCACCGCCCTAACTCCAAACTCTTGGTCTAAACCAAACTCTTGGCAATTGCCTAAACCTCGATGAGACGGTCCTCGCCGCCATCGCTGCCCAAGTTACTCCCCCTGCCCCTCAGGCACTCCAACCGCCGCCCGTAATCGCGTCTTACTTAGACACACGGAACTCCTTTGCCCCCCTAGAAATGGAGTACGAACACTCCGAGTCCTCCGCGTCGGCCTCCCGGAAGAGGCCCGCCACCAATTCAGGCACCGGCTCATCGGAGTCCTGTGACTCCGACGGAACCGGGGAGTCTTTATTCACCACGGTGAATTCCAAGCGCAACGGTAAGCGCGCCGCGACAAGACGCACCCCCCATCTCAGCGGCCCCCGCCGCCCCCACAACCTCCGCAGCCCCCGCTGCCGCCTCTGCCTCCGCAGCCCCCGCCGCTGCCGCGGTCCCACATATGTCACTAGACATCCCCGCTACGGCCAAGCCAGCCTCTCGATGTGCTCCAGTCCTTGCCAAGAAGCAAGTCCCACTCCCAGTCTTCCTAAGAGACAAGGCAAGATTTACTCAACTATCGAAAACCTGCTACGACGCAGGCATCAAATACGACCATGCCATCAACCTCGGGGAGGCTATTAAAATCATCCCCAACTCGATCGAGGACTTCCGTCAACTCACCAGGCTATTCACAGCCGAACGAGTTTCATATCACACGTACGCTCTTCCGGAAGAGCGTAAAGTTAGGGCCGTCGTCCGAGGCGTCCCCATCGAATTCTCCAACGAGGAAATCCTTGAGGACCTTAAGTCCCGAGGTTTCCCTGTAGAAGCCGTGCCACAAAATGCACAGTAGAACGGGCAAGAGGTTCAATCTAGCCCTTGTCATCTTAACCAACGTGCCGGAGGCAAAAGCCATCTTCCGTCAGGTACGCACAGTGTGTGGCCTGTCGAGAGTTAAGGTTGAGCCCCCACATAGGCGCGGATTCCCGGCGCAGTGCCACCGCTGCCAGCTATATGGCCATGCGGCGGCCAACTGCTCCGCCCCACCCAGGTGCGTTGTGCCTTGAACCCCACAACACCAAAGAGTGTCCTCAGCCCAAAGACGCCGAATCCCCACCCGCATGTGTCCTGTGCAAACAAACAGGCCACCCTGCAAACTACAGAGGCTGCCCTTGCGCACCTCATCCTCGCCCCAGTAGACAAGCTCTACCGCCGGTTAAGACCGCTCATTCCCGGCTCTCTACCAAATTAGCTATCATCTTCGCTGTAAAAACATTCCGACCCTAAAAGAGACAATCAATTTTTCTATGTAGAATGGGTACCACTACAAATTTTAAAGATTCCCAATGAAATGCATGTCGATTTATTCCTTATAATCCACAGATTACAATAATATTATTAGTTTTACTGCCTCTAAACGGAGTCCTGAGAAATTAACAAATAAAATGTGAATCTAACAATAACCTAAAAACAAACTGAAAGCGATTTTCTAGTAGTATTCATCGGTACTATAAGTTAAAATAGTGCACACTTGAATAATAGTACATATAAAACTAAGCTGTAGGTATATTCATTTATAAATATTTTAAAATCGATGTAAAACCTTTCACTAGTTCCGGCAAAATATAGTGCCTGTCTGTGCACAAATGTCGTATGGATTCTATTTTTGGCATGTATTGATTGATTGTGAGTGTAAATTCTAAATACCAAGATGGCTAAGGGATAATGTCTATTTATATTTATGATATTACCAACACACAGTAAGAAATATGTTTTAAACTGGTTGTATTACAAAATACGAAATATAATTTAGGTAACTCTATTTATTATTGTAAATCATAATTTATTTAAGTATTCTATTAACAGTAGTAGGTACAGAGACACCTTTTTTTCAATTTAAATTATAAATAATACTTATTGAAAGTCCCTTTTTTAATTTACCACTGGTTCGGAAAAAACCTCTGACTTGAAGAGAACCAGCAAAATACCCAGTGGGTCTTTAAAAAAAACCAGCTTACAATCATGTATGTCATAATTAACAACATAGAACAAATTAGAAATTGTAAAAAATTTAAAATTGTCACTGATCACAGATCTTTGGTCTGGCTTTTTAATGTCAAGGATCCAGGAAGTAAATTAATTCGTTGGCACCTCAAGTTAGAGGAATATGACTACGAAATTATATATAAGCAAGGAAAGCAAAATTTAAACGCCGATGCTCTTTCTCGCATACCCATTTACGCCTTAAATTCAAATGTAGTAATAAATTAATAAACTCAAATACGAATCACATTTTAAAAAACAATTTATTCTTTTTCATTCATTTCTACAAATACTGTAATCGAAGAATATCAAGTAGCGTTACACCTCTCCTCTTTAACAACATTGTTTGCTCCGTATCCCTCGACTTGGATGAATCTATTGCATATTATAAAAATATTCTATCTCAGTTACAAAACTCTGAAAGTTTGATAAACTCTGAACGAGAATTATACACTATCTCTTATGTTAAGGAAAACATTAAAACATTTTATTTTTAATATACAAAAATTCACCATTACGAATAGTTAACATAACGAAATATTTCCGATTTATTAATGCTCAACTACGTGACAATATTATAAAAATAGTCAAATCACTGACTTAGCCATTTCCGATTTTGCCTACATATTTCACAATACTGACATTAAAATTCATATATACCGAAATCAAATTAACCTTACTCAGGCCGAAGTTCCACGAATTCCCAAAGAAAATCACGACTCAACAATTGCTGGTCACCCCGGAATTAAGAGGGTGTTAAATCGTTTAAAAAGAATTATATTTTTCGAAAAACATGCGATCCGAAATAAAAAGTTATGTTAAAAATTGTAAATTATGCCAGTTAATTAAACCACTACGAACATATAATAAGGCTCCAATGGAGACAACCTCCACAAGTATAAAACCGTTCGCAAGATTAGCTCTAGATATAGTCGGTCCACTACAAGAAGCTGGCTTGCAAAACTTCAAATTCATATTATCCCTACAAGATGACCTAATCAAATTTTTATGTGTATGTCCAATGATAACTTCCAGCAGTGACGACGTATATTAGTTCATTTTATGTCTTTGTTTGGATTTCCTAATGGCGACCACATACGTAGCGGTATACCTGAACGGTACAACGGAACTGAAGGCTTGTGCAAGTATACCGGAGCGTGTGTGTGACAAAACTTGCACAAGTTTCCTGACATGCACAAGTCTGGTAGGCAGATCAAAACTACGATCTGTATACCTGCGCAAACTAGTTTGTGCAAGTATGCATGAGCGTGCGTGTGTCGGAACGCTTTAATCGCACGCGCGCCAGTGCTTCGGTCGGTTTGTGTGTTTATTTTAAAATTAGAAGAGTTTATAGATTTATACAAAAAGTTACCATGTCTATGGCAAATAAAAAGTAAAGAATACCATATTCGCGACAAAAAGAACGCTGCATACCAACAATTGGTAGATATTTTGAAAGAAATAAAGCCGGGCGCGAATCGGGAATCAGTGATTAGAAAAATTAATACCTACAGGACAAATTACGGAAAAGAACAGAAAAAAGTCGAAAATTCGAAGAACTCAGGGGCAGGCATCGACGATGCCGAGTCTATGGTATAGACGTACATAAACAAAAAACGCAAAAAAAGTGGCTACTGATCAAGTATTCTGTAACGCGTGCTTATCTTCTGTACAAGAAGAAAATGATGAAATTACATTTGGCGTGTAAGTACAGTACCGATATTTAAAATACCTACCATTTTGTTCAGTTTATTTTCGACAATAATGTACTATTACCTAATTTATCTATGTAGGATATCATCGTCATCATGAGATGAGAACAAAGGGAATTTTCATCCAGGAAACAATAGGTAAAATTCAATGAACATAGTGTTAGTGTGTTCAAATAATAAACATACTAATACTAATAACCTGCTAGCTTCCTTGACTAAAAGTGAAATAAACTATTCAACTACAGAAAAAGAATTATTAGCAATCGTATGGTCTGTAAAACACTTTAGGCCATATTTGTATGGATGCAAGTTTAGAATCATTACTGATCACAAACCTTTAACTTGGTTAATGAATGTTAAAGATCCGGGATCTAGATTAGTCAGATGGAGACTTTTATTAGAAGAACATAATTACGAAATAATCTATAAGCAGAGAAAATTAAATCAAAATGCTGATGCATTAAGTAGGATTAAGCCGGAAAATACATCAAACGGTAATGTTAAGAAAATAAATAGTATAACTAGAAATGGGGAAAATTTATTCTTAATTTTTGAAAGAAATGGAAAGAAAACCGATTTTATTTGATAAGCTCGATGAACATAACGATAAGGTCGATTTAGATGTCGAGAATGATAAGACGCTTTTAAAATATGAATCTTATCTCAAAGAATTAAGGTCCAAGAAACCAACTCAATATGATGTCCTGAGTATATCAGAGAGTGGTAAGAAAATTTATTTTTCTTTTCCAAAAATTAACTATTGGGATAGTGTAACGTACGAAAACATATATGAGTGCTTTAAGAATTTAAAAAATGTATTACTACAAGAAAATATTAAGGCAATTAATTTCACAAGTTTTTGTAACCTATGTATAAAGTAAGAACAATAATTAGATATATATTTAAAGATACAGATATAACAATCAACGTCTATCACGGGAAGGTTCAAACGCCGAAGAGGGGGGATATACAATATATTTTAGAAGAAAATCATTCTAATATAATTTCAGGTCACATAGGGTTTCACAACTTATAAAAAAATTAAAGCAAATTATAAATGGGACAGTATGAAAAGAGATATAAAAGAATTAATTAAAAAATGCGATTCATGCAAAAAAAATCGATAGAAAGAAAAATGAAAAACCAATGGTAATCACTTCAACGTCTACAGAAGCATTTCAAAAGGTTGCTCTCGATATTGTAGGTCCACTACCTTTGTCAGAAAATGGAAATAAGTACATTTTAACTTTACAAGATGATTTGACAAAATATTCTCAAGCTTATCCTTTGCCTAAACACGATGCCGACACAATTGCAGATTGTTTTCTACGTAATTTTATTTGCAAATTTGGAATTCTTGAAATTCTCTTAACAGACCAAGAGGCTGATTTTATCTCAAATTTAATAAAGGAAATTTCGAAATTATTTAAAATTAAAAAGATAAATACTAGTGCTTACCATCCACAGTCTAATGGAGCATTAGAAAGAAGTCATTCAACATTAGCAGATTTTTTTTTTTATAGGATAGGGTGACAAACGAGCACACAGTCCACCTGATGGTAAGTGGTTACTGTGGCCCATAGACATCTACATCTATCCTCGATTACGAATCAAAATGCAGCTACGTTGTCACCCGTGAGGACTAAGATGGAATGCCTCGTTTCCAGTAAAAAGGGTCTCCGGTTCTCTACACTCACCATACGAAATACAGCAGCATTAAGCTACTATTTCACGCTTATTATCTTAAACATTACGTAAACGAAGATCAAACTAATTGGGATAAATGGATCGATTTTGCTATGTTTTCTTATAACACGTGTGTTTTCTTTATACGTGGTAGAGCCATGCTGCAGTTATATTACTAGTATACTTGTAGCACGAATGGGTCGGCTCGACCGGGAAAGGACCACGCTCTCACAGAATACCAGCGTGAAACAGTAGCTTAATGCTGCTGTATTTCGTATGGTGAGTGTAGAGAACCGGAGACCCTTTTTACTGGAAATGAGGCATTCCAACTTAGTCCTCACGGTTGACAACGCATCTGCATTTTCTTTTTAATTGAGGATACATGTAGATGTCTATGGGTCGCAGCAACCACTTACCATCAGGTGGACTGTGTGCTCGTTTGTCAACCTATTTTATAAATAAAAAACACATGTGTTCATACGTCAACTCAATTTACACCATTCGAATTAATTTTTGGCTTTAAAGCATGTTTACCTTGTTCTATAACTAAAGAACCTGAATTCAAATATTTTTATGACAATTATTTAGACGACCTTACCTTAAAATTACGTAAGTCACGAGATATTGCAAGGAACAAACTTATTGATTCGAAAGAGTACAATAAACAAATTTACGATAAAAAGTGTAAGGATATATAATTCAAGATAGGAGATTCGGTATATTTAAGTAACGAGGCAATAAAACCGGGAAAATCACGTAAACTATCACCTTATTGGCTAGGACCTTACAAAATTATTGAAGTCAATTCTTCAACTAACGTAACAGTTAAGATAAAAAATAAAAAGTAAAAAGTACATACAAATAGACTGAAACGTGCATTTGTTTCAGAATGAACCTGGTTCGTATTCTGATATTCCTGACATGGATACTGTATGTAATAAGTAGTGATAAGTTATATTATAAGAGTAATAGATAAAGGAGGTATTTACTTCGAAAGCTTAAGAAAGTTAATCATTTTGATAGTGAATGGAATTTGATTACATATTTAGATATAGCAGATATCCATAGAAAAATAAATTTAATTCATGATACGTATATTAAAACCAAAGATCTTTGTGATCACGCAACTTTTACTAAATTTTCCTTGTGTCAGACATCACTTGTAATCTTAGAACAAATAACTCCTCAATTAACAGTTCAAGAGAATATTCTTAAAGAATTAACGGGTTTTCACAACTATAGAACTAAGCGATCATATTTAGATGGTGTAGGCAACATTTTCAAAATATTGTTTGGAACTTTAGATGCCGAAGATGCGAAACGATACAATGAAGCAATTGAAAAGCTTAATAAAAATGAACACGAAGTTTTGAACTTAAACTTACTTAAAAACTCAATCTAATATAGTTAAATCGACAATTTCTAATTTCAATAGCACGATTATTGATTTAAATATTAACGAGATGATATTTAATAAAAATTTAAATTTATTATCAAATTATACCAAAGAAATAGGCGATAAAATATTTAGTATTAAAATTAAACAAGATATTGACGAATACATGTCATTATTGACCTTGTTATCAAGGAGTTACCGAAGTTAATAATGAAATTTCAACAATTATTAGTGCAATATTATTCGCGAAGAATAATGCCATACATCCGGTAATCGTAAACACAGAACAATATGGAATAGAATTAAAAAAAAACTTTATCATATTTACCTCCACAAACGAAATATCCTCTAGAGCTAGTTGAAAAAGATATTCCAGAATTATTATCGTTAGCAAATGTTGTATCATATGTAACAAACGAAAAACTTGTTTTTGTAATTAAAACTCCTTTGATCACTCAAGTTAGTTACGATTTATATCATGTTTTGCCAGTTCCAATTAAAAGTAGTGATAATACATTTATATTCTTTTTACCTAATTTCAAATACTTTTTAATTTCGAGTAATAAAATTCATTATATTGGTTTAGAAATTTTGAATCTTTGTAAAATTCTACAAAATAATGGGAGATACATATGTAAATTAGAAACTGCCTTATATTCTGTACATACTAGTAAAACGTGTGAAACCGAATTGATGTACGGTAGCACAAAATTACCTAGTGAATGTGATACTAGAGTGGGCTATATACAAACAGAACAATGGTTGAAGCTACATCAGAAAATTCATTGGTTATTTGTAACACCTGAAAACGTAATAGGCACATTAAATTGTAAAAATAAAGAACGTATTGATACAGAATTAATAAATAGTGGAATCATAAAAATTTCAGACAATTGTAAATTATTTACAAGCATTATAATGCTACAAACTCAAACATTAGGTTTAGAAAGTAATTTTAATTCAATTTTACCACAGACAGATGTTATATCAGATGATTGTTGTAAAAAGTTGAAAAATAGAAATATAACTAAAATAAATTTTATACCATAGAAAATTCACGAGAAATTAGATTTAGAAAGTTTGAATTTGGCAAGTCACAAAATAGATAAAATTAATGATATTATTGATCAAATGGAAAATGAAACGATTTTTGATAAGGTTATAAACAATTTTTATTTCGCTTACATATTTTGCTCTATTTTAAAAGTGGTTTTGATTTATATAATATATCATTTAGCGAAATATTTATGGAGAAGACATTTCTTTTGTAATAGAAATAGTAGATTATTAGCATTAGAAGATACTAGGTCTTGTTGCGCAAGAATTACGAGTTGTATAACTTTAAAAGTAAATAATAATAATAAAGATATTGAATTAGAAGAAGTGCCTTCTACATCAAGCGCTTCAGACATACCTTTAAGACGTAGTGCAAGAATTGCACAATTAAAAGTAAAGTACCTGGTGGGCCGAGCTTTGCTCGGTATTTTTCGCTCGATTTTTTTTTAATTCGTGTGTTTTGGAAATTATATTTAGATACAAATTACATACTGATGAAATATAAATAATATTTTTTGATCTTAGCGACATAACAGAAAAAACAGAACTGGTTATTTGAATAAAAAATCATGAGTGACATTTTGATTATATTATTCTTTTGACTTTTGATAAAAGTTTTGATTTTATTGTTAAGAAAAATGTATAATTAGGATAATTTGATTTTATTAATGTAACTGTATTTGGTATATTATGTTATGTGTTAACATTGAAGTGCTATAACTATTTTATTTGTTCGATTTTAATTTTAAAATAAACTATGTTTATTTTTCTTAAAGGGGGAGGATTGTAATATTTACTCTATTTTGTAATCAAACTATACATAAATGTGAAATTTAAGATAAAGTTTAGTAAACAACTTAGTAATTACCAACGATTGTTGACGAGTACAGAGTCCAGACTTGTTTGTTTACTTTTCTCATAGTATTGTTTACATTGTTCTAATTTATAAGGTCCTCCACCCCAATGTAATAGTGAGTTCAGTAAATCAGTTCGACACGACAGTTACTCCAGTACGACAGTCCGTTACGATAGTCTGTTAAGTCAGTTGGTCACATCAAGTCTGAGTAGTCGTATAGTTAATATGCTGTAATAAATAAAAATACTTCAATATATCGTCACGCTGCTGGTTGTCATTTAAAAAACCTTTCCGACCTCCCAAACATTACAGAGCAAAGGCTTATTGCTTAGCAATAAAAACTACTACGTACAAAAAGCAATCTCTTCCAGGTAACCTTGGGCTAAGAGTGAAAACAATGAGTGTTTCACTTGTCAATCAAGTGCAAAAAAATATAATGACATGCACATACAAGAAGGAAAACAATTTACTGACAAAAAATAAAACAAAACAAATAAGAAAAACAAATAAAAATCCACACCAAAAGTTATCGTAAAAATATACCAACACTGGCATTCCCAAAATCGTATCCATACTATACAACCTGCTCTCTAAGATGGCGGATTTCGTGTGAATAACTTTACGACCCATGTCTGTCCACGACCGCCAGGTGGACGCGAGATTTAAGCAATTTGTTATTTTTAGTTTTATGAAATATTTAATCGAAACTATACAATTGTAATTATTGTTATGTTTGTAAATAAGTATGTTAACGATATTAAAACAATGTTTATCATTCACAATTGTACTTTTAATTTAAAACAATTGAAATTAATACGAACATGGTATCAACATGTCGGTCGAAATGGCAAGCAATGTTTGATAAAATGGAACAATTTATGTACAAATCGTCATCTAATATGTTATATCTAATATGTATGGAATTATTTTTTCTAATTTGGTCTGATTTAATCTTGATTTTATTTGACTAAGTTGCATTTAATTTAATTCTAGATATAATATCACGTTAACTTGATTAAAACTACTTTTACGGATTTTATCGCGTTTATTTTTACTTTTAATTACTTTTATTTTTAATTCCCGACGTTTCGGGCGCTTTCCAGCACCCATGGTCACGGGGGAGTAATTAAAAGTAAAAATAAACGCGATAAAATCCGTAAAAGTAGTTTTAATCATGTGTAGTGTTCGCGTAAATATAAGAAATCATTATCACGTTAACTGTCATACCCCATACATAATTTTTCGATAACCCCATATGTCCAAATCATTTTTTGTAATATTCTGTCTCAAATCAATACAAAATAACTAGTTTTGGATAAATATGCCAAATTAATAACAAATCACTCGGTTTATCACACCTTTTACCCGTGTATCGTATTCGGTACACGGACTTGTCGAGTTGAAGCAGCGTGTACACTTAGCGTGTACCGTGGACTTGTGAATGGCTAATTATTTAAAAAATAACACCTTTTTATTAATATTCTTGTTTATGGTCACAAATTGACATTGAGAGAAAGTAAAAAAGACTTAAATTCTGTCAACTGTCAAATGGCTAAGTGAAAACTCACATTCAAAGTTTTTGTCCGTTTGAGCGCCAATTTTTTGTTGTGTGAATAATATTAATAATATATAAATAATAATATATAATAATATATAATAATAACTTTGACGACGAAGATATCAGGAGAGTGTTGGAGGAGTCTGATGGTGAAGATTCACTGTTCAATGTGTGGAAATTGTCGAATGAGGAAATTGTCGAGGACGATGATGTAGACATTGATGAACGTGAAGAAGAGACAGTCGAAGCAATCGCCAGAGAGGTACAACTTGATGGAGAAATGGGTGAGTCTGCACACTCTGAAATACTTAGTGGACAACATGAAAATGCTGAAATACCAGACAGCCCCATCACCATCAGTAACCCACCAAATCTTCACGAACGTCGAGGTCAAGACGAATACAATCACAAGTGTCTCTTGGCTCCGAGTGGGAGGTAGTTGTAAAAGACCGGCAAAGCCAACACAGTTGCAAAAAACGATGGTCAGATGTCGACGAATCAGAAATGCTAAAATTTCTTGGAGTAATTCTACTAATGGGTATAATACCCTTCCCAACGATAGAATCATACTGGAAAAAGGATGTAATTTATTATCATCCATTACTTCATAATATCAAAATGTCGTACAACAGATTCACACTTATACTAAAATGTTGGCATTTTTGCGACAATGAAGCGTCTCGACGGGAAAATGATCGACTATACAAGATTAGCCCCTTGCTAGATCTTATTATTGATAATTCTAGATCGATTTACACGCCTGGGGACACCATAGTTGTTGACGAATCAATGGTGCATTTTCGTGGCAGATTAATTTTTCGCCAGTTTATACTGTCGAAGTCTCATAAATATGGGATCAAAATATATAAGTTATGCACTGTAGATGGCTTTACGTGGGGATACCAAATATATAGCGGACAGAGCGAACAGCTTTTTGGTTTAGATACAACAGGAACTATTGTTGTAAAATTTGCAGAAGGACTGTTAGATGAAGGTCGTTGTATGGTCACGGATAATTACTACACGAGTGTGCCTCTTGCAGAATTTCTTCTCTCTCGTAATACAGATTTCTGTGGTGCTCTAAATAAAAAAAGGAGAGGTATGCCAAAAGATATCACAAATGCTGCTTTGCAAGTGGGAGAAATTGCCGTCAAACAAAAAAATTAAAATATCACTGTTCTAAAATGGAAAGACAAGCGAGATGTTTGTATATTGTCGACTTGTCACGGCAAAGGACTATCTATGACGACAGCACGCACTCCAAAGCTGCAGCCTGATATGATACTTACCTACAACAAAGCTAAAAAAGGATAATGTCTATACATTGCTGATCAACTGTCCAGTTACAACACGCCTGTTAGAAAAACGTTAATCTGGTACAAAAAAGTTGCAACGGATTTGCTGGCCATAGCAGTGATAAACTCTATGATAATTTTCAATGAATTACACCCTGGAAAAAAAGAAAGGTACACTGTTTTGGCGGCAAATGAAGCAATTGTGAAGAGATTATTGCAAATTGAACCTGCTCAGCAGCAAACACGTGAAGCGCATCTACAGACGAGCATTTCACGTTTCCCCGTAAGACAAAGGCAATACGAAAGCCTGTCTTCATCATCAAGTACACTGGTAGAATCTAATAGGATTTCACATTTTTTAGAAAATATTGGCAAAGTAAGGGGCATATCTGTACGAAGACGATGTGTTGGGTGTTACAAAAAACTTATCGATCAGGGAAGTCTTCCAAAGGATGCGAGAGCTAAAGCTAAAAGAGTGACAACGCATTGTAAAAAATGTAAAAAGACGTACTGTCTTCAATGTTATTCTGAAGTTCCTTTACATAAATAAAGCCTTTTTACTAATAAACAGTTGATTTTTTTGCCACTACCCACATTTAGAAAAAAAAGAATATATCATGTTTTCCGTTTTTTGAATAAAACTACTATTTACGGATTTTATCGCGTTTAATTACTTTAATTTATTTTTATTATTATCCCGACGTTTCGGGTGCTTTACAGTACCCATGGTCACGGGGGGGGACCGAGATGTTTGACGTCCCAATGTCATAGTTAGTCCGGCTACCTTCAGTTTTTTTAATATTAATTTTTGGTCCGATTTACGCAAAACGAGCTTATAGTATCATGAAGTCTTGCAGTGGTATGCTTGGGTTTGGGTTTAATTTTGTTAATTATAGGATCCCAAGCAGATAGTAGCACCCAACCATCTTCTCTATTGAAATTTGGATGTTTTTTAATTTCAATAGCCTCGCGTATCATCCTTGGTAGGAATCGGCGTTCTTTTGCGAGAATTTGTGGTTTATCAAATCTAATGTAATGGTGGGGACGATCTTGAACATGTTCGCAGACTGCAGACTTCCCGGAGCGTCGGTGCTTCACATCAGCTATATGTTCCTTCACGCCGTTTTCCGTTTTTTTCTATTCATTGGTGTCCTGTTGACAAGTCCTGATAAATAGAGCAACATAACACACAAGTCTATGAAGTTAGAGCGCATAGAAAGACACAGGGGCGAGTGTACCATTTACGGTACACGGACGTGATGGACCCACGGCGGCGTGTACTGTATTCGGTACATTGGACAGCTAACGTGTTAAAATTTAATTTTAATTCTAAATATAATATAATATACTTTAACTTAAATTGTTTTTCAAAATACACTTGGTTTTTAGAGCGGGTACACATTGGGCGCTTTGAAACGCGCGATTTACTAACGTGCGTTTTGAGATCCAAAAGTCCCTATTGAAGTGTACACATGTAAGCGCGCGCTTCTGATAAAGCGCGCGTCGGACGCGCGCTCTCAGAATTTCGTTGGAACGCGCGTTGCGCGGGCGTCAGCTGCGCGTTGCGCGGGCGTCAGCTGCGCGTTGCGCGGGCGTCAGCTGCGCGCTTGTAGATACATGCACCGCCATTTTGCTGTACATTTGATCGCGCGCTTTCGTGTAGGGTGCACGTATATCATGGAGATCGAACACTTCGATACAGATTTATTTATCGACGAAATCCAAAAGCGTCCAGCTATATGGGACATGCAAAGTCCAGATTATAAAAATAAAATATTAAAAAAAACGTGATTGGGAGGAAATAGTTGAAATTTTTAGTGACTGTGAAGACAATTTGGAAAAGAAAAAACTTTCGGGTGATTATAATTATTTATTGATGTTTTCTATAATTATATCATGTTATTTTGCCACTGTAATTTTCCCTCGTTCACAAAATAATTGGCAAATTTTTCTCCTGCTGTTCTAGCAAATAAGCTGCCTCGTGGTAAATTTTCTAAATGTATAGATTGTAGAGGTGAAACATAAAGTGTATCTTCATATCTGTAACCATCGCGCATTCGAACGTAATTATGTAGTACTGTGCAAGCTTTGATGATACTCTCCGCGAAATCTATGTTTACATCTATCGGTCTATGAAATATTCGCCATTTATTGCTCATTATTCCGAAAGTACATTCAATATAGCGCCTTGCTCTCGATAATCTGTAATTGAAAACTTTTTTTGTGTGTGTGAGTTGTGTTCCTCCATACGGCCGCATCACATTCGACATAATTCCAAATGCTTCATCGCCGACGAACACATGAGTCAATGGAGTTCTATCGATATTTGATATAGGCTTGGGGTTAGGAATGTTTAACTTATTATTCACAATCCGTTTCAAAAATTCGGAATTTTTTAAAATAGCAGAATCACTTTTTTGCCATAGGATCCGACGTCAACGTATACAAAACAATAATTTGCATCACAAACTGCTAGTAAGACTGATGAGAAGTATGTTTTATAATTGTAAAAAAGCGACCCTGTATGTTCTGGTTGTATTAGCTCAATACGTTTCCCGTCAATCGCACCAATACAATTTGGTAGCGTATTTCTTAAAACCTTCTTCTACTTCTTTCCACTTTTCTGTTGTCATTTCAGGCATAGATGTAAACTTCAATTTGCTCCATAGTACTTTACAAACTTGTTCCACTATCTTTATAATTGTCGATTTTCCAAGACGGTATCCGTAATGCAAATCAGCGAAAGAGCAGCCTGTGGCCAAGTATCTGTCAAAATAAAAATGGTTATTGTTTATTTTCAGGTGGTATACTTATGAAAAAATGGAAAAGCATTCGGGACAATTATCTTAGGGAGTCTAAGAGGCAAAAAAAGCTTCCATCTGGATCTGGATCTTCCAAACATACGCCATATGTGTATTACAGGAAATTACAATGTCTTGCGAATTCTACAGCATATAACGACACAGAGATCAATTACCAATCTTCTGGCACAACTGGTTCAGATGTAGATAATATTATAGACAATGCAGAATTGATGCCACCTCCTAAAGATCAAATGGAAGGCCCAAGGAAAAGACACAAAATAAATGCTGTAGATAAACAAATAGTCGACATTTTACAGAAAAGTTTAAATGCAAGGGAACAAAATGAAATGGGGCGACTAACTAAAGAAGACGATGATAAACTATTCTGTTTATCATTGTACAGTGAATTAAAAAAGTGCCCGAAAATCGACGCTTAACTACAAAGATTGAATTACTCAATGTCATTAAAGAAGCACAGAATTATCATCAATCATTACCACTAGAAACTAATCATCACCAATACACATATTCTACACCGACATATTCTGGATATACCATTGCTAGACCCTCAACAACACAACAGTGGTCTACCATGCCGCCACCACCGCCGTCATCATGGTCACCGTCACGTTCAGCCTCCAGCCAAGATTCAGACAACTTAGATTTATTTGAATAAACAAATATACTTACCTTAACGTTATCACGAGTTTTTCTTCTGCGGAAATCGAATCTCTCAAAATCGTTGAATCACCAGTAATATCTACTTTAATAACATGGAATAAGTCATCAAATGATTTTATGGACATTCTAAAATAATGAAAAGACTTAGGTTCATATTGCCTTAATTTTGGATACAATGTTACAAACATTCCATGCGTCAGTCTATCTCGTAATATTGGGTGCACCCAATATTCTCTTTGCCCCTACCGTCGTCTTTTATAGCGACGGTATAGAAGCCACACACAAGCGATCACTTCGACGTCCATTTCCGAACTGAACTAGTAGTATGGACACCTTGGTAAAGCTCGTTAAACGCCGTGCTAAGCGCGCTGTATGTATGCTACAAGCGCGCGCCCAACGCAACACTGAGCGCCCAATGTGTACCCGCTCTTAAGCATTAATATAATACTAACCCATGGACCGTTGTCTGAAATAGATGAATTTGAATTTGAAAAGCGAAAACTGTATCGATACCTTAATGAAATCAAAAATGCCTTGTTTGACACTTGTTCCTCAATCAACTGTTTGTTTTTGTGTCGTCGATCAAGTAGTAATGATACGGTGCGTACTGCTAAACTTAATACGAAGGTGACCTCGCAGTAGGATCCTCCTTCACCACGACAACGCCTCGTTGCACTCCGCCAAGCAAACAATCGACTAGTTCGCGACATCAGACGTGGAATTACTGGGTCACCCGCCCTATAGCCTAGACCTAAGACTTTGTGAATTTTATTTATTTCCGCAAATAAAAGAAAAACTTCGAGGAAAACGTTTTATGGACGCCGAGAAAGCAGTGGCTGCGTTTCAAAATGCCGTCCAGAAGACCCCTAAGAACGAGTGGGCAAAGTGCTTTTCTCAGTGGTCATTTTGAAAAGCTATTTAGTTTTGAGGATAGGAATTGGTATTTGATTGTTATTAACATGAGCTGAACTATTAATTAACCACGTCTCATTATCTCCGACTGTTGAAAGCTAATAAGAGAAGAATTGAAGAGAATCGGATGAGGATGACCCAATCCCTAGTTCCATGCAGAGCATTGCTTGACGTTATGAACTCACAAGAAGACAAAATTACATATAAAAAAAATATTGTCAGATACTATCGTTGAATATCTATCTGCACAAGTTTGGGCAACTCCTTCAGGGGATCAAAAAACATTTGTTCGATTTATTCTTGCTCTATGGATATCATCATATTATGATAAAAAATCAGTACACTTTGTTAAGGAGTACTTCTATGATGTCATTGGAAATCCACGAGTTGTGAGTAAAACAGAGGTAATTGAAATCATTATTAGTGGGATTAAGAAAGATCCTCAGATTATATTGACTTAACCAATGAAGTAAAAAATAAAAAATAAAATAAAATAAAAAATCATTTATTCCTAGAAATAGAGCTACAGACTTGAACATTGGGAAAAAGTGACTTATATTAAATTAATTTTAACTTATATTATATTAAATTAAATACTAATTACATATAAATTCTTATTACTTTTAGTGGTGAGATAGCTTTGAAACCAATTCCTAGCAGTACCGCGGATTCCAAAACCTTCGAGCTTCTACAACAATATTTGTCTAGACACGGTGTCAAAGGCCTTAGAAAGGTACAGAAAAATACCAAGAATGCATTTACCATTATCCACCTTCGATGAAATTCGATTTATCAGCAGATTAATAGCATCCTCGGTGGACTTCCCTACCCTAAACCCAAACTGTCTATCAGAAACTAGCTTCAACTTCTCGATATACTTCAGCAGACGGATATTAACTATCTTCTCAAGAAGCTTTGAGAAGATTGTTAGGAGCGATATAGGCCTGTAATTATCCGGATTATTCTTTGGTCCAGCTTTGTAAATCGGACTTACTACCGCACACTTCCATTTGTCAGGAAATACGCCCTTACTAAGACTAAGGTTGAAAATATGAGTAAGAGGAATCAAAATTGACTCTTTAATAGATTTAATAAGGAAAGGGGTACATCCGTCAACCCCCGGCGCACTATCATTACGTAAACCCTCAATCAGCCTCTTGATTTCCAATGAATCGGTTGGCTTAAAGAAGAAAGAGTTAAGCAGAGGATTGGGAGTCCCAACGGAAGCACTCAATTTGGCCTCTGAGGTTGAAAGCTTAGACAGGATTTGATCAGCCAATTTTCGACCGGAGGAGACAAAATGACTATTACAGAAATTTAATGAAGACTTGATGTCAACATCACTTTTTAAAAGTTCCTCAGAATCTTTACTCCTTTGGGGGACCTCGCAAACATTTCTTATTGCCTGCCAAAGCTTTTTAGGATTCCGCTTATGGTTTTTTAGCTCTCCATTCTCGTGCTCAGCCTTGAGTCGGTGCAGCAGGTCATTACAATAGTTGCGATATCGTTTGTAGGTCAGATTAAGCACGACGTCATTAGGATTCGCACGGACCTGACTATGCAAATGGTCTCTGTGTCGCATACATTTTATTAGCCCGGGAGTAATCCAGGGTTTGATGTTGTATTTAGTGCGACTCAATTTTACTTTACTAGTATGTTTGCCTATAACTGATTGTATAATCTGGTCAAAATTAAAAGTGGCCTCGTTGACGTCTTCACAGCCAGTTATTGTCGACCAGTTCATACCGCAAAGGTCCAGATTAATTGCGCCGATATCAACAATATTTCTGTACCTGTTTTTCGATTTAGGTTTATTTTCAGCAAAGCTCACACCTATCATAGGCATATAGTGATCAGTCAAGGAGCATTTGCATACAGCTGCTGAGATAGCTTGTTTGCACTTAATGAAAATGTGGTCCAAGCATGTATCTCCCCTAGTAGGCTCTGTAATGGCTGACAACAACCCGTGGGAAGCCATTAGGCATAAGTAATCAGATACCTGCAAATCAGTGTCGTTAGCTAACAGATTTATATTTAAGTCACCCGCCACCATTACACAAGACCTATCCTGTAAGCTGTGAAGTGTACTGTCCAAAGATTGTAGAAAGCCGTTTAAGTTGTGAAATGAGGGAGAGCGATATATGCATAGTATAGACAATGAGTTATCCAAGTCAACCCTAAGGCAGTTTGCCTCATCAAAGGTGGGCTCCTGCACAGAGGGCATCCACTTGTCCAACCTAATGTAAACAACCACTCCCCCACTTTTATTGATATACTTTTTAGTATGAAAGGACCTATAACCGGCTATTTGCCCAATTACTGAGCTGTCATGTAGCCAGCATTCAGTCAGAACGATGACGTCATATGTAATGTTTAATCTCTTTAGGACTACCAAAAAATCATTAAAATTCTTTTGAAGACTACGTATATTAAAAGTGAGAAGTTTAAAATCGTTTGATTTAAAAACTTTCTTACAGTATTCTAGTCTATCCAGTGAGTGACATTTAATCGATAAAGATTTTTCTATATCGTCTTGGATTTCTATGGCGGCCGTAGTATATAAAAAATTAATAGAAAGAGATATTTGAAACAGAGCATGTCACTCATAAACTGGTAGGAATACAAACATTTTGTTAACAAAGAACTTAAGCCAGTCATAGTCTTAATCACAGAGGTATATTTTAATCGGAATTCGAATATAAGCAATATAAGATAAGGCCTTTTCTTCGCGATATTCAATAGTAGTATTTTGCCTAAATTACAAATATGTGTAACACAATATGATTTAGAAGGAAATTCTTTAGCGAGTGTATTATAACTATTTGTAAAAAAGTAAAGATTATTAAATACATAAGTTATGAATAGGTGAATTAATAATTTTATTTTTACAATTATCAGTAAACTAATACTTCTGTGCACTTTCGTTTGGCATAAATTAACAATAAAAATTTGAGAAAAATATGCATAATACTCATAATATTGCTGCAAAGAATCATTGCTATTAACATCGAATAATAATAACATGCAACAAAACAAACAGTAACTTAATATCAAGCAAAGCAGGCTAATTTGATTTATTGTCTTGGTGTGGAAAAGAAGATGGCTTACACTCATGATCCTGGGCAACGAGGTGCCGGTCCATGTCAGCAGCACTTCGTATAGTGCGGGGCTTTCGGATATGAATTTTTCCATTTTTGATCCAGCAGTACCTATAACCCGCTTCTCTTGATCGAGTTCGAACATCCCGAAACAACTGGCGATTATATTTTGTGAGATGTTCATTGAAGTATAATTTTCTAGGAGGTCCTTGAACTTCAATATCTAAGTTGGTGAGGTCACGTCTAGCTTTCGTCGCCCTTAAAAATTCATCACGCTTGTCTTTTCTTAGAAAGCGCACTATGACAGGTCGGGGTCCTTTAAATTGACTTTCCTGGGTGGTTCGGTCACGTCGACTCCCTGGACGAACAACGAAATCAATGTCGTCGTTAACGAGGGTGAGGCTAAACTTTCCAATATGGACCATTGATTTCAAAGCCCATAATTTTTTTGTAGATAGTACTCACTAAAAGAAAGCGTTTTGCAAAGCTTTAGGTTGCGGAAACTTACGGTTCATGAGATATATTTTTTTAAACTTTTCATACAAATTGGTAAATAACACGCAATTACAAAATAAATTTGACAAATGATTGATGTTAAACGTCAGTTAGTGAAGGGTTCCGAATATTTTGAAAGTATCGATACCTACTCTATACCAAGTATCGTATCAAAAGTATCACTACTTGGTATCGAGTACATTTCGTTAATTTTGGAGACGAAAAATTATGACAAAACAATTAGATGCAGAGGAAGAGCTGATAAGTGCAATTATATATGTATATAAAGTAGAATAAAGTTTACTCTATTTAAGTTCCACCTTGGTACTTGTATTTCATTGTTTGCAACTTGTTTGTATTTCTTAATTAGTACAGCTTTTGTACTTTTATTTTATTGTTTGCAACTTTCTGTATTATCTAGTTCTTACTACAATAAAGTGTTTACTTACTTATTGACTTACTTATTTAATATTCAAAAAGTACCCAAAACCGAATCAGAGCACCCCACTATCCACGTGGTCTTGTCTGCCCTACCCCTAGAGTGTATATAAGAGCGCCCGGAGGCGCGGAGGGAGAGCAGTGCCCGCCCGCCGTAGGGAAGCGCAGGCACCGAGATCTCCGTAGCGGCTGAGGCTGGTCGCCGAAGGCGACCAAGAAGCCGAAGCTGCGAAGGCGAGCTCAGGTGCCTGTGCTTCCCTACGCTAGGACGGAGGCACTGCTCATCCCGCAGCGCCGGAGCTGCCACGGAGCGCCGGAGCACAACTTCCCGGCTTCTTACCCCCCCCCCCCACGTATAAGCAATAAACTTAGTTGCCTTTAAAGTATTGTATCTAGTCATTTGCACTCTAAGATTAGATACTTACCCCCTAATTTTAAATATTAGAAAGTCTCTGTACTAATGTCATAAAAAAGGGCTGAACATTGTAGTGGCTTGGATCCCTAGCCACTGCGGGAATTAGGGCAATGAAATTGCTGATAATTTAGCTAAAGAATTGTTATTCGTAAAAAGTGTATCGAGTACAAAAATACTTGGTACTGAAATGAAAGTATCGATACTAATCAGGTATCGATACTTTTTGCGGATCACTAAATTTGTTTTACACTGCTTAGAAAGAACCGCGAAACGACACCATTGTCGACCATTGCCCTTGCAGTTGAGATCGTTTTACGTACTCCTGCAAGCTTACAACGTTTGACTACCATGGCGACTTCTTTGTCTGAAGAGTTGAGTGAAGTGCAAGTGTTGGACTCAAATGAGCCACTTGTCACGGCTTCCTCTTCTGCGCCGTCTTCAAGTAGTGCGCGAGTGTTGGACTCAATAGAGCCGCTTGTGCCTACTACTACGCAAGTGCAAGTGTTGGACTCAAATGAGCCGCTTGTGCTCCCGTGTGTGCGATTCCCGGTCCTTGACGAACCGGTTGCTGGTCCTAGTGGGATGTCTGGTCCCAGTGGAGCAGCTGGTTCTTGTGGTAGCCTATCAGCTATTGCTAGTTCTTCGGAGGACGAGGGCGAGGAATTTGCTGCTGCGATGCCCAGACCTACTGGGTCATCTGGCAGAAGGCTTAACCTTTACTCAGATGAGATAAGGTAAGTTTTGATTTATGTTATGATTACTGTACATTAACATTGTTATGTTAGATCAGGTTATAAAAGGGCGTATAATTAATCAAATTTTTAATTTATACTTCTATAATTTTATAACTAATTTTCTATTATTTTTAAAAGGAAGCTCCAACCGTAATTATGCCATATAATAGATTAAGTTATGCAATAAAGAATTGAATTGATCCAATTTGAATCTTGTTGGAATTTTAATAAAGTTTTAATTAAACTTTTTTGTCATTTATTGTCTTTATCTTGTGTCATTATCTCTGTGTATGTCTATGATGGGTGGTATTTATATATTACTTTCGAAAATATGTATACATATAGTTTAGAGTAATTACTTAATTATCTATAATATTGATAGGTTTAAGTGGATGATATTCTTGAGTTCCTTGTAATATTTATAGAGTTAACTTTAGCACTAACAAAGTTTGATTGTTACAGTGCCCTTTGTCAATTTAAGGAAAACCTGTTATTGGCATTACTACATACATTAAACATAGTTATAAGATATATAATTTGTAAAGCTGTTGGTTTTCTTAATAAAATAAATAAATAAAATAAACTAATTGCATTCATAAATTTTTATTCTAATAAGCAGTTCAGTTTTTTCTATTATGTGGATAAGATCAAAAAGTATTACCTATTCATATTTAGTATGTAATTTGTATCTAAATATAATTTTCAAAACACATACATTACCTTTTTTTTAGATCCATGTGGAACTGGAGAAAAATCTTCTCCAAATTGGGTACACATGAACAGTGTGTTCAGTTTGCGGAGGAGAGAGGACTCATCCCAGTAGACAAAATCTGCGCATACCACCGGAAGCCAATGATTTTGACAAAGGAAGCAGGGCAAGTGGGAAAATTCAGATGCCGGAAAAGCAACTGCCGCACCAAAACAGTTTCTCGTGCTATTGGGACCTGGTTTGAAAACGCACACTTGTCCCTCACTTTAATATTTCAAATCATGTATGCATTTAGTGAGGGACTGTCTTACAACCAAACGAGGAAGGAGCTAGCCTGTGATGATGGCCTAGTAGTTTCTGCCAGAACTGTGGCTGACTGGTTCAGTTATTGCCGGGAAACAATTTCCATTTTTGAACTGGAAAATCAAAGGGCCCAAGGGAAGATAGGTGGCCCTAATAAAGTGGTTCAAATAGATGAATCGAAATTTGGTAAAAGGAAGTTTAACCGTGGGAGACATATTGAAGGACATTGGGTTATTGGCATGATCGAAGATGGCAATGACGATCTGCGGCTTGAGGTGTGTCCAGATAACGAAAGGTCTGCAGACATATTGGTGCCACTCATAAAAATACATGTCCAGGAAGGCTCCATCATTCACACAGATTGTTGGAGAGCATATCTAAGCCTTCCTGAGCATGGATATATCCATAAAAGAGTAAACCATAGCGACCCAACAGAGAAATTTGTGGCTCCAGACGGGACACACACGCAGCGCATTGAGAGCCAGTGGAGAGGCTTAAAAAAACAATTTAGGCAACACCAACACAAGCACAATTTTACAGATTGGTTGTGCGAGTACCTATGGAGACGAAGGATTATGACAAACCACTTAGATGCCTATGAAGAGTTAATAAGTGCTATTAGATATGTATATAGAATAGAATAAGGTTTAGTAATTTTAGTTTCACATTCCATTCTGCTTGCCGCATCGCTTTCGAGCGGTCGTGTCAAGCAGTCAGCGCTCCGGTCCCCGTAGCCGTCGCAGTCGCTGTCGGTGAGTCTTTTGTTTTTCGCATCGTTCTTGCCCCTCTTCACACTCGCTATAGTCCCTAGCCTACTTAACCCATCTCTTAATCTGCCTTAGTTAGGCACACTTCTAAGCGGCTTTTCGCCGCTTGCACCCTCCTTTCTGCCAAGGAGGCTCGCGTCATTCCCCACCTCCCTCCCCCGCTTTCCGGAGGGTTGCCCTAAATTTCTTCGGGCGCATCAACAAAAAAAAACAATAACCCCCCCAACCCCCCCCCAACCCCCCCCCCCCCCAAACCCCCCCCCCCAAACAACCCCCTCCCCCTCCCGTAATCCCCACCCTTACCTTCATTTAATCTAGTTCATTTTACCGCCCCTATCCCATATCCCCGCCCTCCATTTCATCAGACACTTAACCTTGAATATCTCCGTAACCATGAGGTTCCGCAGGGGGGGGATGGCACAGGGGCGTATCCCTCCCTCCCCCCTCCCCCCCTCCCCCCCCAAAAATCTCAAATATCGATGGTCCATATTGGAAATTTTAACCGAGGGTGATTCCGATCTTAGAAGCCGTAACGAGGACAATGTGTTGCAGGTTCTCACTGACGTTTTCGTTGATGCCCATGATCTCTATTTCATTGCGTAGCGAGGATTGTGACTGGGTGTTGAGTTGTTCCTGGAGAATTGAAATGGTGGCCTTAAGAGAATATATGTCAGATTCCTTTTCATCCAAGACCTGAAGTTTCCCTTCGGCATTTGACATACGCGTTTCCAATGAGTCCAGTCTTGAGGTACAGGCCAAGAGATATTGCGAGACTGTTTGCATAGCGCCCTTCATTTCAGTCATTTCTTCCCTCATAAGATGTATTTCAGATGCAAGCTTGAGAAGGTTGCCATTTATTGATTCCAACGTAGGCTTCTGGTTCTCATTGATAGTGGAGGATACGACTTTGCGTTTTGATGGACGGGTGGTGACATTTAAATGCAGCTCAGAGTTAGGTGCGCGAATGGGAGTATTGGAATTATCACCCTTAGGAGTCCTGCAGTGGCAGTTAGGGCATAGCCAGCTTGATAAAAATTCATCCGTAAACAGTTCATATTCTTTTTCCAAGATATTGATACATAAAATGTGGTAAACGGTTTTACATCTATAGCATCCCATAAACAAATCTGCGCTGCCGATGTCACATAGGCAAGCTCCACACTGAGAAGACATGGTTTACGTAGGTTCCTATCGATAAGCGTCAGCTGTTGCAATAGATATGTCTTTAGTGCGCAGTTAATCGACAAGGCGCTTACCGGCTTAAGTGAATTTAATGCACGTATATGCACTTCGCGCTGCAAAGTATGGCAGAGATGCGCGCGCAGTCGCTTACTATTGGTCGAGATTGACGGACGTTAGAGGGTACCCTAAATACGTTAACTAAGTCTATTGAATGATAAGTTTATATTCACCTTTTAAAAATACGTAAAAAACTTCACTGATTGCATGCACGATAACAAGCATCACCAAAAACAAAGTGCAACAGTCGATAATATGAAACTTTCTCGATACACTGATATAAATTAATCTCATGTAAGTACACTTTATCCCGTATAATTAATTATAACAATTGGACGATTAAGAATTGCGACTGTTGAGGTCAACGAACTCGACCGTACTCCCAGTAAAAGCTATACATGAATCTCTAGTTCCCATGACCTCAGTCTCAGCATATAAGGAAAAGATTAAGGAGTTGATCAATCCATCACTCCTTATTAAATTGATTCGAGTTCTATTTAATCAGAATTCCTCATACATCAAATCATTGGTTGAATACTTATCTGGAATTTTCTTATTAAGTTTCATAAAGACAGGGAATATAACATCTTCACACATTGAGAAGAGATTAAAGAATTTCTCAACAACAGAAAAATTAACTGTTCCAGAATTCACACCCGAGGAGTTCCAGCATCTGTATGAGATAATAAAGGCTCAAATTGATAAGGGGAACCTGGACCCTAATGAAATCATCTCATATTTCTCGACGCTGCTTGAGAAGTCCAATAATATGAAGATAAAGCCACTTGTCAATCAGGCATCTTATCAAAATCTGACTGCTCTTTATATTATTAGCAAGAGCTTTTCGGAATTTCCAGACTTTCCTTAGGGCCCACTATTACAAGCAATGCCAACTCTACAAGTAGAAGCTCAGAAGGTGTTCGAGATTCTTAGAGAGATAGGTGATAACAACCTAATTGGATATCAAATATCAGGAGCTGCATCTTCCTTCTCTAACTTGGCTGAGCTGTGTATACAATTACAAATCATTGTAAAGAATCAACATACACTAACTGAATACAAAGGTGTGGGAAGCATCTCAAACATCGGTAAAGTCCAATATGAAAAATTCTGGAAATGTGCAACTGATTACAGTCTTATGACCGAAGGACTTGCCGTGAATATAACAGATATGATGAAGAATGACAATATGACTCCAGAATTCTTCAAGTTATCTCTACTATCAGATGCACTGACTGGTTTCTTGAGTGAGAAAATCTCAGTGGCAGATGATGATGATTCATCAAATGATCTTAAGAATTTCTTCAGTGGAAAGAAACCAGGTGATGATGATGACAACCAAGGCCCATCCACCTTTAGGCAGGCACCAAAACGTCCACGAGAACCAGAACTTATGGATCAAGAGAAACCTCCATCGAAGCATCCTCACATCCCATCTGCTCCTCCTGCTTATCTTGGGATTTCATCACTATACCCGCCGCTGGAAGATACGGATCATGAGATGGAACAGCCTGAACCTCAACACCCGATACCATTGACACCAAAGTCAGCACATCCTGACATTACTGCATCAGTTGAGGAAATTGATCTTCAGCCAGCCCAACAGGATATTCTCAAAATTGCAATTAGTACAATGCTAAATTGGATATAGGGAAAGCAGTTCCTTAAAATGTGCTAGAAAAATTGGTATCCGGTGTTCCTAGTAGTCAATTCTCTCTGTTCAGTCATTTGCTAGAATAATGTCTATGACACTACATTTCCAGGATAACTGGACCCTATTCACTGCACCAGTTGCAACATTATCTGAATCTTATAATGTATTACTTTCTCTTGGTATTGTAGCTGGAGAAAATCAACATTGGTTTAAGAAACCTGTCCTGTTAACAGGGCTAACGGGAACTCGACCATATAGTGATGTTATCTGAAGGATTCTCCCCAGCTTCAATGCTGAAATTGATTATTTCATAGGACTCTCTCTGTTTATTATTACTGCCTAACTTTACTCATTGTATGTTTATTGCATGATATAGAGTAGGATATATTGTTCTCTTTATACAATAAAATTCTGAATCAACAAATCAAATCAATCTGTCATCGGATTCAGCGATGTATTGATGTAAATGGACACTATTTTGAAAAGATATAACAAAACTAATAACTTGCTAGTTTGTTCAGTCTTTGATTTTCTAAGAACTTTCAGTGTCACCCTCGTAAGGATAGGCTGAATTTTGATGTCAATAATATAGAAACCAGTGTACAACTAATCTGATCCTAAGTTTCAAATGAATTTTTTTATAAACCAAAATTAAATTAGTGCTGTACTAAGCGACTGATTAAATATCTTTTTATCTCTATCTTGCAAAGCTGCATCTCTTACAAAAGGTCTCATCAAAAAAGTTTCAAGTTTAAATCCACCATCGCCTAAAAAATATAAGGCAAAGAATCTGTTTCTCCTTGTAATGGTTGTGGATTTGGTATATTAAGTTGGCCGCTCCTTAATAATCGAGCAAAAGATGTTGCTTCAAATATGTACTATATTTTATATGTATTATATATTTATCGGCATCTTTCCCATATGATCCAACACCTACAACAATAAATTTATAATTGGCATCTACCACAGCCATTAAAACAATTGAATATTTACTTTTATAACAATAAAACATTGACCCGCTACACGGAGGGCACTTTATGGTTATGTGTTTTCCATCTATGCTACCAAGGCAATGAGGAAACCCCATTTTTGAAAAAAACTCTTCTGCCATATTCAGCCAATTTTCCTCTGTGGGTATTGGAAGGACAAGTGGTCGTAACGTATTCTACAATTCTTCACAAACTTCAGTCACTATTTTCGAAACTGTTGAATTACCCATACGATAAGAAAAATATAGTGTCTTGTAGGTGTCTCCAGTAGCCAGAAACCTGTAACAAAAAAAATTAAGTTGGAAGAAAACTGTTGCTGAATATATCTATTTTTTTATACCACATAGGTGGCAAACAAGCACCAGTGGTTTGTATAGGAAGCATACAATTAGCGTATCGTCCAAGGCTGTCGCGTGCCACGTCAGCCATTTTGTTTTGGGGTATCAGGAAACCGCACATACAGTCCACCTAGTAGCATCTCGCATAATGCTGTCTACATACCAAAGCCGCCGGCCCGGCGGCACGAACCCGGCGGGCAAGGCCGGCGGCCTGATTTTGAAACGACCAAAGCCGCCGGCCCGGCGGCAAGCACCCGCGCGCGGCACGCCCGGCGCTCCCCGGTTCCCGCTCAGTTGCCCGCCGACTTTCGACGAGTAGTGACGTGCGTGACTGTGTTTTTTTATCAACTAAAACAATATGGAATGGGAAGACGAAAAAGTGATAAAACTAATAGAACTCTATCGTTCAAAACAATTATTATGGGATCCAAAACACAGTGATTATAAATTGCGGCCAAAACGCTTCGACGCATATAATGACATTGCGACTGAATTGTCTACATCTGTTACAGAAAAAGAAAGAAAAATAAAAAATTTAACTAGTCACTATTACCGCGAAAAAAAAATGTGACAGTTCGAATAAATCCGGAGCGGGTACCGAGGAAATATATGAAAGTAAATGGTTTGCCTACAAACCATTACATTTTCTGCGCAATAAAAATGTCCCTACTAGAACAATTGATACTGTAAGTATTATACCTAGGTAATATAATTTGTTAAGTAAAAGCAGAAAATAGTAATAATAATTAATAGCGAGATTCGAACTCACTACCTTTGGCTGACACATTCACTGCACTGATCACTGAGCAATCGTGGATTCAATTCCACCTGTATTTCACACTTTTTTGAATATTTTTTTTTGGCAATTAACCTTGATTTCTGAACAAAGAGTTTTCATTGTAATTATTTACTAAGCAAGGCCAATTGTCATAAAACAAATTTCAACTACTACACATACACAATAAACACCCGCATACATATATACTTATACTTACATCACTTATTTATAATAGAATATATAAAAGGATTATATATCAATCCTAATTGTGTACTGTTTCATGCGATACTTTGTTATATGCTAACTAAAAGCTTAATAATATAATATAAATGATAATTATCTGCTCATTCAGGATAAGCCGGCGGAACACCATTCACAACAGGATTCAGATTCACAATCAACAGAAAATAATTTATCACAATCAACAGAAAAAAATCTATCAGAGTTGCCAAGACCAAATAAACGTCCTAGAATTAATCAAAAAGATGAGATGGTGTCCGAAGCACTGAGTATTACGAAGAATATCTCCGAACGACAAAATGCCTCAAAGATACTAGAAAACGATTAGGATGGTTTGTTTGGAGATTATATTGCTGCCCAGTTAAGAAAAATGGAGCGGTCAACGAAAGCAATTGTAAGACATCGGATCAATAACATAATATTTGAAGCCGAAACTGGTATTCGAGCCGATATGTTTTCGGATTTTTCAAGACCATCGTCAACACACAGTCATCCGGGATACTATTCGGCTGCACCTACAAACTACTCAACATCCGTATACTCCACCCAATCCCACGAGACAGTTTCACCTCCAGAAACATTTGAGGAAGATATCTCACCTCTAACTCGTAATAGTACCCAGCATATTGAAGATATTTTAACATCCTTAAATCCATAGATATTTAAGAATGAAATTGCCCTTTTTTCTCAATTTATTTTGTTTGTATCTTTATATCGGAATCTGCATCGCTTATTGAATAAAATTACATAAAAACACTAAACTAAAAGAAAACTGAAACATAAATATTACAAAACAAAAAGTTTAGAAAACAAATTAATCTATAACAAATATTCAAAATTATTAAAAAGTTGCGTAACATGGTCGAAAAAAATTTTTAACGTAAAACACAGGTGTTTTATGTTAAAATTTTTTTTTACATTCAAAAAGTAAAAGTAAAGCTACCTGGGAAATCATTAAAAATTATGAATATAATGATACACGAAATAATAATATTGACTGGATTAATTGTAATGGAACTAAAATAGATCATCCTTTCGTCATTGCCAGTAAATTTAATGAGTATTTTATTAGTATAGCTCTTCACGACCGTTCTTCTTTAAATAATAAAACTAAAAGGAATATGTATGAAAATGTTCAATCATCGATCTTCTTAAATAGTTGCTCTTGCACACCTTGCTCATTAAATGAAATCATAATTATAATAAATTCTCTTAATAATACTAAATTTGTTGGTTATGATTATATTACTACACATATACCGAAATCATGTGTGAAGGAATTTGCACCAATTCTGACGTACTTAATTTCTGCATTGATTTTCTTGCAAGGTGAGTACATTTTAATGTTCCTTACATAACAGTTTATAAAAAAAATTACTTTTAAACATGAATAATTCTCATTTAACTCTTTCACGCATATGGGACACATTTGTCCCCACTTAATTTTTACGATTTACAGTAATACTGGCCGAGTTAAACCTTTTTTAAATTTGTATTATTAAATTTTATAGCACCTTTTCGCGTTTGCGCGCTGGCAACACTAAGTAAAGACATCATCTGTCAAAAAAGTTAATGCCGCGAAAAGTGACATATTTGTCAGAAGGACGTGAACATTAAAAAATATTTTTTTTATTAAATATCTACTTTTTACCACAGTTTCTTCTCAGAATTATATTCACTGTCACTGGTAAGTATAATTACTGTTTTGGTACGTATTTTTGGTTTTCTTTGTAAAAATAAGGCGTACTATGTAAAAAATGTAAAGGGACCCGGGTGTCCCTATATGCATCAAGGGAGGCTGGCTTCAAGCGGGTAATATTTTTTGCTATACTGTTTTGTTTTGTTTATTATTCTTATTTTGTATATTCTATTTGGTTACAGACCATGTCTTCCAATCGACGTAGAGAGTTTTCATTGCGGCAAGACGAAATTATAGAATTCTTGATGGCTGACTACAGCTATGATGAGGAGGGTTTAGTCCTTGATGAAGAGGATCAAACTTTTTCAGAGCAAGATATAGACACGGGTATTTCAACTGTTGAAATTGAACCGGGGTCAGCATCTCCAGAAGAGAATATTATTGAAAATCAACAGCCTAGTTCTAATGTCCCTTATTTCAACTGGCGAAAAAATTCATATTCTCCGCATAATTTTTGTGAAATGGAAGGGTATAACTTCGGCGAGGTGCAATTTTTGATCAAACTTCTGATACGGAACTGACTCCTGTAAAAATTTTCAATGCGACTACAGGCTTCGAAAAATTAGTAGAGGAGATTATTGTTCGTGAATCTATACGCTACGCTCATCAAAATGGAAAATCTTTTACGTTGACTGATGAAGAAGCCAAAGCTTTCTTCGGCATGAACTTTGTGATGGGGTATCATTGTTTACCTACATTCAGGAGCTATTGGTCTACAGATCCTGACATGGGAGTTCCTTACATTGCTAATGTGATGCCTATAAGCCACTTTGAAGAAATACGTAGGAACTTGCATTTTAGTGACAATTCTAATGAACCTAATAGAACCGATCCGTCTTATGATAGAGCATTCAAAATACGACCTGTTATAGATCATTTCAACCATGCTTTTCAAAGAGCTATGGCTAACACCAAAACCCAGGCAATAGACGAACACATGATCAAGTTCAAGGGGCATAACATAATGAGGCAATACGTAAAAAATAAACCAATAAAATGGGGGTTCAAGATGTGGTGTAGGGCATGCTCTTCCACTGGCTATTTATTTCAGTTTGATTTGTATACTGAGAAGAAAAGAGGTGGCACTGAAACGGGATTGGGTGAATCGGTTGTCTTGCAATTGTCTGAAAGCTTACAGGGCATAGGGTGTGAAATATACTTTGATAATTTTTTCAATTCTCCTAATCTTCAGTATACACTGATGAATAAGAATATAAAAGCGTGTGGAACAGTGCGCTCAAACAGGAAAAATGTACCGAAAAATATGCCAACAGATAAAAATATGAATCGTGAAGATATTTGTATACTGGGAAGAAAAGAGGTGGCACTGAAACGGGATTGGGTGAATCGGTTGTCTTGCAATTGTCTGAAAGCTTACAGGGCATACGGTGTGAAATATACTTTGATAATTTTTTCAATTCTCCTAATCTTCAGTATACACTGATGAATAAGAATATAAAAGCGTGTGGAACAGTGCGCGCAAACAGGAAAAATGTACCGAAAAATATGCCAACAGATAAAAATATGAATCGTGAAGATATTTTTGCAGCCAGCAGCAATGGAATATCTTTCATAAAATGGATGGATAACAAAGCCGTGTTTCTGCTAACAATTTTTTTATCACCCATACCTACGACGATAGTCAAGAAGCGTGATTCTGGTAGTGCTGAAAAGGTGAATGTAATTTGCCCTGAAGCTATAATAAAATATAATAAACATATGGGAGGGGTCGATCTGATGGACCAGAAAAAAGTATACTATGAAGTGGATCGAAAAGCAAAAATAAAATACTACCTAAGGTTGTTTTTTGACTTACTAGATATTGCGATGAATAATTCATATGTGATTTATTGCAAGCTGCATGAAGCAAAACGTATTGAAGGAACTCTGCTTACGAGCTTAGAATTTCGCCAAGTAGTAGCTCGGTCACTTATTGGTAGCTTTACGTCTCGACAAAGATCTTTGTCGTCAGTTGTTATGACGAAAAAGCGAATTTCTTATACACAGAAGCGCGGTACACCTTCACACGTAATGGTAAAAGTAAGTAACAGAAAAAGATGCGTACAGTGTGCTGAAATCCGTATAGAGAATCGCACAAATAACACTTGCTCTACATGCAACGTTCATTTATGTTTTACTACAGACCGCAACTGAGTACCACTAAGTTTTATTTTTGTTTTATAAATAATTTCTACAATAAATAATTTGTACTTTATATCATAGTTTGTGTTTATTTCACAATAAAATCATTCTAGTATTTTTTGTCCGTACATAAGAAAAATGTACCTTAATTCATATTGGGACACTTATGTCCCCTTCTCAAAAACATGGAAATATACATAAATATGGTTTTATTTATACGTTTTTAATTAAATTAGACCAACATAAATAGACATAAATAAAAAAAATCATTTTAACTATCTTAGAATAGTTATAAGCTTGTAAGGGTTAATGTGATTGCTGGCAATCACATTTCAATCACATTAACCCTTACAAGCTTATAACTATTCTAAGATAGTTAAAATGATTTTTTTATTTATGTCTATTAATGTTGGTCTAATTTAATTAAAAACGTATAAATAAAACCATATTTATGTATATTTCCATGTTTTTGAGAAGGGGACATAAGTGTCCCAATATGCGTTAAGGTACACTTTTCTTATGTACTGACAAAAAATACTAGAATGATTTTATTGTGAAATAAACACAAACTATGATATAAAGTACAAATTATTTATTGTAGAAATTATTTATGAAACAAAAATAAAACTTAGTGGTACTCTACAAAACAGTTGCGGTCTGTAGTAAAACATAAATGAACGTTGCATGTAGAGCAAGTGTTATTTGTGCGATTCTCTATACGGCTTTTAGCACACTGTACGCATCTTTTTCTGTTACTTACTTTTACGGGTGGGAGATAGTAACTCTTACTTTCAACTTTGAGTAACCCAAGCAAATGTATTAGTAGAGATGGCATGATTTATTTCTTATTTACTTGAAATTGGGTATTATTGTGGCAATGATTGCTATGAATGTTGTCTGCTTACATGAAATTAATACCAGATGTGTTATAACCTTATATATGTCTTATTGCACTTATACCTACCGACACTTAAGTATCTACGTATGGATTTATAGATATTCGAATGTATGGATGGTTCGGTGGACGCTTTGTTACAGCTCTTTCACAACAAAACTACTGAAATGATTAACCCTATTTTTCAACATAGTTACTTATGTAGAGCAGGAATAGTTCTATAATAGCTTCCTACTGTATTGGTATAATCTAAACTAAGTCGGGTAAGCCCGCGGGGCGCCCACAAGTCTACTATACTTTACCTAGTGTAGGTATTAAGTACGCCCACACGTTAGTTTCGATTTAACCGATCCGGTGGGAATACAAGTACTTACGGCTGCTCTATTCCTTTGCAGAAATGTTCTTTTTACTTACCTAGGTTAATATAGGTACCGTATTAATATAGTCCTTTTGGTGAGGTAGAATTCTTTTGGTATTGGTTTGCTTTAGCTTGGTTTGCGGTCTTACTTTGTTTGTGTGTTTGCAGATGAGCAAAAAGTTTAAATGAGTTTGAGTAAAAATGCACTTGATGTCATACTCAACAGCTCATCAACTTTATCTGCTAACATACCTGCTTTTGCTTCACACGATACAGAACCCTGTTTCTTTGACAGTGAACCACAAAAAGTTTTACCAACTACCCTTAGTATTGATCCTAACTCAAACCTCGTCGTTTTAACAACACCTACTAATAACAATGATTGTGACATGACCCAATGCAATAATGAAGACGCTCAGATAGACATAAGAAGTTTATCTGTAGTTTTTGAAACGTCTCTCGCCACTGAAAGTTGTCACGACACGGTTGCTTTTTCCAATACTGACCCTTCCACTATAGAATTCACTAATGACATAAATAGTGTATATTGTGCTAATTACGGATTCAGCACTTCTTGGAAACAGTCTATCTAGTACTATTAATATCATTGGCGCTGATCAAACCTCGAATATAAATGTTCAAGACCTCCAATGCACTACAGAACCTTCTGATCCTATGCCTAGCACATCAACTGGCATGGTTTTTACAAGTACTGTCTGCAATGTCGAAAGTTATGAAGGACACAACAGCGACAGTTGTTCAACTACAATTAGTAATATTTCATTGTATTTGATTTCGAATCAGACACATAAAAACCGTAATGAAATTGAAACCATTGAGTCTGAAGTAACAATTATACAAGAATCAGAAAATAATATGAATTTGGTACCGTATTCAAGTTCATCTGATAGTGACACTGAACTACACATTAAAAGTAAAATAAGAAATAAAAACACAAAATTGATCGTAAAAATTGGTTTGAAGTTAAGAATAGAAATTTAAGAGAAACTGGGTCCAAATAAAGGGTGTCTCAGCGCTGATTTTAAACTTTAAATACCAATTTCTCGGCAACCGGCGGGGTTAGCGGGAGGGGCGAGGTAGCGTTCGGTAGGTGATTAGTGCGGGCTTTTTAGTCGCTATGTCCCAGTGGTCTGGCGCGCACCGCGCGTACGCAGTAGAGGCGTATTTTTGCAACGAGTTTTCGCTGAGGGAAGCACAGCGCAAGTTTTGTAATCGCTATGAAATCCGCCGTTTAAGTGATGCCCCGAGTATTCAGTTAATTAAGTCGTGGGTAAAAAAGTTCAGAGCGACAGGATGTTTAATGAAACATTCAATTGGCCCTCGAATTAGACCTGTTCGATCGATTGAAAACATCGACCGCGTCGCCGCTGCGGTCGCGGAGCATCCACGACGATCAGTTAGAAAACATGCTGCCTCTTTGAATCTTCATCGTTCAAGTATTCAACGAATTTTGGCCTTAGACTTAAAATTACATCCCTATAAAATCCAAATAGTTCAAAAAATCAAACCAGAAGACTATAAGAAGCGAAAAATTTTCTGCCAGAAGATGTTAATGATTTTTTCAGAGGAAAATGGGATGTCCAATGTTTATTTTAGCGATGAGTCACACTTTCACCTCGAAGGGTACGTCAATCGCCAAAATTGCCGTTACTGGTCACCCAGCAATCCAAAACAAAAACATCAGAAGGCATTACACAGCCCCAAAGTTACTGTATGGTGCGCAATATCGGCGAAGAAAATCATCGGGACATTTTTCTTCGAGAATGATCGAGGTGCAACGGTTACAGTGACGAGCGAGCGGTATATCGACATGATTAATAACTTTTTTGTACCGCAGCTGCAAGAAGAGGATGTTGATGAGTCCGGTGTATGGTTTCAGCAAGATGGGGCCACAGCCCACACAGCTAGGGTCTCCATGGACACACTAAAAGCGTTGTTTCCGGGAAAAATCATAAGCCGCTTTGGAGACATATTGTGGCCACCCAGATCTCCCGACTTAACCCCAGCTGACTTTTTTTTATGGGGTTATTTTAAAGCAAGAGTTTTTGATACCCCTCTTATGAATTTAGAGCAGCTGAAGACTAAAATAACGACAGAAGTGAGGGCCATATCAATTGACGTTCTGCAGCGTGTTTCTGCAAATTCGTTAGTCCGCTTTGAAGAGTGCATTCGTCGTGATGGAAGACATCTTGACGGTGTAATATTCCGTACATAAAATTCGCACTAATGTACTATAATTTACTACAATTAAAATATTATAAAAACAATTGTTTTTTTTATATAAATATTCAAAGTTTAAAATCGGCGCTGAGACACCCTTTACTATGGAAGAGTGAAAAAAGATTCAAAGTGGGTTTACAAAATTGAAAAAGAACCAAAAAAACTGAAGGATCGTTGCAAGTGTAAAGAATCAAAACTATTAAAGTGTGACAAAATAAAAGAAAATGTGAGGAAAGAGACTTTCGTTAAGTTCTGGAAGAAATTATCTTGGGGTGAAAAAAAGTACACATTGATGAACACGTAATATCCTTACCAGTCAAACGACAAAGAGACCGTAAACATGTGGAAGAATCCCGGAGAACACAATCTTTGGTCTACCAAAGTCAAACTATGTTTCTGAACACATTAAATATTGGCAGAATGGCAGTACTTGGATGGAAAAAGAAACTTAATGACGGCAGCAAACCTAGCGAGCAACGTGTTACGTCACAAAATGTTCCCGTCTTTGAGGAAAGACACTCTAATATTACAGAATTTTTCTACGCTTTACCTAAAATGGAATCGCATTATTGTCGAGCGTCTACTTCGAGGATTTACTTACTACCTGAATGGCAATGCAAAAAGGCCCTGTATGATTTCTACGTTTTAGAATGGTGCGCTTCTCGCAATACAAAAACCGTTCTCAACGACAACTTTTTACAAGTCTATGGAAGATAGTAACATTCCACTTTTCCGGCCAAAAAAAGACGAGTGTGAAAAATGTGCTCTAAACAAAGCAGGCAATTTAGAAGAAAATGAGTACCGTTTACATACAATTAAGAAAGAAGAAGCCAGGAAAGAAAAGGAAAAGGATAAAAAAGATTCATCCTGCATTGTGATTGCCGCAGATGTGCAAGCTGTTTTGCTTTCTTCTGTTTCCAAAATAAGTACCCTTTACTACAAAACGAAGCTCCAAGTCCATAATCTTTGCTTCGAAAATTTAAAAAATACAGCTGCGTTTTCCTACATATGGAATGAAAGTGAGGGAGGCGTAAATGCCGAAGAGTTTGCTTTAATTTGGATAAATTTTTTCATAAAAACGAAATAATCTTCTGAATGCAATAGGATTGTTATTTATACAGATGGGTGTGGCTACCAAAACAGAAATGCTGTATTATCAAATGCTTTGCTTAATTTTGCTGTCAAACATAATGTGTCTATAGAACAAAAGTACGAGTACCGGGTGTCCGGTGGCTATTTTCACATTTCAAAGTGTTGTAACTTAAGAACGCAAACAGCTGGAGGGGCGTGGGGTGCGGGGTTAGATTCGTCAGCGTCGTGAGTTTTTTAGTCGCCATGCCACGTTGGTCGGGAGAGGAGCGCGCTTTCGTGATCGAGGCATATTTAACAAGCAATTTTTCGCTGATTGCGGCGCAGCGGAAATTCCGTCATCATTTTAATCTTCCACGAATAAGTGATGTTCCTTCAAAAACTTTAATTCGTTATTGGGTAGCAAGATTTCGTGCTTCAGGCTCAGCTGTAAACATGCGTCGCCAAGGTCCAGTTGCATCTGTATCGACTGCAGAAATCATCCAACGTGTGAGTGATTCAGTTTTGCAAAATCCACGGATGTCACTAAGAGCACGTTCAGCAGCTTTAGGTATTGCTAGATCAACATTGCACGAAATAATAAAAAAAGCTCAAGCTTCATCCGTATAAAATTCAAATAACCCAAAAACTTAACGAAAATGATTACCAAGCAAGGTTATCTTATGCTGAACGAATGTTAACAACTTTTTGTACGGAAACACGACTGCTGAACGTTTTTTACAGTGACGAAGCCCATTTTCATTTAAGCGGTTATGTAAACAAACAAAATTACCGTTACTGGAGTTCTGAGAATCCAAAAGAATTGCATCAAGAACCATTGCATACATATAAGGTAACAGTTTGGTGCGTTATATCAGGGAAAGGAATTCTTGGTCCTTATTTTTTTGAAGACAGTCGTGGTCGGGTAATATCCGTTAATTCAGAAAGATATTGTGAGATGGTCAACGGTTTTTTTAAAGACGAACTACACAATAGTTCTATTGCTAACAGAAACAGCTGGTTTCAACAAGATGGCGCCACCGCTCATACCGCACAATCTCCATGAATGTTATAAAGGAATTATTCCCAGGAAAAATCATCTTAATCATCTCTCGGTACGGTGACATCCCCTGGCCAGCACGATCGCCCGACCTGAGTCCATGTGACTTTTTTTATGGGGCTACCTGAAGAGCATCGTTTACCAAAACCAACCGACCACCACTGCTCAACTAAAAGAAAATATCCGGACCGAAGTTTTGAATATTTCTAGCGATCTCTGTAAACGTGTTTTCGAAAATATGCGTGTGAGATGGGAAGAGTGTTTGCGCTAAGAAGGTCGACATTTAGAAAACGTTATTTTTAAAAAATGAAACTCACATTAATGTTATTTCTATGAGAATAAAAATAATTTAGAAACCTTTTGTATTTACTTTTATATCATCCTTTGAAATGTGAAAATAGCCACCGGACATCCTGTATCTAGAAGTTGGCCACACCCAAATGAAAGTTGACTCCACGCATTCCGCAATCGAGAGAAAACTAAAAAATAAGATTGTCACTGTCCCAGCTGATTACATAAATATTATTAAAAACGCACGAAAGGAGCATTACACAGTACAATATTTAAAACACGATTTTTTTAAAGATTTCAACTGTGTTCAGGCTTATAAAAGTATTAGACCATGACGGTCAGTCGGTGATGCAAAAGTTAATGATATTTGTGCACTACAATACAGGCCTATAGGAGAAATATTTTACAAGATACGAGAGTGGATTGAAAAGTACTCGGCCTAACACAGATCCATTCAATTCTAAAAATCAAATCTACCCAAATTATTTAGTTCAGACTAGTTCATTGTGTGAAGTTCGAAACGTGTGCGATAATTAGTTGTGATTTTATAAATTTATTAACAAAGTAATCGGACATAATTTCCGCGAATGGAGCAAATCGAGCAGCGTGCCGTCATTAAGTACCTCCATAAGAAGGGGCTATCATCAAAAGCCATCCATGATGACATGGTCAGTACATTAGGCGATTGTGCTCTGTCATTTACATCCGTCAAAAAATGGATAGCAGAATGTAAGCGTGGTAGAGAGAGTGTGAAAGATGAACCCCACTCTGGAAGGCCTTCGACGTCAACTACTGACGAAAATATTAAAAAAGTACTTGATTTAATAATGGGAGACCGCAGATTAAAAATTAGAGAGATAGCCGAGACTATAGGCATCTCTTATGAACGAACTCAAAACATCATTGTCAACGAGTTGGGTTTCCACAAGGTGTCTGCGAGGTGGGTTCCGCGACTGCTTTCAGTTGAACAAAAAAGGACGCGATTGACTATTTCACGCGACTGTTTGGAGTTATTTGAAGCCGATGCAGATGATTTTTTGAATCGTTTTGTTACTATGGACGAAACATGGGTTCATTACTGTACACCGGAAACAAAACAACAATCAAAACAGTGGAGAAGACCTGGTTCACCACCCCCTAAAAAGGCTAAGTCGATTTTGTCGGCAAATAAGGTGATGGCTTCAGTATTCTGGGACTCGAAAGGTGTGATTATGATTGATTATCTTGAAAGGGGTCAGACTATAAACTCTGATTACTACTGCACCTTACTACGTCGTTTACGAGAGGAAATAAAAGAAAAACGTCGAGGAATGCTCAGAAGAAAAGTCCTGTTTCATCAAGATAACGCCCGTGTTCACACGTCAGTACAGTCAATGGCTGAAATTCACAACTGTGGCTTTGAACTGTTACCGCATCCGCCGTATTCACCTGATCTGGCACCATCAGACTTCTTTCTGTTCCCTAACCTAAAAAAGCACTTGGGAGGTCAAAGATTTTCGACAAACGACGAGGTCAAAGCAGCTGTAGACGCATATTTTGACTCTAAGGAAGAATCATTTTTTTTCAACGGTCTAAATGCTTGGAAGGGGAGGTGGCAAAAGTGTATTGAACTTGATGGTGATTATGTAGAAAAATAAAAATATAACTGATTTAGTATGTGTTTATTTTCTTGGTTAGGCCGAGTACTTTTCAATCCACCCTCGTAAGTTGGACTGTTGTGCCGCAAAGGAGAATAGTAGTCCCGCATTTTCTGTATGATGAACTGCCAGTTTTGCATCAGAACCGTTTACCTATCAAGGAGAGAAAGTATCAAGATTTGCAACAAATCAAGTTAGTTCTCCCGGTTGACTATCGCGAATTTTAACGACAATTTGCCCCACTAATTTATCAAATAAATAAAATATTTTTCCGTTTTTCATAACTATGTTTTTAATTTCTATACCCTTTCTTAAAAATCGTAAATATGCTAACTCCACATAATCTTTGACATATTTGTGATGACTTAGATAGTAATCCTGATAACTCTTTTTTTTTTGTTATAACTTCTTCAAAATTATTAATTTATATAGATTGTATCATAAACAAATAAGTAAAATTAATGTTGACTAACCTCTCGTCTGTGAGGTGACTGATTTCAGCCAGTAAAAATAAGGCGCGTCTGTGGGCTGGCTGATTTCTGCCATTAGCCATTACTACACGGTCGCATTTCGCGGCTATATTCGTTAATTTCTTTATCTTTCTCTGTAGAATAAGACCGTAAATATGTTCATTATGAACTTGGTTGTATGATATACGTTACTACTAGCAACGTCTATAGAAAAAATAAAAAGAAACTTGTCATTGAAGTTCCGTTGATTTCGTTGAATAGGCGTGTGGAAATTTTGCTTTTAACGAATAATTGTTTGCTATTGGTGTGAAGCCCGTACAAATGGACTGTGCCCTACCACTCAATTTACTAATTAAATAGTCTTTCAGCGTCTGATAACGATGGATTATTATGTATGGTGTTTTGAAAGCTATTAATAAACAACGGCCAAGTTTTAATATCTCCATTGAATACCGGAATATCTATGGTTGGCAATCTAAGTGATTCACGTGGGTATACCTGGATTTCTGGCTTTGCTTTGAGCTGGAGACTGTAAGAGCTTTGCCGTTCTTTTTACGCGACACAACATATCTTCAAATGATAGAAGTGGTTGATAGTTCACCGTATACTTAGGGTCGATTTGTAATTCTAAACTATTTTGTCTAATATATTTTGGAAATCCAATCGCAAAGACTCCACCGTTTCGCTTTCACATAAAAACGTTTCCCGCACTGAATCTACGTTAATATTTTTATGTGATCACGTATATATAGTATACGTGAAAAGAGTACGTCCCTCTTGGCGTAAAGAGTTTTAAGTTTAATTTCATTTCCACTAACTGCCATCTTAAATCACTATAATTAATATTAAATTAATCACAAACAATCGTACAACGCTGGAGGATGAACACAATGCGATACAACTATTAATATAAATAATAACCGAGTGCAAAAGCTTAATGCCTCATCCAAGCTGCCAAGGATTGTTGTATGTAAACTAACAAGTAAAATAAAGCGAGACAACTTCTTAGGCGCTGTACTTACATACAATAAAATGAACTCAAAAAATAAATTAAATACGAAAATCCTGGGTTATGGAGACATTGACTCACCAGTATTCATTAACGAACATCTCACTCCATCCAACAAGGCGTTACATGCAGCTACCAGACTGAGAGCAAAAGAGAAACAATACAAATTTGTTTGGGTGCGTAATGGGAAAATTTTTGTGCGCAAAAATGAGACATCACCAGCACGGGTAAAGATTGGAAGCACTGGAAAATCTCAGTAATTTTTTTTAATTTATTATCTAATGCTGTATTAAATTTAAATCTTTACTAACTTATACTCTGATTTAAACATTTACTATCAGAATGTTAGAGGTGTTAGGACTAAGCTGCAAAGTATATATAAAAATTTACTGTCAAGAAATTTTCATATAATAATTTTCACTGAAACATGGCTCAACGATTCTGTGGCTAGCACGGAGCTATTTGACAGTAGGTATCAGGTATTCAGGAGAGATCGACAGGCCAATACCTTCTATACTTCTATAGAAAGGAAGGTGATGGCGTTTTAATAGCAGTAAAGAGAAATATAAAGGCTAGAAGGAATACATCCTTAGAAAGTTCTTGTGAAGATTTATGGATTACTTTAGACATAATGCCAAATTACTCTCTTCATATCTGTGCTGTTTAGTTACCCCCACCAGTCTCAAATGATCTAAACCACTTCATCAGCACCAAAAGTATATTTGTACAAAATCTTGATCCTATCCTTCTAGTGGGTGATTTTAATTTGGGTCATATAGATTGGATCTCAGATCGTAGCAATCCAATAATTAAGTCTAACACAAAAATAAATCAGATATTTATAGATTTTACTTCATGTAAGGGTTTCAAACAGTATTATCAGGTACAAAATAATGACTCTAAAATACTTGATTTGGTTTTATCTAACGTTCAATATCCTATCTCGGTCCGTAAAGCTGTAGATACTTTATCGAAGATTGATAACTTTTACCCGCCGTTAGAAATTGACATATATTATAAAAAAATAGATAAACTTCGATACAACAATTTCAATGTGTATAAGTTTTTTAAAGCAGATTATGAAGGTATAAATAGGTCTCTATATGAAGTAAAATGGGATAGTGAGTTAAATAGCTGCCGCTCAATTAATGAATGCTTAGAAAAATTCTATACCATAATTCGAAAAAATATCGAGAAATATGTACCCCTAAAACCATCTGTTAAAAATAAATATCCTTTATGGTATTCACAGAGAGTTATAAAACTTTTAAAGGAAAAGGAAATTAGCCGCAAAAAAATGAAAAAATATCAAAACAATCGTGACGTATACGAATATGAGTTGTTAAAAAAAAGAGCAAACACGCTAATTAATAAGAGTTACAGCAACTACATAAATAATGTGCAAAGAAATATTTTAAATAATCCGAAACATTTTTGGTCTTACATAAAGAATAAAAGTAATAATAATGACTCGATCCCTAAGGAAATGGAACTTTTATTAGCACCTTTGTTCCCCACAAAGGTGCTAATGACGCTAGTGGTATTGCTAACTTATTTGCTGAGCATTTTGAATCTGTTTATAACAAACCCTCCAAAGTCCAAGATAAGTCTTACTCGAGAGTTAACGACAGTGTGACAAATTCTCTTAATCTGAATAATATACAAATACCTAAAAAGGATATTGAAGTTAAACTTGCTAGGCTTAATACCAATAAAGGAGCCGGTTTTGATGGATTACCTCCAATATTCATAAAAAAATGTGCTAAAATATTGTCGACACCACTACATTTAATTTACAACCGATCTATCTCGGAAGGCATTTTTCCAAACGTATGGCTTTCCATACATATGTAATAAATCCGGAAGTATCAGTGATATCTGTAATTATCGACCTATCAGCATACTTTCCACTTTGTCAGAAATATTTGAATCTCTTGTTAGTAACCATTTAAAGTGGCATGTAAAACAACTTCTAAGTGACTATCAACATGGGTTCTTTGCGAAGCGTTCCACAACAACCAACTTAATGTTCTTTGTCGAAAAGGTTTTAACCGAACTAAGTAATGGCAATGAGGTTGATGCCGTTTACACCGACTTTAGCAAGTCCTTTGACAAAGTGGACCATAAAATATTACTGGCTAAACTTAAAAACTTTTTTTTATTGATGGATGTCTTTTGAGATGGTTTGAATCCTATTTAGAAAATAGAGTAATGAGGGTTGTTGTAAACGGATTTGAATCTCACATATTTCAAGCTACTTCTGGAGTTCCTCATGGTTCAGCCCTGGGTGCAATTTTATTTTTTTTGTTTATAGATGACATAAAACATGTATTAAATAACAGTCAGTTTGTATTATATGCCGATGATCTGAAATTTTTTAGAACCGTTAAGTGCACGGAGGACCAGTTACTATTACAGAGGGATATTAACGATCTTTGTAAATGGTGTGAATGTAATAAGATGGAACTCAATGTAAAAAAATGTCACCACATAAAATTTTCAAGGAAATATAAAAAATTCGAGACTAATTACTATACTGCAGATACTCGTCTTAATCAAGTAATATATGTTAAAGATTTAGGCCTAAACCCTAAACATTGATTCCGAAATGAGATTCACACGTCATATTGATATCACAATAAATAAGTGTAATAAATTAATAGCATTCATCTCTCGTAACACTACAGAATTTAAGTCCATACCAGCTTTAAAGGTCCTCTATTTCGCGTTGATCTGTAGCAATATAGACTACTGTTCCTTTGTTTGGTATCCTAGTTATCAAAACAATATACAACGTATAGAAAAAGTACAAAAAAGAATGTTAGCTGGACTCGGTTACATCGAAGGGACTTATCACACTTTCAATAGCTATAAGAAAAGACTTGAGCATTATCATATGATACCTTTAGATAGGCGTAAGGATGTATTAAGTATAACTTTCTTGCACAAGCTCTTAAGTTTTAAAATTGACTGTCGGTCTCTCTTACTTGATATCGATATCACTGTTCCAAGAATTAGTGCACGTCTAAATAACTACAAACCGTTTCATATTAAAAAGAGTCGTAATGAATATGACAGAAACACACTTTTATCATCCTTGTTGAATGCATTCAATTCAACATTTCAAAATTGTGATGGGGATATCCATTTTGATAGCTTAAATGATTTAAAGAGGAAGGTACTAACACATTACACAGCCTAATAATTTTTTCATTTTAAAAGTTTTTGTACTTCTTCTCTTTTTTTTTCATTTATACATTATATAAGATAGGTTTTTTTTTGTTTGTTCTAATTTTATTATTTTATTGTAGTGATAGTTTTATAGGTTACTGTTCTCCTTAAAGGAAGTCTTTTATTATATGTTGTGTTTACCTTTAATTTAATGGCATATATACAATTTTTTTTAAGTGCACCTCATAATAATTGTTTCTATATGCATTTAGTTGGTAAGCCTTATTTAATAAAAAAATAAATAAACTATATCTCACAACACGCTATTGTCTTATCGTGCCGTATTACGTCGTTAAATTGAACACTTTTTTTGAAGGTAACTTTGCAATCAAACGAGATAACGCGCGTCAACTAGATAAGAATTTAAAACTCGTATATTTTTTATAAATAGTGGGTAGGATAAATAAAATTAAGCGGATCTAACTATTTAAATAAATAAGTCGATTTACTTATGCGAATAAACTAACCAAATTTTAAATTTAAACTAAACAAAACTACGTAAATCTATCCAATATTAAATTAGAGTGCATTGTCTAAAGAATTAGTTCAGCAGTTCGACTCGATGAGGCTACACTTCTAAATCCGCTCGAATGACCAGAAAATGGTTGGCCGACGGGCCTTAGGGTTCCCGAGTTCGATTCCCCGGTCGAGCCTTGACCCTATTACGCGAGATGTTATACTAAATGGACTGTATACGCGGGAAGCTTCTTCTGTCTCAACAAGATGGCGGATGTGGCACGCGGTTCCTTGACAATGCACTCGCTCTTCTGAAATCTATTGCTTGCCAAGGTTATGAAGTAATCCTAGTCGAGCACGTTAGGAGAAATGAAATGGGGCGGGTTAACTAACAAACAAATGCTCAAGCAGGCACTGAATTGCAGGAAAACACACTTACCGGGGTGTAACTTCGATGCGGCTGAGGCGCTTCCGTTGCGGTGATGCGACGTGAGGTGGGTTCTTCTGGGGCGCCCCAGAGATGTGATCCAGGCCAGTCGTGTGAAGGAAGGGAGCGGTGCGCGACGATATCTCACACTATGTGAGGCGGTTACTTCTGGAGCGCGACTGATCCAAGTGATGCGGTTCAGACTACCGGCGCGCGGCAAGAGGACGCTCGAGGGCAGAGCGCGAGCCTTTATTGCCTCGGCTTTCCCACCAAGCACCACGGTCGGGCGCGCTTCTCATTGGCCGAAAGAATCGCGTCACCTTCTAGACCCCTCCCTCCCCCCTTTCAGTGTGTATGGAAGGGACATGAGGTCAAAGGAAGGATAAACGCTTGGCAATATACCCTCGAATAAAATTAAAATACAAGAATCGTTTCCGCGTAACCAGTAGATAAATAATCAAAGATAACTTACCGCTCCATTGTATTTTCCATGATATCCGACATAATAACTTGTAATTCACAATTTTAATATTTGAAACGCTTAAAAACAAATATGAAGATAAGCAAATGTTAGTCTCCTCATATTTAGACCAGATATTCGATCTTAAAGCTATATCATCCGCGAACATCACTGGCTTAGAGCAGTTTTTAGATAAATTTGTAGCATCGGTGGCTGCACTCAAGAACCTGAAATTTAATGACCTTATGGACGTGGTGTTTCTCCATATCGCCTTAACCTCTTGACTACCACCGTACTTCATGTAGTACATAGAAATTTAAAAATTCCACCAGAAATGTTTGAAATAGCAACCCTTTTTTGATGTTGCAATGCCATCTGTTAGTTATTTTTGAGTAACTTTCGTCCATATTGCACTCCGTCACATCTGTCATTTCATTAAAAATGGCGTCCAAAGCAAGTAAAGTAGGAGCGCGCTCGCACAGACGTAAGTTTATCCATGTTAATCTCTAATATGTGTAGATATTATGCACTATTTTTGTATATTTTACCTAAAATAAGATTATTTGTTTGATTAGTACCTACATTTATGGGAAACTTGCAAAATTCAGTACACTATAACCTCAAACATTCTTATGTCCTCTGCAAAGTACAAGGGTCGCAAATCAAAGTTTTGCATTACTAACTACTCACGTACTGTACAAAGTGCATTGCAAAACTTTTGGGATTATTTATGAGTTTTCACTTTTATTTCAGCCATGAATGATGAAAATATCGCTGACGCACTAAATGAATCTGAATTCGACTATTCGGGCGATGATTCAGATTGTGATCTGACCTTCAAACCTCCGGAACTCGACTGTCATGTTGTTGCAATTGGTGTTAATGATTCCGATACGGACATTACAGACTCGGATGTTTCAGATAATGCTACTGAATCAGATTACCCTTCACCTTCACCTACGTTATCTACTGACTCCAGGGCTCCAAGGTCACGAGGAAGAGCACAAAGCAGACGACCAAGCAGAGGTCGTTCACTTACAAATCCTCGTGTAATCACACTTCGCGGAAACTCTGAAAATGACAGTGAGTCACTAGATAAACGGTCAGCAGATGCGTTTGAGCCAGAAGCCAAAAGTTTAATGCAACCAGCTTACCTGGTCGTAGATTCCACTGATTGGGAGTGGCAATCATTCTACGAACAATATATTACTGATGACATCCTGACTACCATTACTGATTGCACAAATAGGACCAACATATTGCATAAAGGAAAAACACTGGGACTAACAATAAAAGAACTAAAAGTTTTCCTTGGAATAACGATGGTTATGTCTGCCCTCCAATATCCCCAAATCAATATGTATTGGTCAGGAAAATACAGAGTGAACATTATTGCTTTAGCCATGACTCGAACCAGATTTTATGCTATCAGGACGCAATTAAAATGTGTATACGATGCTGATGTTACTCCGGAGCAGAAAGAGGAAAAAATCTGGAAAGTTAAACCATTATTTGATTGTATTTTGAATGGCTGCCATCAACAAGATCGTCCACAAGATATGTGCATCGATGTAATGATAATTCCTTTCACTGGGCGATGCCACATGCGACAATATTGTCCAAACAAGCCAAACCCAGTTGGCCTCAAAGTGTTTGTCCTTGCGTCACCACAAGGTATTGTATGTGATATGATAATTTATCAAGGAGACAAAACTTTTCCAGAGCTTAACTCTCAAGGGTTTGGATTGAGTGAATCAGCCGTCCTACATCTTACGTGAACTCTAGTCCCAGGGCATTCCCTATACTTTGATCGTTACTTCACCTCGGTGAAGTTGTGCGACGAATTAATCAAAAGAGGATTTCATGGAATTGGTACTATACAGAGAGGAAGAATCCCGAAAGATTGTAAGTTGACGCCAGAAAAAGAATTCAAGAAACTGCCACGAGGTTCAAGTGAAGAGAAGGTGCGAGAAGACGGCCAACTTGCAATAACAATGTAGCTTGACAACAAGCCCGTGATGATGATGTCTTCTCTCTATAGCAATAAAAATGAAGATGACTGTGAGCGATGGTCAAAAAAGAAGAAAGGCTACGAAAGAGTGAAAAGACCGAAAGTCATTAAAAATACAATCAAAATATGGGAGGAGTGGACCTCGCTGATCGCATGCTGTCTGTATGCCCCTCACGAAGCAGGACTATCAAATGGACTGTAAGAGTGATATCACATCTCTTTGATTTGGCGGTTGTCAATTCGTGTTTCCAATATCGAGCTACAGTTTTTTTTTTTTTTTTATAGGATAGGGTGACAAACGAGCACACAGTCCACCTGATGGTAAGTGGTTGCTGTGGCCCATAGACATCTACATCTATCCTCGATTACGAATCAAAATGCAGATGCGTTGTCACCCGTGAGGACTAAGATGGAATGCCTCGTTTCCAGTAAAAAGGGTCTCCGGTTCTCTACACTCACCATACGAAATACATCAGCATTAAGCTACTATTTCACGCTGGTATTCTGTGAGAGCGTGGTCCTTCTCCGGTCGAGCCGACCCATTCGTGCTACAACTATACTACTAATATAACTGCAGCATGGCTCTACCACGTATGAAGTTAGAAAAAAAACACAAACAGGGCCCTTATATGGAGACTTCGAGATTATAAGCTTAACTTGGGTACCAAGCTGATTGAAGATAATCACACGGAGAGTGATAGCGAGAGTAATCCACACCTACTGAAAGAGTTGGAACCAAAACATAAAAAGCGCAAAGTTATGATCAAACCAGTTCCAACCAAGCAAAGACACCTTCAGAAAGCATCCCATATGCCTCATTGTGGACCAAAGCAATCAAGATGCAGAAATAAATCTTGTGACAAAAAGACCACAGTCTTCTGCAAAAGATGTGAAGTGTACCTATGTTTCGTGCCTAACAGAAACTGCTTTGCAAGTTTTCATGAGATAGTTGAGGAATTATTTCTAATTTTGTTTAATTATATTCTTGTTGATTTTTAGAAGCTTTGTTTTTTTTCACTTAAGATCTCTTATTATGAGGCTGATTATTCAATTATTAAGATAAGGATAAACTTTAAGTTGTTGACATTGATCTCTCAAATATAGTGTTAAATACTATTTTTTTATCTCCTTTTTCAGAGAGTAAATGAACAAGACGTTAAGTTTTTGAAAGATTTATTAAAAATTGTGCTTCAACATTTTTTTTACGTTTTATTTTTTAAATTCATACGCAATGTTACGAAAGTCTAGCTGGTTTAAATCAGATGTAACGCTTATGTCCTACTAGAAGTACATCTAAATTAGCTACAATTGTACTTTATAAAGAACATAAGGAAAAGCTAGATTTTCCGGACATGGATTTTTTTCACTATTTTTCCCTAAATACTTATGCTTTAAATAATAAACCATAGAAGTTTCATGAAAATACTTAAACTTTAGGCTTCCTGGTCGTCAGGAGGTTAAAGAAACTAGACTCGGACACCGTGCGTGCGTTTGAAATGGAGCATCATAGCTTTGAGTTACCGTCATTCGACTCATTAGCATCCTTTGTACGAGATCAAATTAAAATGATACAGCGCTCCTCGAATGTCAAACAAGAAGTTAAGAAATGTGTCGATCGCAGACAGATCTCATCAACTAGGACTGCTGGGTCTCTGACGTACGTAATCGCTGCGCCTACAACGCCTCATAGCGCCTGTGTTCTATGTAAGAATAAACAACACGATAATTTGTATAATTGTGCGACCTTTCGTAAACATTCACCCAGCGAACGTTATAGAATAGTAAAGACGAACAACTTATGTTTAAATTGTCTAAGCGATAGACATTTAGTTGCTAAATGCAATTCTAGTTCCGTGTGTAACAAGTGCGCCAGCAGACATCACACGTTATTACATTTCGAAGGTGGCAACGTATTCGCGTCGAGTAAATCGGACAAGGAAACTACACATACTAAAGTCGACGATTCTAGCGGTCGACCGGGTGACGTCGCCCTGTGCTCATTGTTGAATACGGGAACGCAGTCTCCTTCCACCGTGTTACTGGGTACAGCCCGTATCGTAGTTAGGGATTCGTGTGGAAACGAACAAAGTGTCCGTACGTTGCTAGACAGCGGATCACAGAGTAGCCTTATAACGCGACAATGTTGCCAGCGTTTAGGATTGCTAATAAATAAGATACCTTCATGTCCTGTAGTTCAAAGGCATCGGACGCGACAAAGCATCGCGATGGTCTATATAGTGTAGCGCTACCCTTTAAAGGAGATGTTTTGTCTCTCGGCGACTCGCGTCAAATGGCGGAAAAACGTTTCTATTGTTTGGAGCGTAGGATGCTCGCTTCGCCCAGATTAAAGGAAGCTTATGACGGCGTCATTAATGAATATATAAGGGAGGGTTACATATCACTCGTGGCTCCAGAAATAGATAACTACGAAGACGCGCCGTCGTATTTCACACCACATCACGGGGTCATTAGGGAAGACAAACTTACGTCCAAGTCACGTGTAGTGCTCGACGCTAGTGCTAGAACTAGCACTCACTTTTCTCTTAACTATATCCTCTATAGTGGGAAAAATTTACATGGCAATTTATTTAATATAATAGCAAATTTTCGTTTGTTCAGTATAGCACTATCCGCCGATATTTGCCAAATGTTTCTTTGCATAGGGGTCCGTGAATGCGACCGTCGATTTCAACGCATTTTATATCGCTTTGACCCAAAGGAACCTCTAATGGTGTTTGTATTTAATCGCGTTTGCTTTGGTTTAAAGTCGAACCCATTTTATGCGCTACGCACGGTGAGACAGCTCGCCTCCGATGAAAGTCCCTCTTATCCTAAAGCTAAGAGGGCAATTGAGAGTGGATTATATATGGATGATTTTGTGTATTCGGTTGATAGCGTGGAGGAGGCCATCCTAACCACCGCCGAGGTTATAAAGCTCATGAAAGCGGGTCAATTCGATCTCGTCAAGTGGAGTAGTAATTCGCGTACGGTTTTAGATACAATGCCACTATCACACCGCCTTTCGGCGATAAAGGAATTCGACGATTCTGATACGCACAAGGTGCTCGGTTTGTGTTGGTCACCGGAGTACGACGTGTTTAGCCTTAAGGTAAACCCGCCCGCAGAAACCTGCACAAAGCGCACAATGCGACAGCATTGACGCATGACAATGCGTTGCTAGATTATGGGATGTCATGGGTTTCGTAGCCCCGGTGGTGCTATACGCTAAGCTTTTGATTAAGCAACTTTGGTTATGTGAATGCGATTGGGATGACCCGCCGCCTGATAGCATTGTTCGGTCGTGGCTGCGTTTTAGAGAGGAACTTCCTTTACTAAGCGAAATTAAAATACCACGTTATATAAACGTCTATAGAAATAGCGTCATCACTGTCGTTGGGTTTGCAGACGCTAGCGAGAAGGCTTACGGGGGCGTTGTATATTTTCACGTCCAGAATAATGGTAGAAATTCGATCAGCCTCATTAGCTCTAGGTCAAGAGTCTCCTCCCGTAAGGTCGTCTCTCTCGCGCGCTTAGAGCTTTGCGCGATATTAGTCCTTGCCAAACTTATCACCGCAGTTATCAGTGCATGTAGTGAGAGAGTCAAAGCTGAAGACTGAGTGTGGCAGCATTGTTTCCGGGACACCTGAGATTTTGAGTGAGATTGAGAGGTTCTATGGGCAGCTGTACACATCATCGTTGGAGCCACACGCAAGTGTGAGTAACGATCCAAGAGCAAGTCTTACCCGACACTATTCCGATGATATCCCGGACGTCAGTCTGAACGAGATTAGAATGGCTCTCCAGCACCTTAAAAACGGCAGGGCCCCAGGCGAGGATGGAATTACAGCGGAGCTTCTGAAAGCGGGTGGAACACCGGTACTTGAAGTCCTTCAGAAGCTCTTCAATTCCGTCCTCTATGGTGGCACTACTCCGGAGGCGTGGAGCAGAAATGCGGTGGTCTTGTTCTCTAAGAAAGGCGACAACGCGCTCTTGAAGAACTACAGACCGATTTCCCTTCTGAGCCGCGTCTACGTGCTGTTTTCGAGTCATTACGAATCGTCTCGCACGTAGACTCGACAACTTCCAGCCTCCCGAACAAGCCGGTTTCCGAAAAGGCTTCAGTACCATAGACCACATACATACCCTGCGGCAGATTGTACAGAAGACCGAAGAGTACAATCTGCCACTTTGCCTGGCGTATGTGGACTATGAGAAAGCCCTTGAATCCGTCGAAATTTGGGTGGTGCTACAGTCCCTTCAGCGGTGCCAAGTTGACTGTCGGTATATCGAAGTGCTGAAGTGTTTGTACAGTAGGGCTACGACGGCTATCCGAGTACAGAACCAAAGTTCTAAACCTATCCAACTGCAGAGAGGTGTAAGACAGGGTGACGTTATATATTTTCCGACGATATAGTCTTTACGTCAGAATCGCTGTGATGGGAAAAATGGTTTACTAGAAGTATTTAAAAATTCAAAATGCTAATTATTTGATACTATTTTAGTTTGAAGTAAAATATATATATAATAGTTTTGAATTAAAGTATTTAAGTACAAAATTCAAAATACGTATTTTTAAAAAACACTTTTTTAAATACATTTCTAATCAATTTGTTGAGAGATCAGTGATTAATTGCTTTGTTTGAAATATAGAAAAATACTTACAACCAGTTTGACTTGCGATCTCGATATGTAAGACCATTTTGAATATTACAAAGACTATTTTTACAAAATAAAAATAGGTAATAAGTATTTGTATTTTAAATACATGTATTTCAAATTATTAACTTTTCTGGTACTTCAGTTTACTTTTTTGTACTGAACTGGAACATTTACGAGGCATTGGGATTTGAAAACTATTTTCCGAAATAAATTGCAGATATTTTATCTTTTTTCAGCAACTGTTCGGCAGTGACTGCTGGGAATCGCGGCACCGCTCTGTATGGGTTTATATGCTGCCTTTCCGTTATAAACAGAATGAGTCGCTTGCCGAGATCGAAATTCCACCTAGATAAAGTGCTTTTTATTTTTTTTTAAATTATCTTGTGTTTTCTTAGCTTATTTTCTTTTTTCTTTTGCATGTTGGTACTGTCGTTTGTACAGTCAGAGGAGTGTCAGTGGCATGGTCCATACACGTGGTGGCACTAGTGCAAGCATTAGTGCACGCACACGCGGTGGTGTTCGCACACGTGGTGGCGTACGCACATGTGGTGGCACTGCAGGTGTGGCGCTTGATGTGGACGCGGCACTTGTTACGAGTATAGCATATGGTGTGAGCACAATGCGAGGTGGACCAGCGGTACGAGACGGGCACGCAGCGCGAGGTGAACGCAGCGCGCTTGTTACTGGAGTTGGAAGGGGCATGTCAAGACCTTCCGTCTCAAAACCGTAATCATCGCCTTTTTACTTATGTTCTAAGATTTTCTATACTGATTCTACACTGATATACTAATTACAGGAAATTATTACTATTTTAGCCTATTTAGCGCGATGATAGAAGATGTACAGCAAGGGTATGGGTTGGAGCGTCTTTTACACGCTAAAAGAAAGCGCTCTTTGCCCCCAACATCAGTGTATGTATTTTTATTGTTGTTTCTTAATTGAACTATAGATAACGATTTTAGAATTGACTAAATGTATTTTAATTTTTTAGCTTCAACATAAATTCATCGTTGTTGGAGTCAAGCCATCAACATCCACATTCTGTTGAGGTGAATGATGCTGGGCCATTGTCGCACTTATTATTGTTTATATATTTTAAATATTTCTAATCTTTGTTCCTTTTTCTTATCCAAATTTATAATTCAGACAGGGTTCTGATACGGTGCGTGCTACATCAACGGCACCATCTCCAGCGCCGTTTGAAATGGTCTCGCTAGCACCCTCTCTGGTGGTCCCATTGGTTGAGTCATCGACGCCTGCTGCGTCAGAGTACTTGGAGGTCCCTTCATCGGCAATTTAAGTGTAATAAATTTTAATGTTGTCGGTATCTATCTGTGGTATTCATGTTTTTTTTAGGTACGTAGAGTGTAGTGGAAGTGGGACATCCACGCCTCGGGCTGCAGGAAGGAGCTTCCACAAAAAATGCAACATTCACGCCAAGGGCCCCAGTAGTGAGTAGAGGTTGCAAGCGTTCTTTGTAAGTACATTTAGTAAAATATTCAATTACCGCAAATATATTGTTGTTCTGTACTGTTTTAATTAATGTTAATAATTTTGTTGTAGGATTTATAGTCGACTTCTACGGGACCATGAAATTTCGGAGTACCTTCATTGTTGTTTGTTGTTGTTGTATGGTTCGTTAATTTATTTTATTTCCATCTGCCTCAACATCTTGCCAACTTAACTTTCTATCGTTCATTTCCTTAATTTTTTTAATAAGAAGAAGTAGAAAGCGATGGGGAGGATGGCCAGAAAGAGGGCTCTCCCACTATGCTTATTCCGAGATCATTAAGAATGTTTCTCGAGGACAACGAAGAGGTGGGAAATGCATCGGGGGAACTCAATTTTGCATGGCCTCCTTCAGCCTCTACATCGGGATCTGCAGCACCCATCCCATCAAGACCACCACATGTGAAACAGTCCACTGGCTCAACACCTGCCCCTATAATAATCACACCGCTTGTGGAGCAACCAGCAGGCCCAGCACCGGCCCTTGTAATACAACCACATGAGGAGCTGCTTGTGCCCTGCAACAAATATGATTTCCAGTGGAGAGCATTCCCGCAGCCTCAAATTGAACCAGAGCAGAGGAGAGAAATGTTCTGTTCAGTTAATTGTGGACCCACTGCCAAACATACCAGTCCATATGAAGCATTCGTTGCGCTCGCGCGGGAGTAAAGTGTCGTGGGTTTGACTGCGGGGACGTTACGCACAAATCGTCAGTTTGTTCCCGTCGAACTAACGACACTTACTAAGCAAAATATGGCTGTCGGTCAGGTGAGTGGCTGCACTTCAGGGGATGTGGATCTCATGGTATGGCGGGATAAGAATAGCGTAGCACTTATTTCGACATACCATGGACTAGCAACCATGAAGTGCGGTGATACATTAAAACCTACCGTAATCCATGATTACAACATTTGCATGGGTGGTGTCGATCGTAAAGATCAGATGCTAGCCATGTTCCATCTTGAAAGGAAGCGAACGCAAGTTTGGTATAAAAAATTATTTAGACGGCTATTAAATGTAAGTATCTTAAATGCCTACATAATTCACAAGTCTCAACAATTAGCGAATCACCGAAGTTTTCGTAAAACTTTGGTGGTTCAGTTATTGTCGCGTCACACTACGTCACAACCTAGGCCTTCAGCCCATATTACACACAGCGAAACAGACAATAATATACAAAGTTTCGTGCACTATCCACAACAGTACGTTATGACGGAGAAAGCTAATAAGTGCAACCGCTATCGTCGCAATTGCGCTGAGTGCGGAAAACGTGTCACAACGTACTGCAAAGGGTGCAATGAGCTACTTTGCATTTTATTAACCCTTACCACACAAAACTTTACAGGGACACTGAACAGTGACACCGATTTCAGACATAGCATTTAAGGTCAATATTTAATAACCGACTAAATACTCGTAAGTTAATGCCGTTAATTGAAAGGGAAGTAAATAATAAATAATCCCCAAATAAAACACACCAACTGTATGGTCCCATGGTGTATGTATACAGTGAACTGGGGAGGGGGGAGATTACGGATTACTAGTGTCGAGACAGCTAGATTAGTTTATTTCAGTTATTTCCATAGCATAATGTCACATGTGATTTTGCTATGAGGAAATGCGGCATTCATATAAATAAATAATTGACCTTTGGCCTCTCAGTATATCTACGAAAATTTAATTTATGTTCACCAAAACAAAAGTAGTTTTAGTAAAAAAGTGATATATACTTTGTGAACATTCACAAACACAAGCTTGTGATACTATTTTCTTTACTCCATAGATTCAGTAATCCATTCTTGGGGTAATGTATACGCTATTACAACAAAGTGCCAGAAAATATACAAGGTCTCTCTATTTCTAAGTTTAAATATTTAATTATACAAAACTATGAAAAGGTTTATTATAATATAAAAGAATACATGGTTGATAATAACCCCTGGCATTGAGGTGGTTGCTCCCAAGCTGTTTCTAAACTAAATTTTGTAAATATTTTGTGACCATTAACAGTGTAAAATTTATTTAAAAAAAAGTTTAGCTGGGTTTCTCGCTGGGTCTTTCCTGGACTAAGGTTTTTTTTCGAACCAGTGGTAAAGTAAAAAAATTACTTTCAATAAAAATTACATGTTATCTATATCGAATAATTAATATTCTATTCTATTATATTATATTATAACCATGACCAAAGTATAAAAGTCTACGTTCATCACACAAATGGATATACCTGGGACATCTGGTGTATGAGGCAGGACCACCAACTGCTACGCTACTCGGCCGTAAGAGCAGTAGAACAACAGGAATAATTTAGTTATGTTTACTTTTACTCTGTTTATTGTTTCATTATAAATACAAAGTAGAAACTAAAAAAAAATATTTTAAAACAAATCAATCTTAGTCTCATCCATATTCGTCTTGACACATTTTGGATGTTTTTGTACTACTTTTGTATTATTGTATAAGTTAGCATTGATTTTATGAAAGTTCTTAGAAACCATGGAAGGTTTTTAATTTAAATTAAAAATAGTTGAATGTATATCTTGGAAAATATAACAGTTTGTTCAAACAAACAACTTAATCATTTAAAAATCAATTTCTTATAACCACTAATTTCTAAGTAAAAAAGGACCCTTTTTTGTGTAACTCTTATTCTAGTTACATTGAGCATACCCATGGACCACTTGTGATTTTGCTTACCTGATAAGCTCAAGTTACAGTAAACATCAAGCTTCAATACTTAAAGCGCTTATTTACATAAATATACGTTAAAATATGGAGGTCACTTTTGTATAGTCTCAGAATAGTTGGTTCAGAATGAAAGTTTTAAATATTGTTTTGCTGAAAAAAATTGTATGAAGAGGATTGATTTTTTGTAATAAATCTATTAAAATATGCACTGTTGATGTAATTAAATGATTATTATTATGAAACATTTCTTTATATTTTATTTTTAACATAGAAATAAATATGAATATAAGTGCCCTAACTTAGATGTAGTATAACAAAATTATAATATTGCAGTTGATATGATTTGAAGAAATAGGAACAGAAACTACTTCTGAGTAATGGATAAAGAAAATAAAACCTTAATTAAAAAAAAGAACTGGAGATATTACAATTTTTATAAAATTAAAGCCAAAAATAACTCACGTGTTTGATGTGGCTGATTTCAGCCACACAGACATGACATATTTCATTTTGAGTTTCTCACAGTTGAGAGGCTAACGGGATTTTCAATTTTCGGCTGTGAATCATAAAACGAAAAATGTAACGTTTTATTGTTCTCCTGAAAATTCTTACGAATGGAGTTAACAGTTTAACGGATTTAGACGATGATATTATGTTTCAAATTTTGTACCTTATGTTCGTTGTTAATTTTTTTAATATTCTTGTTGTGCTAAATTACGTACTAAAAATAAAAAGTACAAATATCTTACCCCCCTGTATTCATTTTTAATGCAACGTAAATTGCTCTACATGTCTCTGGAATAATTCTTCCCAAAATTTTCCCAGATATTAAAGTAGAATACTGCAAGCTGGTTTGAGTTTTCCCTTCTGTCTGGTATCTGATTGTAGCAGTCAAACGTTCATGTGGGGAAATAGCTTCTCGCATTACAGTGTTTTGTTTTTGTATTAAAGGTGTAACTAAAGATAAGAACTCGTTGTACGATTCCTCAGACATTCTCGGATAATTTCTGTAACGAAGTGGTTCTGCTGTCAATTCTTAAATTAAGAGGGTGTGCGACAAATCTTGCCTTTTTAATTCAATTTTTAACCCAACTTTAGGGCGCTTTAGGTTTTTTTTTTATTTCGTAATATGCAATGGCGAGATAGCACAAAGCTTCAGACTCGGTACAAGACATATTACCCGCTCTCTTAATTCAGGCGCGACAGTTTTGATCGCTAGTCGATCAGCACTAACGAGCCGCGAGTAAAACGGTCATTCTTTAAAACCGCGGTATAGACTCGTACGTCGATCACCTACTAGAGGTTGAAAAATCGATGTCTGATTTGTGACGTCATATAATCCTCATTACTGACTAGTAGTCATATTACACGACACTATATAAGAAATCTTGATTCCGTCATAACATCATGTTTCGTTTGCGCACCGCTCTCGAGTGATCGTGCTAACAGTTTGCGCTCCATCCCCGTGCGGAGTGCACCTTCACGCTCGCGCGCCTCCGCTATCCCACTCACACCGGCCGAGCAGTCGCCGTCGGTGAGTCTTTTGTTTTTCGCATCGTTCTTGCCCCCTCGCTTCAGCGGGGAGGTTCGAGCGCGCTTTGCTTTTTATTGTTTTGTTTTATTTTTTCTGTTATTGTTTTGTTATACTGTTACTTTTTTGTTGTTGTTTCTGTTTCTTGGAAGATCGTCTCTTGCTCTTCTCAGAGCAAGCCCTTTTCTTGTCAGAACTTAGGGACCCCAGTTTCTGGGAATAAAACTTCAGCCCTCCCCCTCCGCCAGCCAAGGCCCTGTTCTTCTCAGAACAGAAACCTCTAATTTTCGTAGCTTAAAACGTCGTGCCCCCACTGTCCACTCAAAATGTCTACCATAGACGTAAGCCATTTCTCGAGCCAACTTATGGCCGTATTCGCTCAATTTATCCAAGCCCATAGCCTATCCATCAAAATCGACGAGACCCTTCTCGCTAACGCTATTTCTCCCCTTGCCCCTAGGGCATATGTCTCCCAGCCCTCCGTCGCGGCTTTCCTCGCGATCCAAATAGCTGCCCCGCAGACCGACTCGCCCGAGTCCTCAGACTCCAACATGGAGCACTCTGACACCACGTCCGTTACCTCATCCTTCCGGAAGAGGACCGCCCATAGCTCTGCCGGCTCCTCGGAGTCGTCCGACTCCGTAGGAACGGTCACAGATTCGGCCCCTTTCACTGTAGTAAAGTCCAAGCGCGCCGCGACTTCCCGCTCACCCCTACCCCGGCAGCCCCTGCCACCGCCCACGCAGCCCCCGCCGCTGCATCCACCTCCGCAGCCCCCGTCGCTACCCCTACCTCCGCAGCCCCCGTCGCTGCCCCTACCTCCGCAGCCACCTTCGCTGCCCCTACCTCCGCAGCCCCTAACGCTGCCGCCTCACAGTCGCAAGACTCTTCTTCCAAGCCAGCAACCCGCTGCACTCCTAAGTTGGCTAAAAGCCAGGTCCCGCCCCCTGTCTTCCTAAGAGACACGGCGAAGTTTACCCAATTATCCAAAACCCTCTATGAAAAGGGTTTCAAGTATGACCAAGCCACCAATGTCAGCGAGGCCATCAAAATCATGCCGGCGTCTATAGAAGACTTCCGGAATATCACCCGTCACTTCACGGCCGAGCGCGTGTCCTATCACACGTACGCTCTCGCCAAAGAAAGGAAAGTAAAAGCAGTCCACCGCGGAGTTCCTTATGAACGCGCCAACGAGGACATCTTAGACGACCTTAAGTCCTAAGGCTTCCCTGTCGAGGCTGTGCACAAGATACACAGCAGCAGGGCCAGAGGTTCAACCTCACCCTCCTCGTAATCTCTAACGTGCCGGAGGCAAAGGTCATTTTCCGCCAGGTACGCACAGTGTGCGGCCTGTCGCGTATAAGGATCGAAACTCCACACAAGCACGGTTACCCGGCGCAGTGCCACCGCTGTCAACTTTACGGCCACGCGGCGGCCAACTGCTTAGCCCCACCCAGGTGCGTTAAGCGCCTCAAACCCCATCACTCGAAAGAGTGCCCTCGGCCCAAAAACGCCGAATTCCCACCCGCATGTGTGCTATGCGGATAGACAGGCCACCCGGCCAACTTCAGAGGATGCCCTCGCGCTCCTCACCCTCCCTTAAGCTACAAAGCTCCTCCACATGTCAATGACCAATCTTTCCCGGCTCTTCCAAGCCGCATGCCCCGCCAGGGCCTGCCCCTGCCTCAGCCCCATCAGGGCTCATCTCAGCCCACACAGGGCATCTATCAGCCCCCTCAGGGCCTCTATCGACCACCTCAGGGCCCTCATCGGCCCCTTATGAGCCTTTCTCTATCGCAGTTTGCACCGCTCCCAATTAACCCTCGCGGCCCTAAGGAAACAAATATCCCGCGGCCCTTCGCCACCCCACAAAAACAGTCAGACCCTATAGTCGACAACTTAAACCTAGTGTCTAACACTATACATAAAGTCTAGGGTAATAATAAGTAATAGGGTCGTTGTAAAAACAATGCCGGAGCCTTCCGCTCCCGCAATATCAGACGGTCTCATCAAACCAAAGGGTTTGTCACTTGTTTCTTTTAATCTCCGCGGTTTGCGAAATAACTTCCCTGAGCTTAGGCTCTTTCTTCGAGATCGCGAAGCCGATCTCCTCCTCCTTCAGGCGACCCACCTCAGTTCTAAAGTCTCCAAAGGCCTCTCTATCAAAAGTAATTCGCTTCTTCGAAATGCGGGTCTGTCATTTTGCGGGTTTTTGTAATAAATGGCAGTACCGCAAAGGCGGTACTGCCATTTATTACACAAACTCGCTTCATTGCTCCCACATCCCCACTCCGACGCTTACCAATATGGAAGCCACAATAACTTGAATAGCCATGACTTGACACCAGTCTATCATCACAGCGTCCTGCTATTGCCCCAGCGGAACCCTGCCCGTTAAGAGCGATTTCGAAGCCATCCTTGCATTAGGGAATCAGTCATTATGTTTGTAGATTTTAACTCCAAGCACACTGAATGGACCTGCCGCACTACTACTAGTAGTGGCAAGGTGCTGCTCAATATCACTGTCTCTCGACTTGACTGTCTATAGCCCCCTCGCTGTCACCCACTATCCCGACAAGATTGACTACGCTCCTGACGTGCTAGACTTTGCTTTAGTTAAAAGTCTCCCTTAACCTTAGAGCAATCGAGACTATCGATGATCTAGGATCCGACCACCGTCCTGTATCCGTCCTTCTTGGCCATCAGCCACCAATCCAACTCCCACTTCCAAAACCTACACCAACTGGAAGGGTTTCAAGAAGTCCTTAGCCTCAGCTATGGACTCTCCGGACCCTCCCATAACCCTCTCTTCCGACGCCCTCGACAGTACGGGGAAAATAGACACCGCGGTCGAAAATCTCACCTTTCTTAACCTCTCACCTCTTAAGAAGAATGAAAGGGTTGTCCCGGTTGCTAAAACTAGTCTTCCCCTAGATATTAGCAACCTGATCAAAGCCAAAAAAGCTGCCCTCTGTAGAGCTGCACGCTACCCTACCCCGAGTATAGACTCGCGGCCCACCGCCTTCAACGCAAACTCCGTTACCGCCTCATAGATTTCAGAGACCTCGAAAGGGGCAATCTCATTGAGAATATCTCCCTCTCTCATACAGCTTACTACCAGATGGCGAGAGCCCTCCGGATAGACGCTATCACGCATACTCCCCCTCTCTCGTCCCGACGGCTCTATTGCCTTCGAGGATGAAGAAAAGGCTGAGTGCTTTGCCGACAGCGTCGCCGCACAATGCTGTCCCAGCTCACAACCCACTGACCCCTTACATATCAAACTAGTGGAGGACGAGGTCCGTCGCCGGAACTCACCCCCCACCACCTCTGACCCTATCACTGTGTCTATAGATGAGATTTTTCATGTATCATCAAAGGACTTAAGCCAAAAAAGCACCGGGCGCGGATGGCATCTCCAACCTAGCCCTCAAACACTTTCCGGAGCAGGTGATCGCCTTATTAGCCATAACCTTCAACGCCTGCTTCGACTTTAGCTACTTTCTCACGTCTTGGAAGGAGGCAACTGTCATTGGTATTCCCAAGCCAGGCAAACCTCACCACCTCCCCTCTAATCACCGTTCCATCAGCCTCCACAAGGCCATGGGTAAACTTTTTGAACGAGTTATTTACGTGCGCATGAAGCGCCATTTGTTTCCTACAGACGGCGACCCTCATTTCATCCCTCAACAAATTGGGTTTCGAGCCAAACACTCGTGCCTCCAGCAAGTTCACCGCATAGTGGAATATATCCTCAGCGGTTTTTATCCTCGTCGTCATAAGACCATTGCGGTCTTTTTCGACATTGCCAAGGCACTCGACAGAGTCTGGCATGAAGGCCTTATTTACAAACTTAGGCCTCCCTGACGGTCTCATCCGCCTCGTAGCCTCTCACTTGAAGGATTGTACCTTTCGCTTTAGACACGAAGGCACGCTATTCTCTACTCGTCAAATCAAAGCCGGTGTCCCTCAAGGCTCTGTGCTTGCCCTCCTCCTATATATACTATTCACCAACGACATTCCTATCCCGTCGAATGGTGTTAAACTAGCCCTCTTCGCAGATTACACAGCCCTTTACTCCAAAGGCAACTCACTGCTACAGATTCGGAACAAGGTCCAAAAGTCAGTCAACGACTTAGGAGCTTGGTTCCAAAACTGGCGTATCGATGTAAACCCGGAGAAGAGCTCCGCCGTTTGCTTCGAACATAAACGACGCCGCCTCACTGCCACTCCGCCAATCAGGATGTTAGGAACCTAAGTCCCATGGCAAACAAAAGCCAAATATTTAGGCGTCACCCTTGCTTGATGCAAGGCTCACTTTCAAGCCCCATATCAAGAAAGTAACTCACACCGCACGATTTTACATGGGTGGGCTCAACAGCATGTTGGGCAGACACAGTAAAATGTCCCTCCGCAACAAGCGAACCCTATATAAGGTCTGTATATGACCTGTAATAACCTACGCGGCCCAAATTTTCGCACATGCAAAACCCAACATTATAAAAGAACTTCAAATAGTTCAAAATCTCTTCTGTCGTAGGGCCACGAACTCGCCCTATTATGTCCGTAACGCCGACCTCCACCGAGACTTAGAGCTCCCAACAATTCAACGGTTCCCCAAATCACTCTGAGAGATTTTTCAAAGCCTCAGAGTCCCAGCCCCTCTTTACACTCGCTATAGTGTGCGCAGACCGAGAAACTCTCTCTCGGATCCCCAAACAAGCTTTCGGCTGACCTGAACTGTCTCCTGGCGGCTCAGGCCGAGCCTACTAAACACATCCCTTAATCTGCCTTAGTTAGTTAGGCACACTTCTAAGCGGCTCTTCGCCGCTTGCGCCCTCCTTTCTGCCAAGGAGGGTCGCGTCCGTTTACGGCTTAAAGATCTCTTGTCAGATCGGTAAGCCAATCCCAAAAGGTGGAGTTTAGTGGGTAAAAGTCTGCACATAACCACGCAGCCGTTATCCCCTGTTAGTTGAGGGTTGCCTTTATTTGCTTCGGGCGCAAAAAAAAACGTCATATCATCATTAATATTTTGGCATCGGAAGTGACAACATCGAAGTACCGCGCTCATTAGTGTTATCAGTGAACTAATTACTCACTATATTTGTGCCGGTCAATTCTGGGAAAAATACTGTTGTGATTATTGTGTATGATGGAGTTAGAAGTTCATACATTTACCATATTTATAATTTTATTCCACTTAAAACACGTTAGTTATACTGCTGGTGCTACGGCGGGCATATGAAATAGTAATAATTTTTTAGATCTATTTTGTTATGTAATTTTTTAAAGAAGTTCTTAAAAAATTTTAGAGATGTATTTTGCGTCGATATGTTTTTTAATGTTTCAAGTTTTTAATCAAAGCTAATTTAGGTGCACGAAAGTGCTCTGAGCTCTTCTAGGTAGCTCGTAGAAGCCGTACATCGAAGATCTCTAAAGTGCTACGAACATGCTATAAATGATTTTTTTTATTTAAAAATATTATTAATTCTTTCAGGCACTTCTTATAAATGAACATTTACTCGTGTTCTTTTATTAGACGTTTGGAGCTCGATAACGGGGAGCATGTCGGAAACAGATAATATTTGAAAGTCTTTCATGAGTTGATGAAATCTATTCCGGACTTCGAGAATATAATTCCGACAGTCTACTGAACCGTGTGAAGTACATTTGCACCAGGATATATATATTTTGGAATGAGGCTAAACAATCGGAAGAAAAAATCGAAGATTGTCGAAAAGCATCGCGAAAAGAAACTCAATGTTGTCAACGTAGCCTGTGGAAAATACTGATTCAATGTCCTGCACCAGTAGTGCTGGGAACCGGTACATAAAAGATTGCAGATTGCAGCAAGCGTTCACAGTGTCGTAGGTTATCTAGCTTATCTCAGGTAGATGACTGCAGTTAATGCGTTACTAAATAAATCCAAAAACTCCACTTTTTCGGAAAAATATATGAGTGTGGTACGTGCTACGATTGATAATTGGCCGCGTCGATTAACCCTAGAAAGATAATCTACTTCCGCGAGACGTATCGTGAAATTAAATTTCGTTGTAGTTTTTTTTTTTAATTATTAATCGCAGCGCGCTAGCCGCGCGAGTCAACTCAGTCGGCGGCCGTAGCTCGCGCTAAGCAGCAGTGGCGCCATGGTAAGTTACGTTCACATAAAAGATATACCTAAGTCGTACGTCCGCGATACGTATGATTATCTTTAATACAGCTTGTCATTGGAACTGATTGTTTATTGATATTTACACTTATTTAGGGATTAATTATTATTATATTATAATGGCAAACCGAAGGGTGTTGGATAGTTCTCAAATTGAAAACTTTTTATATCAAAATGAAGAGGAATCGTCATCAGAATCTGAAAAGGAATGCGAAGATAACGTCTTAGAAGACGATGTGCAGAGTGACACTGAAGACGAATTCATCGAAGAAGCTGTGGATATACCCGAAGTCTCTGCTGAAGACCATTCAGAGTCTACAGTCGACCAAGCTGCTCCTTCTGATAGCCGCATAATTATTACTTCTCAGCGCACACTCAGAGGTAAAAATAATCATTGTTGGGCCACAACAAGCAAGTGTCAGCAATAAATATTGTTTGATCAGCTAGAGGACCAACTCGTATGTGTAGAAACGTTTACGACCCCTTGTTATGTTTTAATCTGTTCGTAACTGATGATATACTAAGTGAAATAGTGAGATGGACGAACGAAGAAATTTCCCTAAAAAGCCGAAATAAAGAAGCCAAAGATAGATAAGCTGGAAAACAAGTAAAATTTTCTGCTACTTTTCGGGAAACGAATGAAATTGAAGTCCGTGCGCTTATTGGGATCTTGACATTATCTGCTGCTATGAAGGATAACCACCTCTCGACCGAAGAACTTTTTATTAATTCTTTAATTAATCAGAAGTTAGTTTTTTGTTCGAATATCAGCAGATTGTTTTGTTTTGTTGTTATATAAATGGCTGTGATTGGAGTCTTCATTAATTAATGTGTTTTATTACCTACTAGAATAAATAATGCCTATCTTACAGGTCCTTAAAAAATCGCAAATAATTATAGTTTAGCCCAGAAATGGTAATTTATATATGCACGCTTCTGAGGGGTATGTTAAGGCTTTATGTATCTCTGAGATAGATTTGGCTTCTAGGGTTAAGAGAAAAACTCTTCTCGAGAAAGAGAAAAACTTTTCGCTGGTATTTCAAACTATTCATTGATACATTCCGATTTCTTTTGTACAAAATATACAAATACTCTGGACAACCAAAAATGACACTATACTATTATCGCTTGGCTGAACTTAATCAGCTATTACCAGAAAAAACTGCTACTGCGGTTGCTGTTCCAAGCAGAGCAAGACCTACAGTGCTAGACAAAATAAGTAAAATTACTGAAAAAATGTGCCGACAGTGCTCAAATCAAAGAAACGCAAGGACACCACTTACCATTGTAAAATGTGCATTGACCGACCGACTTGGTCTGTGCTTTCACTGTTTCAATGTGTTCCATTCCTCAATCTAAAAAAGGTGTTATCTAATGATTTTACTAATTTTGTACGTTTTTTTGTAGTTTACTAATTGTTATGTTTTAAATTTGTTTAGAAAAAAAAAATGGAACTTCGGTTTAAAAGGTAAAACTATAAATCAATGAGTAAACCAAACATTTTTGTATTAAGTGTACTTTTAAATGTACCCATACAGGAAGAAATTGAAGAATTCTTTAAAAATACCTCGTCTCCAAGAAATTGGGAATCAAGACTAACAGCAGCAATACACTTCCAATCATGTCACCATTAATGAATAGCGAACCAGAGGTTACAGGTATTTATTTTTAAATTATAACATCAGATGAAAACGAACAAATTGCTCGAAATCACATTTTGTTGATAACTGTTATCGAATCTCACTATTGATTAAAGTCCTCTACGAAAAAATAAACCTAGGAAATAACTTAATTTGAATAAGCTTTTTAAAATGTATACTAATTATTGTCGAGAATATAATACTGTGAACTGTAAAAAATATTTTTATAGTTACAACCTGAAATTTTATATTCCACGTCAAGATACTTGCAACACTTTTGAACACTACAAAAGCTTTACTAACGAACAAAAAGAAGAGGAAAGGAGAATTATTATAATTATTTAAAGTCAAGAACAGATCCCGTGAAATAAACGATGCTGTAGCTAAAGCCAAAAAAAATCGGAACATAAACCAAAGTGAATGTTATGCTCAAAGCACTTTTGGAAAAATGTTCCAAAATGGTTTCGTATTTATCGAAATTATCTAGAATCATAACCAACGGAGCTCCTTCGTTGATCGGAGTTAATTCTGGCTTATTAACTCTATCAAAACAGCATACGTAAACTCAAAACGTAGATACCGAAGATTTAATACAGTTTCATTGCATCTTACACCATCACCCTATGTTCAAAATTATTGGAATTTGAATACATAATGAAAAGTTGTTGTACCGACAGTAAACTTCATAAAATTCATGGTTCTCAATCAAATTCTAACTGTTTCTCGAAGAAATAAGAAGCGAATATGGAGATTTACTGTTTTATTCGGAAGTAAAATGGCTTAGTCGTGGAATAACACTGGAGCGGTTTTTAAATTTAATCGATGATATCGAAATATTTTTACGGAAAAGGACAAACCTGAAATAAAAAAAAATCCCGATGGACTACTAGCCGACGTTTAATAGGCTACCTTTAGCTTTATCTAATTAATAATAATTATTATTAATTAGATAAATCGCGCACGCAAGCTAAATAAAACTTTGCCGCTGGGCGCGAGTGACATATACTATTCAGGGCAAAAATCAACTGAATTCTCAGCTATATTCTCATATTTTATCTTTTCAAAACAAGCTAACTCCTTTCAGATCGCAAATAAATCAAGGTAATTATGCCCATTTTCCAAATTTAAATAAAATAGCTGAAAAATTTGAGAAAACTTAGGTCAATGTGACATATGTGGAAAACTGAATGTTTTTATACGAGCTTTTGAAGAAAAAAATTGGCCACTATTAGACGTATTTAGTAATTAATCCTTTTTCCATTTCGCGTGAACATGCACCAGATTCAATGCAGCTTGAATTGATAGACATTTTTTTGCAAATTGATGATAAATTACGCAAAAAATTTAATGCAGGTACCTAACTAACTCAACTTTTACCGCTGCATTGATGAGAACGCGTACAAAGTACTGCGAACAAAGCCATTGCGTAAGCTGGTAAGAATCTACCAATATTTGCGAACAAAAGTTTTCGATTATGAACCTGCATAAACAAAAAATAGAAGACATAGACAAGCAATTTGGAACCAAATATTTAAAAAAATCGTTAACACCATGCAATGTAATGCACCTAACAGTTAGTTAGATCTTACTTCCTAATTTGGATAAGAAAATATAACGTCAATCCTTCTGAACCTTTATCCAGTTGTTTTTTATTTTCTGCAACCCGCATTAGCTCATAATCTCTCCGAGTGACCCCTGGTCCCAATAAGTCTGTACATACCTGACAGACTGACTGAGTTATGTGAAACTCTATGTATATAAACTATAAATACACAGCGATTCACAAGACTTGGGCTTCTAGATCTTCTTCTTTGGTCAATTTAAAAGTTCTCAAATGCATAACATCAAATTCGCATCCAAAAGACGAATTCTACTCCATCTTATACCTTCACAGTGTGCGTTTACCAGACGATATATCCAATAAAGTAAAAAAAAGTAAAGTTACAGCCTATATACGTCCCACAGCTGGGCACAGGCCTCTTCTCATTTCTGAGAGGGTTTTAGGGCAAGGAAGTGTCCGCCGCACTGCCCCAATGCGTGTTGGCGAACTTCACACGTCTTCGAAATGTTTTTTCCTATTCCTCAGACATGCAGGTTTCCTCACGATGTTTTCCTTCACCGCCGAGCACGTGATAAATCAGCACTTAAAATTGCAATTAACAATTTAATTGGTGCCGGCCGGGATCGAACCCGGGTTACTCGTGTTCTGTTATATTTACAGCGAGCGTTAACCATCTGAGCTACCACGACTCTTCTCATATATCCAGTGGAAACAATAAAATATTTAGGGGTAGTGGTTGACCATAACCTATCGTTCAGTCCCTTTAGCACCGATTCAGCTGCTTGAATCCGAAAACTAACTTATCCGAACTGATACGTTATCAGTGCTAACATAAATATTCTAAAATGTTGCACCATGCAATGTGCCAGGTCTCATATGCTATCTGTTCGTCAATTGTACATTTTAAAAGTATTAACGAGATGTCATAAAAACGCTCGCGACCGGCCTGACTAACCAACACCTTTAAAAAAAGAGTATACAAAATCCACGTCCGTAACATTAAAACATCTTTTGATAGTCACCTACCACGTTTTCTCCATCCACGCACTAGATAACAAAATATTACCGATTCTATAACATGGGAAACATTAACACCTCACAGATCTGTCACTATATAAGAAATTGACATTAACATATTATGAGGAAACTGACGATCTAGTCAAACGCCACTCAAGTAAAATTACACTATAATATTTGTAGTATTAATATGATATATAATTGTTTGTTAGACTGTACAAACTCCGGTAAAAAAGACACACACATTTTTACTATTTCTATTCTTAAACATTGTTTAGATGTTTAGTTCAGCTCACTGTTCTTGTTCACATTTGTTAAATATATACGTCAAAAAATGTATTATTATTCTTAAATGGTATATTGTTAGTTTAGACCCTGGAATAGAACATAGGCTATTTATTATCCTTGTGGTCCACGGGTGAAACCGCAGGCGCAGGTAGTGTGTTATAAAAATGTCGTGGCGAACGTACAGACTCTAATATTTTTTTATATTTAAAGGGCGAACATCCATATTTCATTCGTTTTCTACTGCATTGAAAGTTTTTTTTCTGTAAAATAATTTCAAGCCAAATTACTATATACAATAAACAAACAATTTAAAAATTCATCTAAATAAATCAACTTATATTCAGTTTAATAAGTCAAAACACAAAATACAATCTTAATCTCAACGTCGACAAATTAAAAGAAGTAACGCAAACTTCTCTAAGAGTAATAATCGAACAAGATTTAGGCTAAGCACGCACTGCGATTAAACGCACGCGTTTAACCGCACGTCTGAAACCGAGAAAAAAAAATGTAACATATGGCTTTCTATACAAGCGCTCGCATTACCGACTTTTTTCAATGACTGATTTTAAAAACGTAACTTACTACATTTCGATCGCGGTTTGTAAACGCTCGATTTTTATGTGTCCCATTGTAATAGTATGGCGGCGCACGCACTGCGGTTAACCGCATTCGGTTTCGACTAGACGAGCGCAGATGACAGTCATTTTTTGCGGTACTAATTAGTAGCAAAAGTATCCTTTCCGATGTCTTTTATCTGTTAATGGATGTATCCAGTACATAGTCTCGTCTGTCCAAATGCCATATTCTGGCGTCTCAAATAATATGCGCATGTGTCAAACGCCATAATATGGCGTCGAGTGATAGTAAACTATTTGTAACATATATATATATATATATATATATATATATATATATATATATATATATATATATATATATATATATATATATATATATATATATATATATATAACATACATATATATAATATATATAACATACATATTTATAACATCTCTCAGTCTCAGTCTAAATTTAATAATGTGTTTTTTTTGTAAACCCCCCCCCCCCCATTTTTTGTCCCCTTTTCGAGTAGAGCCAAGTGAGGCCCTTCTCGACCTTATCGTAAACAAAAAATGTATGAAAAAGTTTTTTGTTTTATTTATAGTTAAATATGCTTTTGACGTACAAGTAAAATAAATAGTACTTGGAATAAAGGCTTTAATTTTTTATTATTACACACCTTTGCAAAAAATTGGGCAACATTCGAGAGGTTATGCAGCGCCGTTGTTTACGTTTTCTATTTTTTAATTTTAAAAGCAAACATACGCTACTTGCCCGGAATCCATGGTGGTACTGAAATAAAATTAAGCAAAACTCCAGCCGCAGTGCGTGATCGTATGCGGTTTTGCGTTTTCAGCTATTCCTAAACCGCTTGCGTTTAATCGCAAAGCGTGCCTTAAGCTGTAAAAGTCAAATACATTACACTTATGCAGTGGAATTAACCTATTTTTATACACTCAATAAAATGAAAAATGTAACAGACAAAAACCTGCTGTCTTAATGTATCACGTTTATATAGGATCCTTACTACGTTATGGTATCGTAATATGGGGCAATGTTACAGATAAACAGAGATAATTTACTGCACAAAAGAAATTCATTAGAGCTGTTGGTGGAATCGCGTCGAATAAATCCTGCAAACCACTTTTTTTACTATCCTCTATATATAAGTGCGAAGTTTGTGATTTCGTACATAAACATAACAATCTCTTTGCAAATATGGACGTATAAAAAAACCTTTTTTATTATATATATATATATATATATATATATTGCACTATTTTATTAAACATTTAGCTCAAATAGTGTTTAAAATGAAACCTAGAATGATAATAAACCACTATAATTTTTCAATTTTTTTTAAAACCGATTAGTGCCACAAAAATTACTTTTAATTTATCCTTTAAAACGCCAGCCGCCATACTGGGTTAACTTGCGACGTCACTGCTTAAAAAAATAAAACGATTTTTGCAAATAAGATATATTTGGATGACTAACGATGTTTTATCATATTTATCATTGTTGTGTTGTGCCTGAGTGCAAAAATACGAGGAGGGAAACAGGGAGCGAAGGCAGGGAAGTTTTTGATTCAAGTCCCTGCAAATGGCAAGAAGAGTCCCGAAAACATTGTCTGCAAAAAATAGGCTATACTTTTGTGAAAATCACTTGTTCAAATATTATGAAGTTTATGCATGCTACATGTAAACAATTGTTATTTCAATTAATTAAGTAATAAATATTATGTAAATTCTTTGCCTTATATTTATTTATTAATTTTATCGTAAGTTGTTGTGCCCAGCAGAGCCAATTAATTGTATATGACGGCATGACGGCGGTGCCGTCGTACGTCGGTACAGCAAAATGTCAAAAATTACATTTAATTATCTTTTATACACAACAAAACATCATGAGGTGATAGGTATTACAATACAAATTTTGTGAAAGATTCAGTCATTTTAGATATAACTAATAATTGCAAATGATTGTAAATCATAGAAAAACATAACTAGGTATTAACAAAAGACACTCAACCCAGTTATTGTATTATTGTATAAACTAGTTGTCAATAGGTATTTACATTGATGTTATAACATTTCTCGATCCGGCAAAATAAAAAACGGGATCGTATGCAAAAAAAATTGCCACCATCAATGTATTTATAGTAGATTAGTACTCTCTGCTTTTACGGATCCATCTTGATGTCATATCCATAAAATACGGAATGAAAGTCAAGAATCGCGATGATAACTTGAAATTTTTTGAAGTAACACACAGCACATTAGCTTGTTTACTTTATCAGTGACTTTACGACGGAATCTAATATGGCGGATAGCGTTTTGGAGATTTGAGGTACAGATTAAAATATTCTTAAAATTGAATTTATAATGCATTTTTACGAAGAAAATTGATCTCATTTATATAAAATCTATCGCAAATATGTATTTTATAATTCTTTTACATGAGGTGTAAAATACCCTATTATGACAGATTCACATCAAAATATAATAATACAATATATTATGAACGCGGGATTGAGAGCGGAAAACGGAGGGGTCTCGCACTACGGTGAGGTACAAACTTAACCCTTTCGCTGTCCCGTGCACCACATATATGTCATTACCATGGTCTTACTATTGTGTCTGAAAACCGGACAGTGAAGGTGTCTCAACCGAGTTGTACGCAACATGCACAAACATTTAAATATTTAACACTTATTGCACTTTTCTATTGAATACAGTGTAAAGTCTATATAACGACACTCAAGAGACTGTGCATATTTTGACGTTATAGACAGTTGTCGTTAAATGGAACGAAAAAAATATGTTTGAAAACAAAACTTTTGAGTCTGTGAGCAACTATAAATATGATAACGTATAGATAATCCATGACTCCTACTAACAGTCTACACGTGCAAGCAATTGCAATTTGTAAACAAAACAACGAATTTCTTAGTATGGTATGTACGAAGCCAACAGTCGAGTTTCTTATGGGCTAGGATAATAAAGCAACATAAGAATGTAAACAACTGCGCAGTTTTTGCTAATTATTGCAACTTAAAAAGTTTTTTTTGTTTAATTTTTTTTGTTGAGTTGGTATAATGTTATATAGTGTATCATTGCATGGAAGACAAGCAAAACCAAACAAGCCGAGTGATTTCGATGCATTAGAGAGTTTGTCGTTAAATGGGGTAACGTTACATGGAGTTTACACTGTTTATTATTTTGTCTAGTAGTCTAAATATAGTAACGTTTTTGTAAAAAAAATGACTTGCAACGAATATTCGGCTACTTTTAACCTATTCGGTCGAATACCGAATATCTACTAGACAATTTTCGGCCGAATATCGCTTGGGTATTTTTTTTTTAGTCATTTAATTGATAAAATGAAAATATTGATGATTTTTTTATAATAACGTATTTTTCTTGTAACTAAGGTGTTTAAGTACCTAGTACTAAGGTACTAGGTACTTAAACAACTTGCGTATTAAAAAAATAGCTAAAAACCATCCAATAAATATCTATGAACATGAATTATCTTAATTAAATTTTAGAAGTGTAATATTTGGTGCAGAAAGACTATTTCTTCTGTGGTGTCAAGAACTTACTCCTTTTCTTGGACAATCCCAGCTTCAGACGAAAGACGCTCTGAATAAACACTTCCCGTCCGAATAATTTTGCCCAATATTCGGCTATTCGGCCAGGCAGTCTGCCGAATATTCGTTATTCGGTTTGTGGCCGCATATACTATTTGAAGCAAGTCTAGTAAAAGGGAATAAACATGCAAAATGACTTTCGCCTCATATATGGATGTCATTTGTAATATCCAATAGTGAATAACTTCCACTTTTTACAAAACCAATAAAAAAGATAATAACATCTTACAATGTACCTACTTCCCGATTTATTAGACAAAAAATGGCGTTAGAATTAAGTCATATTAAAAATATAGTCAAAAAATATATAAATCACTAAATGTAGTGTTATATACTCTTTGGTCGTATTATGTACATATTGCACAGATTTATAATAATTTGTAATCAATTTGTAATAAATCAATTGTGTGTTATTTGATGTGTGATGTATTTAATATTAATTCACCTTTATTATCTAACCTTATTTTATTTTACCTATATTATAGGTAATTATTAAATTATCCACATATCCCATATGCTTAACCTAGGCCTCTTAAGCAAGCAGATAAAAAATATCTTTAAATCAAGAATAACGATAGGAATACATTGAGTTATAATGTACTACGTACTAGAGAAGCTATTCCAAACAAAAATTGTGCACTATTCGTATGTCTTCGCGCATGCGCGGTAATAGTAGAGTCGCGCATGCGCAGTTGGTATAAACGCGCATTGCGCTTGCGCGGTCAGTTTTTGTTATTATAGATTATACGTAAGTAGAATGGTCAGTATGTAATAATTGTTTATTTATATTGTATTGTTAATTATATCGAGTACAATTTTTTAAATTGTTTTTTATTTTGTATATGTGCTAATTTAATATAATATTACATAATATTATGTCAGAATTACATTTTAATGATATTTTTATCTGAATATTTTAAAAGGTATCTATGTCAAATATAAAAAAACGTATTAAATGTATGTTTAACAAAACTTATTAACATAAAATTTAAATTACAAATATATTTATTTAAATTAGAATCATAAATGTTGTAAATAATCGTTCATAAATGCTGGGCACGCGAGAGTTAAAAATGGACGAATTTATTCCACTTTGACTTTGATGTCAAAAGATGTGAAGAAAGGTTTGGTGGATACCGCCACCGAAGTATGTGGTGTAAGTAAGAGAACAAATGAAAGGAAAAGTAATACGTTATGGTGGGATGATGAGGTACGGGTGGAAGTTGAATCAAAGAAGAAAGCATGGTTAGATTTACTAGCAACCAAAGCTGGTAATTCTTCTGGTATGAATGATGAGATTGAAAGAAAAAAGGCAGAATTTAGACGTCTAAATAAGAGAGTAAAAGAAGTTGTTGAAAAGAAAAAGAAAGAAAGAACGGATAAGAATGATAGAAGGATATCTGATAATTTCCAGGCTAACATAAAAATGTTCTGGAAACTCGTAAGAACTGCCAGGGGAAATACAAAACAGCCTATAATAAATGCTATAAGAGACGAGAATGGATGTATTCTGAATGATGAAGTTTCGAATTTAAACAGATGGAAGGAATACTTTGAAAGCGTGTTTATGAGTGAAGAGTCGTATGAATTAAATGAACTAGAAATTCCGAAAGAAGTGGAAAGGGGTATGGAGATAAGTGTAGATGAAATAATGAAAGCAATGAAAAGCATGAAAGCAGGTAAGGCAGCTGGATATGATAGAGTATCACTCGAGATGCTAAGGGCTGGAGAGGGAGTGGTGGCAGGCCTGCTGTACACCTTGTTTAATTTATGTTGGGAATTAAAACGGGTACCGGATGACTGGTGTAAAGCAGTTATAGTACCAATATATAAAGGAAAAGGGTCACAGCAGGACTGCAAAAACTACCGCGGTATCAGCTTGCTTAGTATTGTGGGTAAACTGTATGCTAAGGTGTTAATTGAAAGAGTTATGAAAGAAACTGATGGAAAAATTTGGGATGTGCAAGCGGGTTTTAGAAAGGGAATGGGGTGTACAGATCAAGTATTTTCCATGCGCATGATTGCGGAGAAGTTTTTGGCCAAAAACCAGAAAGTTTTTTGTGCGTTCATGGACTTGGAAAAGGCTTATGACAGAGTGGACAGGAATGTGTTATGGCAAACACTGAACTCATATGGGTTGAGCGCTGGTTTGATACAGGCATTAAGGTCTCTTTATAGGGACTCTAGTGCTTGTGTCAGGATCAATGGGGTCTACTCGGACTGGTTTGGCATCCAAAAAGATGTCAGACAGGGCTGTGTAGCTTCCCCTTGGCTGTTCAACCTATTTATGGACCGGTGTTTGCAAACTTTGAAAGATGAAGAATGTGGGTTAATAATGGGCGAGTTAACCGTCAAATGCCTTTTGTATGCCGATGATCAAGTCATACTTGCGTCATCGGCGGCAGATTTGCAGATGATGGTTACATTAATGAACTGGGAATTGAAAGAAAGGGGAATGAAAGTGAACGCAAGTAAGACGAAAGTGATGGTTTTTGAAAGAGAAGAAAGCAAAACGGTATGTGAAATAAGAATAGAAGGAGAGTTAATTGAGCAAGTGGATGAGTTTGTGTATTTGGGATGTGTATTTAGCAGGGATGGTAGATATGATAGGGAAATAGAACGACGAGTAAATGCAGGGAATAGAGTGAATGGGGCCCTACACTAGAGTATAGTGATACTCTATTATGAAGATCCAGAATGTGTCAAAACAGGCACGTATGGTAATTCATAATGCTGTGTTAGTCCCTACTTTAATGTATGGTAGTGAAAGCTGGGTGTGGCAGAAGAAGCACGAAAGTAGAATAAATGCTGTAGAAATGCGGTCTTTAAGGAATATGCTAGGGTTTAATCTGAATGACAGGGTGAGAAATTGCGTGATAAGAGATAAATGTGGTATGCAAGATGATGTTGTGACCAGGATTAAGAAAGGAATGCTTCGGGGGTTTGGTCACGTAGAAAGAATGAATGAGGAAAGAGTGACAAAGCAAATTTATATGGCAGATGTGAATGGCCGAGTCGGAAAGGGACGCCCTAGAAAAAAGTTTATCGACCAAATTGGCGATATTTTGAAAATGGGCCACGTTAGAAGTACCCTTAACCGACGAGCATGTATGCGTAGATATATGGATGTAAAGGAGGCGAAAGAGGTATGTCAGGATCGTGCCAAATGGAAGTCCGTAGTCTCTGCTTACCCCTCTGGGTGACAGGCGTGAGTGTTTATATTTATATATATGACTTTGATGTGGAAACTTAAAAATAAAATAAAAGAATAATAAGCGGATTTAAACATGGAAATTTTTGCCAAATCATAATAACTTATATATGTTTCTATAAAAAAAATGTGTATAATAATATATTCGTCCTATACTTAAGTACCCACGGAAATGTCGCATCTGAACATATTAATTTCATAATCTATATTCAGTGACACGAGATGGCGTCTTAGGAATAATTTGTTTTATTATTAATTTATAATACTTTTTTATTGAATAAGTATCTTATTAACCGATGAAAAGTAATTCCTTGGTTTTTACTGACATTTCTTGAATTATTTGTGCAATATCTAAGTACATATTTTTATCAAGAGATTTTTTTTAAATCAACACAACACGTGACAACTCTACAAGCGCCTAGCGAGTGACTGATTAAAGTGCAGTGCATGAACCGCAGTTGAGTGGAACAGAGTAGCTGAATGCGGTGTCTCCTCTAGTACGTAGTACATAATAGCTCAATGTAGGAATAGCAAGTTTTGTAATGTGATGTATTTCCTCCAATAAGTGACTTTAATCAAAAATAATATATTTTTTCACTTTTGTCTATAGACTGAGACAAACATTATGGTAAAAAGAAATAAAATGACTTTCGCCTCATTCATGTGCGTCATTTGAAATATCAAGTAGTGAATAAGTTTGACCTCATTTTATGAAACCAGTAAAAAATTTAATGATATCCTACATTGCACTCAGAGTAATTACTTACATATGTTTGCATAGAGAGAATCTACAATTATACGTAAATTGAGTCAATATAAATTGATTAAAACTACTTTTACGGATTTTACCGCGTTTAATTTAAATTGGTTTTTAATTCGAATGTTTCGGGTTGTTTCGGGTGCTTTCCAGCACCCATGATCACAGGGGAATTAGGTGACTGACGTCCCGATGTCAATGATAACCCGGAGTACCTTCAGCTTTTTAATTATTGTTTATGGTCCGATCTATGCACAATGTATATAAATGTAAATATGCATTCTGCATAGATCGGACCATAAACAATTAAAAAGCTGAAGGTACTCCGGGTTAACATTGAATTGGGATGTCAGTCACCTCAGTCCTCCGTGAAAATTAAATGCGATAAAATCCATAAAAGTAGTTTTAATCAATGTGTAGTGTTCGCGTAAATATAAGAAATCATTGAGTCAATATACTTGTCTCACTTTTTCTATGTTAATTTACAAATAAGAAAAAAATAGACAAATCTTTTGAAAGATGTTGCATATAATTCTTGCACGTAAATAGAAATATCAAGTGGTCATCTTTGGTCTCTTTATACTATGCCAAATATGTATGTATGTACACTTGTATCTTCTGATTGACTAAAAAAATGACATCCCTATTATAGTAATATTATATGTGATGTTACTGTACAAGACATGATGTCTTTAATCTATAGTTATTTGGGTCACAACGTTAGCGACATTTGACATCGATATATTCGTTTTTATTTATTTATTATGTCTAAAAATATAAAGCAATTAGGACTAGACTTCTTATTATTTGAGTGATCAAGTAAATTGCTTTCTAAATCTTGTTAGGATTATTAAAATTCAAATGTTTTTTTTATAGGATAGGGTCACAAACAAGCACACAATCCACCCGATAGTAAGTGGTTGCTGTGACCCATGGACATCAACATCTATCCTCAATTGAGTGCAATGCAATGTATGCAGACTGTGTAACCAATAATGTCAGTATTAATATTATTAAAGCTTCAGATCTACGATGGGCAATATGCCTTCTTAAGGCATTGGCAGCTTGCTGCCCTCATAACATACCTGCATTTTCAATAAAGTACTGAAAATCTTTCATACATGCGGCAATCAATTATTAGTAAATATGTATTAATGAATTAATAAGTATTAAGAACCAGATTTTAAAAAATCTTTACTTTTATTAAATCATGGACATGAATTTATTAATAATGTTTTTTGTTTCATTAATGGCACATCAGTAGAGGTGTCTATGAAATGGAAAAACAGCAACTACCTTATTAAAGAAAGAAGGTGAGAATAATAATATAGCTGTCTTATTTTTTACCATGTTCAACATCAAATGTATAAAGAGATCAGTTATAGGAATTTTGTTCTCATTTTAGGACTCTCTCTATGTTAGTAATTACTCTGAGATTGTACTTCTTGATATATTACACAAAAAAATGTGGTTATAACTAAGTCATACTAAAAATATAGTGACAAAATATATAAATCACTGAATTTAGTATTATGTATCTATTGCACAGATTCAAAATTAATTCATAAAAAAACAATTGTGTTATTTGATGTGTGATGTCTACGTTATAAATTTATCTATAATATTGATCATTTAATTGATTTCTCACATTAGTTTTTATATATCACATTTACAAGACCTTTACCGCTATTAAAGAAACTCAAATGTCATGATGCACTTACAATATTCATATTTTGAGAAATTTAAAGTTAAAATAGTTATTAATTTTGATGAAAATGGTAAATATTTTATTTTAATTTGTGCTATATGTTATTTTGGTCACACTTTATTATTTTAAAATATTTTTTTACTGATGTTATGGCTAGAACGAAAGCAAATATTAAGCCTTCTTGAAGTACCCTACTTCCCCCTTTCTTACTTTTGACTTTACCAAACATGTATATTTTTCTATATAAATTATTAATAAATTACTTTTAATAAAAGAAGATCAACAACCTTACCACAAAGTATTCAACAAAAGTGTAAAATGTGTTTAAAAGAAACTTACCACAAAGTATTCAACAAAGGTGTAGAATGTGTTTAAAATACCTTACCACAACCTTACCAACATACAAATAACATTTCCTTAAATTATAATAAGGCTAGCGCTTTCTCCTGGATTTCCCACATACATGATTAGCCAACTGATATCGCCTGTTAAATTTAGAATTACAAGTATCACATTTATATCTTCTCACTTTCAAATGTCTTTCACGGATATGATTCGCAAGACTCTTTTTCAACATTGTCTTTTTGCAATAACTACAAACATCTTTCGCCTTGTGATAACTGTTGCCAGTGTAAAATGATTTAAATTCTATTGTCTTTACAATTTTGTTATCTTTAACTTTTTTCTTTTCAGTGTCTGTCAGTATGCACTTTTTGATAGCAATAACATTGTCGGTTAGTTTTGTCATTTCTACATAAGCATCACTCTGTATTACTTTCTCAACCCACGTTTCATTAGGTAGCTTTTTCTTATGGGGAGATTCCTTGATTTGTAAATTAAAATGTGTTTTCCTTATATGACCTAATAGTACTCGATTCTCACAAAATGCTATGCCGCAAACTTTGCAGCTATATCGGGTACGTGGAGGTTTAAATGTACTGTCATGGATTCTAAAATGTTGTATCAGGTTACGTTTCTCTATATAACTCTTGCCGCAAAAGTCACAAAAGTGTAACTTTTGTGCTTGTTTCCGTGGAGGATTAAACATATTGTCATGGATTCTAAAATGTTGTATCAAGTTACGTTTGTCTTTATAACTCCTACCGCAAACGTCACAAACATGTAACGTTTGTGCTCCATTCCGTGGATGTTTAAACATATTGTCATGGATTCTGAAATGTTGTATCAAGTTACGTTTGTTTTTAAAACTTCTGCCGCAAAAGTCACAAACGTGTAACTTTTGTGCTTGTTCCATGTTAGTTTCTTTGTACATTTGCATTTTATGTACTTTAAGATGGCGTATGTAACAATCATTTCGATAGAACTCCTTAAAACAAAATTCACAAGTGAAACGTCCATTTACTTTGCCATGCCTGTATAAATGATACATAAACTTAAAACGATTGCCGGTTATAGTTTTCTTACAAGAACAACAATAGTAACTGTTTTTTGCTAATTGTTTTCCAAGATGATTTGCAATATCCTTCTTCATGGTTTTATAGTGATCTTTTTACAACTCTTTTGTGAATTTCTCAAATAACTGCTGTATTTTCTTACATCCTTATAATTGACAATAATCTGAAATTATAAAAAGGTACAATATATAACTCAGCAAGCTATGGAGAAGGCTATGCTCGGGGTTTCTCTGCATGATAAACTCAAAAATGAGGATATCTGCAGTCAAACCAGAGTGACCGACATAGCCCAAGGGATTAGTAAGCTGAAGTCGCAATGGGCCAGCCATATATCTCGAAGAACCAGTAACTGATGGGGAAAAAAGATTCCCGAGTGGCAGCCTCGTACCGGTAGGCGTAGTGTAGGGTGACCCCCCACTAGATGGAGTGACGACCTGGTTAGACATGCAGGAAGTGAGGTGGTCAGGTGCAGGTGGCTCAGGACCGTGCTTTGTGGCATTACTTGGGGCAGGCCTATGTTTAGCAGTGGACTTGAAGGGCTGTAATGAATGAATGAATGAACAATAACTGAATAAATTAATACTGGGTTGAATTTACAATCATTTAGCAGGATTTTTTAGGAGTAAGGTATTACATTTGGTAGAAGTTTGGTCCCCAATTATAACAATACCAATCGCATTAAAAGACAATGCACAATGTCACAGTAGAATTTGGTACAATACATAACTGAATAAATTAATACTGGGTTGAATTTACAATAGTTTGGCAGGAGTTTGTAGGAGTAAGGTATTGTATTTGGTAGAAATTTGGTCCCCGTTGGTTATAACAATACCACTCGCATTAAAAGACAATGCACTATTTTTGAGAACATAAAAACAAAATAACATGAAAAAATGAATTCAATATTACTGTGTAAGCTGGATAGCATACATAATTTCATGTAAGTGCGACAATGATGTATCAAAGGCTAGTGTCACATATTTTTGTGGTATTTTTTCTGTGGTATTTTTTCTTCTGTGGTATAATATTTCTGTGGTATTTTTTCTTCTGTGGTGTATACTCTCTTAATAAACCTCTGCGACACGATTTTAAATTTTAACATAATTGGATAACATGTAGCAGAGGTGTACAACAATCCATTTATATATCCCCCCCTTTTAACTAGTGGGTGTCGCAAGAGACAACTATGAGACTATTTATGTGGAAGAAACATGCTGCAGCTATATTAATAATATAGTTGTAGCATGAATAGGTTGAGCCGTGGTAGCTCAGATGGATAACGCTTGCTGTAAATATAACAGAATGCTAGTAACCCGGGTTTGATCCCCGCCGGCAACAAATTTACCACATGCTCAACGGTGAAGCAAAACATCGCGAGGAAACCTGGATGTCTGAGGAATAAGAAGAAAAATATTTCGAAGACATGTAAAGTTCACCCACACGCATTGGGGCAGCGCAGCGGACACTTCCTTGCCCTAAAACCCTCTCAGGAATGAGGGGAAGCCTGTGCCCAGCAGTGGGACATATATAGGCCGTAACTTTACTTTTACTTTTATGAATAGGTTGACTCAACCAAAGGACCACATTCCCACAGAATACATACATAATGTTTCGTACAGTGAGTGTAGACAACCGGAGACCCTTATTATTGGAAACGAGACTTCCATCTTAGTCCTTACGGATAACAACACACCCGCATGTTAATTCGAAATCGAGGATAGAAATAGATGTCTATGGGCTACAGCAACCACTTACCATCAGGTGGACTGTGCGCTCGTTTGTCACTCTTATCCTATAAAAAAAAACGCTAGAAAACTTTTATGAATTCTGATTGACGGTGATAAAACCGTCTTGTTTACGTCTGACTATGAGACTGACCGGCAACGACCAGCGATGTCTTAAATGTGATAAGTCTGGTACTAAGCTAACGATTAAAGAAAATACTGATAAAAATATTAATAAAGGTTACGCTTACACAACAATCTTCACGTAATGCTTAGGTACGTTGTTATATTCAAAATTAAAGAAACTCTTTATCTAAAATCAAAATAAATTTACTAATTACGTAAACAAAACAAACTAGGATCTAGGAATAAAATAAACGAAAATAAATGATGATAAATGAATAAAATATTGTTTTGTGATGACGTGATGCATAGATAATATATATATTATATACACAGTAATCCACAGTAATCTATGGATAATATAATATATGACTATGATTTCAGGTATACAAAAAGTACTCTGTGACTATGACGTGACGTGATCTATGGTGATGACTGCTAATAGGTTTCTCCCGTAGACAGAGAATGCTACAAGAACCTCGAAATTGATACTCATATCATATTATTAAAAAATGTCCGCCATCTTGGATATAAAAATGGATGATAACATTTAAAAATAATAAAAGCAAGCGCGCCCTAACCCTGGAAGTCGTGTCCCGAGCTACTAACTAATACGATTGGCATAAGCAGATCGGGCTCGTCCTTCCCGCGTCTCACCCCACACACCCCGCATGATTGCCCCGTCTAGACGTCTTAGTCGGACGACTGTATGGATTTATAGACTGTGTTATTACTTAATTCTTTTTTACTATCAGTACCTATCTAACAAAAAAAGGAAATAAATTCACCTTTAATAACTTGTTTCTGAAATCCTTCGGTAATTTTAAAGAATGATATATCTGAAACCTTTTTTTGGGCATTTGGCATCCATCCACGCAACATTTATAGTAGGAGCGACGTTTTTCCATTAAAAATTATCAAATAGGTAAAATAATATAAATAACACTAAACAAAGACTATTTCAACAAGTATTTACAAAAAAAAACCAATTACGTAAACACCGTTAAAAAAAGTTTATCGACCAAATTGGCGATATTTTGAAAATGGGCCACGTTAGAAGTACCCTTAACCGACGAGCATGTATGCGTAGATATATGGATGTAAAGGAGGCGAAAGAGGTATGTAAGGATCGTGCCAAATGGAAGTCCGTAGTCTCTGCCTACCCCTCTGGGTGACAGGCGTGAGTGTTTATGTTACGTTAAAAAACTCAAAACAAACATTCGATCGTCTACAACGCGCTAGCCCCGACTGCGTATGTTACCCTGGGTGCCTAGCGATTGTAGGTAATTATTTCACGCAGGTAGCAAGAGTGACAGGGGGCTGGTAACAGTTAGTTCAGTATCTTCTTTCTTCAATATTAAAATACAACCTACGTAAATACAGCCCACTAAGCTCTCATTCATTACACAATAGTTTCTTTAAGTTTATTAGTCAGACAGATATCACAATTTTTTAGTTTCTTCTTTCTTCACCACAGTAAATTATAATAAATAATTAGTCAAATACAGTCCACTTAGCTCTCCATCAACTACAATACATATCAATGATAATCGTTAATAGCAGTGTTCCATTTCAGGCTTACTTCACGTACTAATTTCTAATTTTATAGCTAGTTGTGGGGTAAATTTTTCCTCACACTTGTAACCCTAAATATAGTGACGTATTTACTTTTGTCCCTTTCTGCGACACGCTATGGCGGAGTCTATAGGATTCTCTGTCTACGGTTTCTCCGTTAGTACTCTTATTAGTTTGTGGGTTTCTCTGTCTACGACTATTAAAGTCATTGAGTTATACACCACTAGAGGAGCAAACCACATTACCACGCGTCGAAATAAGTGTAACCACTATCCAAATGCGACGACGTAGCTTTGAAATTAATAACAATTTTAAATAAACATATTATATCTATCTCATTTATTCAAGTTGCGAAAACAATATGGTCGCTAAAATTAGATAAAGATAGACCCACAAACATGCAATGGCGGGTTGGTGTGGCTTACTCTATGAAATTTTACCTAAAATACGCAATAAAAATGAGTTTTTTTTATGCTGCAGTTAATTGTTTTTATATTAAAAAAGTATATTTTATTTTAAAATCATATCAATCATCAATCACATAATATCATCAATAACGCAGTAGCGTCCCCTTAGAAAAAAAGGATACAAAGCTTATCAGATGAATAGAAGTAAACATAATGATGAAATAAAACATATTTTTATAAGTATTTTTATTGTAAATTATAATTAAATTACAATAAAAACTAATTACAATTAAATCGTGAAATTATAATTAAAATAAAATTATTAGTATAAAACAGGTAATAAAATATATTTAATAGATAATTCATGAATAAACTAAAATAAGAATAATTAATTATTTTGTATGAAAGTTAAAACGTAGTTTTTGTTATAATTTCCAAAATATTTAAAATCAGAGGTAACAAATTAACTTACTCCATTAATTATATAGTCTCCCATTAATGTAGGATAGTCACAAATGCAGAAAAGTAGCAACATTGAACCTAAATGGCAATATTCGATAATTTTATTTAATTATTTGGGGTTTTTTACGTTTATATGATAACAAAAACTAATGTGTTGAAAGTGATTCCGCTTGATTTATTACGTTTTTGTGACCTTGAATAGCATTCTTTCACTACGCATTTACCCATTTTTGTCGCGGCTCAACTCTGTCGCCGTCACATGGAACACTGAACTGACGTCAGCTAGGCATATGGCTGTGGCCATATGTGCATAGGCAACGCTTTGGCGCGGCTATTACTGATCTAGTGTAATATATTTATATCAATGGCTAAAGTACTAAACACGCGAGTATAGAGGTAAGGAGGACAATTTCCAATAGAATAGTTGAAAATGTGTCCATCCGTAAGCAGTAAATAACAGTTCAAAAACTCTCCTGGTTCCTAAAATATCAAATAGATATATTTGGAGTTTCAAAAGGGATGTAATGATATTATTATTAACTAGCTTGCCAGGCAGACGTTGTTCTGCCCTTTTCGGCAACTCTTTGTCATGTCCTATTAAACATACTTACATTCGCAAAAAAAATATTGTGGGTCAGTCATGAGCAAAAAACTATCCTTTCTCTCAAATTGGACCAAACTGCACACGGTGTGCAAATTTGATTAAAATCGGTTTAGTAGTTTAGGAGTCCATCGAGGACAAACAACGTGACACGTAATTTATATATATTAAGAGGGCCCTTCCCGACCCGTCTATCGTCAACGCGAGTATGGTTAAAAAGCATGTTGTTTCATCCAGCGCAATGTTAGAAAAAGAAGGAAAGCGAAAAGAGAGAGATAGCGCCTGAGCGCTCGGTTGGCGTTCGGTAACATTTGCCGCTGACTCGCGGGCGGTCGACCGCTAGTCTGTAAGCCATTCATGATCATGACAATAATATTGAATTGTTCGCACGCGTCTCGCTACTATGGCCCCTAAAAAACTTTGTTACACTTTACAAACAATACATAAAACGTCAGAAGTGATTGAAAATTTAGAAAAAAAAATATCCTATACTATTAAACGAGCAATTCTTGTATATATATATATATATATATATATATATATATATAATCGGGATCTCGGAAAAGGCTCTAACGATTTTCATAAAATTTAGTGTCCAGGGATTTTCGGGGATAATAAATCGACTTTACAAAACGACTCAACGAATAAAATCGAGATATAATCCTTATCCAAACAAACTCGGTGTTATATTCACTAATGCCAGGTTCGTATTACATTATAAAATCACTAAACCTTTCGCAAGCCAAATCAGTGTCCGGTATAAAAAACAAGATCGTTGTAGTAGGTAAAATAGAATAAACCAAAAATAAAATGCAACAGCACATTCGCTTACGCGCAGTCAACGAATTCTATACCTGCTAACAATTCGCGGGAGGCCCGAGAGCCGAGCGCGGGTGCACCAGCGTCTCACCCCGCCACAACCCCGCACGACTCGTCCCCCGCATACCTCACCACCACTTGACTAACAAGCGAGTGAGAACGCGATAACAGTCAACGAAAAATAGTGTGCGGAAATTTCATAAAACTTGATCCAGGAAATACGTGTTTTTCAGTAAGTCTTACTGATAAACACGTATACGTATACATACACTTAGAAACTCCATTAAATTTTCAAGTTTTCTATCAAAATATTTTTATTGGTTTTATTATTTATGAGTACATTATGAACGGCCAAAGTTCAGGTAATTTTGTGCAAAAAAGCAGATTTTTGTAGGCTTATACTGAATTTGTTTCTCCAAATTTTGATTTTTTGTTTTGACAGAAACTTAGATATAGTGCACAAAATACCTATTAAATCAAAAATTTCAAAGAAATATCTATTACAACGCCATAATCATGTACGAGCGTTTGTATGAAAAGTAAGACGGGTTGGCTGCTCTTAAGATAATGCTATTCGCATGTTGGTATCCCATCGACTTTATGCTGTTTTGACATAATTATATTAAATGATACGTAATTAAAACTAAAATTAAACATAATATATGTATTCTTACGATGTATAAAGTAGGAATTGCGTTTAATTGCAGCCTTCGCCATTTCCCTTCGTTAACAAATTAATGTTTGGAGAATTGTTTTGAGCAAATGTGGCTATTCTTGGTGCAATGGTTTTGTGCCCTTGCAATTACTCTCATCCAGTTTTTTTCCGATTCTTTATCATTATTAGGCATATTAAAACAATGAAAATATAAAGAAGAATATCGATATGGGGTTGTCGACTTTCCCGATATGTCTTAAAACCACATCATTATTGATTAAAACAAATTGTATATTTCATTGTATTTTAGCGATTGCATATAACAAATACAGCCTCATTTTTACAAAAACCGACTTGTTATATTTAAAATAAAGTGAAATACAGTTTACTTACAGTAATTTAATTTAATGAATTTTAATTCTTGGATAATAAAATCGTACACACCGGTGGAAGCTTACGAATTCTGAATTATAAACCAACCAACTTTCTTACGGGGAGAATGGGATTTGCATCCTAGTATAAAACAAGCAATCTCTAACGATATATTTTGTTTAGAGATATAATTTTATAATAATATTTTAGTAAAATATTAAAGACAACAGACGTCAAACATCACAATAAATAATACGAGTTGATTTAAATTACATTTGTCAAATAAATCAGCCGGTACTATCTTGAACAAAATAAATACGATCTTATTAACTTCTTTATTTAGTAGTGTATAAAGAGACCAAAGATGACCACTTGACCATTCTTTTTCTACGCATGAATTATACGCAACATCTTTGAATATATTTGTCACTTTCTGACTTATTTGAAAATTATATTAGAAAAAGCAAGACAAGTATATTGAGAGAGCCCACTGTAATATTGTGAGAAATGAATTAAACACGCGCGCTTGATCAAGAAGTTTATTAAAGACTGCCATACATAAATCAGTAACTTTACTAACATTGTAATACTACTTCACCTCGGGGGTGGATAAAAAAAGTTCAGCATACTTAACACATAAGCACAAATAGGTTACTGATTATTTTTATAAGATTGCTTTCTCAATGAATCTTTTTGTTCTATCCTTATGCACTATGTCTACTTTTATTATATTATAATTATACTTATTAATTATTTCTAAGAATCTTAACATTTGTTCCTAAATCCTCCAGGACTTTAAAAAGTCCATCAAGAATACAATCTAATTTACAAGCACATTCATTTTTAGTTAAAATAAGTTCATCCCTGTCATAGAATACAGGATTACATTTTTTATCATATTTGTTTTTCCTTATTTCTTTACAAGCTATCAAATTATGTCTTGCATCTCTTAAGGCTACCTGTTACCTATATTTCAAACCTAAAGAATAATTATCCGAAATAATTTGGTATAAAACTTTCACAAGTCTTGTTTCAAATTATTAGGCAAACGACATGGCCTGTCAAATAAAAGTTCAAATGGTGTGTATTTTGTTTTTGTTTACATAAGTATTATAACTAAAACAACAGAATGGAATCCAATGAGACCATGAATAGCCCGTATTGGTGCTATAAGTTCTTAAAAATGTCCCTAAATGCTTATGAGCAATCTCAAGCAAACCGATTTATTAATGGTGGTAGGCAGTTGACGTCAACTTTTGTATATTTAATAAGCTACACACCTGTTCCATAACTTGACACACAAATTCAGTTTCCCTATCAGTAGCTAAGGAACTAGGTATACCGAATCTTAGGATAAAATTATTTTCAAAAGCTTTCGCCTTATGTATAAATTTTCGAGCATCCGCACCTAATCCTGGCCAATATATCTTCTTTTTATGTTATTAGCCATCGAATTTATTCCAGCATGCCCACTGGTGGGCAACAAATGATAATCATTCAAAATGAATTGTTTTTCTTTATCGTCGTAAATTCTTTCAATTCCTTTCAGAACATATATTCGGGGACTGGTCCACTCATTTAATGTCTTAATCTTCTATATAAACCTTGAATAAATTATTCATTTTTATCATCTTTTACTATGCATAGTTCTTTTACTTTTATTATCTCACAAAACTCTTTTAATTTAGTTGCAAATTTGCGAGAAATGCAATCTAAATTCAAGGTTTATACACAATAGCATTTTACTTGGCACAAAAATAGAACAATCTCGTTCTTCCTTGACTAAGTCTCTTTTTCTAAATCCTTTTATAATATCTCTTTTCATGAGTTTTATTTCAATGAAATCATACGGTTGTCTTAATGATTCCACGACTCGTGGTTGATCAGGCTACTCGTCAGTGTCATTATTAGTCACAAGCACTTTCTTGTTTGCATCATTATATCATTCATCTTTCATTCTTCTCTTTTGCGCTCTAGTCATCACAGCCAAGACTTGTACATTCATATTCTTTAACTCACTCGACGTTATACAAATTCTGGACAGTGCATCTGCCATAACATTCTCTTCTTCTACCTTTCACATAAAATATTTTAAAATCATATTCTTGAAGAATTAATCGAAACTTTATCAATTGACTAGATGGATCTTTCATTCCAAATAAGTAAATCAAAGGTTTGTGGTCTGTCATTATGGTAAAAGTCCTGCCAAATAGGTATGGTCTAAAATATTTTACTGCCCACACAATTGCTCTTAATTCTTTTTGTATAACTATGTAATTATTTGCTGTTTTATTTAATGGCCACTAATTTATGCGATTGGCTTCGTATTTTTATTATACAAAACTGCTCCTACAGTTACATCAGATGCATCTGTTTGCATCAAGAATTCATTTGATTCAAAAAGTCGGGGTGTTGAAGTATTGGGGGTATTATTAACGAAGTTTTTAGGATATTAAATGCGATCTGACCCTTTAAGGTCTACATTTTAAGGGACAGGAATTCGTCTACATTTTAAGGGACAGGATAATGCTCCAAAACTCGGGTATTTTCTAGATCAGGTGAGACACCGTTGGCAGACACGAAATGACCAAGATACAGAATTTCCTTCTTCAGAAATTCGCACTTAGTGGGATTCAATTTTTATACGTGGTAGAGCCATGCTGCAGTTATATTAGTAGTATAGATGTAGCACGAATGGGTCGGCTCGACCGGGGAAGGACCACGCTCTCACAGAATACCAGCGTCAAATAGTAGCTTAATGCTGCTGTGTTTCATATGGTGAGTGTAGAGAACCGCAGACCCTTTTTACTGGAAACGAGGCATTCCATCTTAGTCCTCACGGGTGACAACGCATCTCCATTTTGACTCGTAATCGAGGATAGATATACTTGTAGATGTCTATGGGCCACATATAAAAAAAATAATTTACCTTTCTTAGTCGTTAGAAAACATCTACTAAATTTTGGTTCTGAATAGTTCAGGATCTTCCAAAAATTATTAAATCGTTCAAATAAATGAAACACTTCTCGAAAGTTAATCCTGAAATAGCAATTGACATGACTCTACTAAATGCACTGCAAGAAGTTTTAAGCCACATTGGTAGACGTTTTAATTGATAATGTCATGTATTAGTCGAAAATCCTGTATACTTTCGGCTTTCTGGTGCCAGTGTCACCTGATAATAACCTAGTTGTAAATCTGAATGGGTGAAATATATAGAACCTGATAATGAATCAAGAATACGAGTGATGTTCGGCAACGGAAATTTATCATCTACAATATTTTCATTTAGTTTTCGAAAATCAATTACTAAACGCCATTTTTGACAACCATCAGATTTTTTTAGAAGTAGTAAATTTCTAAATTTATTAATTTCTAAATTTCTAATTTCTAAATTTCTAAATTAAAATTAAAATTCAAATTCATTTATTTGCCAGAATGTATATGTACAATAAAGTATGATCTTAAATTATGAATAATGGCCCATTTACATTCTACCATTTTATATGGTGTGCAAATATTTAATTAGTATACACGCAAAAAAAAATTACAAGTGGGAATTCAATTAAAATGTGACATTGTTTAATGGTTGTTATTAAGTGTTAATGTCCATACTTTCATTTTGTTTGTAATTAATTAATTATTAGATATATATCAATATTACTGACTTTGCACTTATTTTCCACTAAAAGACATAAATTCGTTTAGATCGTAAAAACATTTTTCTTTTAACCATTGTATTAACTTTTTTTTAAACGTGGTTAAAGTTAACTCTTTAAAGTCGTTGGGTATTTTGTTATACACCTTTATAGCATTTACGTAAGATTTCCTTTCATACAATTTGAGCCTGCATTGAGGTAAGTATAATTTATGTTTATTTCTAGGAGCTACATTTCGTTCAGTTACATCTATTTGCCTTTCAAAGTGTTCAGGATGCTGTTTTACAAATATGCATATTTCTTTAATGTACAAGCATGTTAATGTTAAGATATTGTACTTTTTAAACAAGGGCTTACAGCTATCCGTATACCCTGCTCCATAGATTGCACGCACACATTTTTTTGTACTCTAAATACTTTTATTATATCTACTGAATTGCCCCACAATAAAAGACTATATGTTAGTACTGACGAAACATATCCGTGATATGCACATAGAGCAGCATCAGTTGATACCGTGACTCGTAATCTCTTTATTGCGTAGACAAATCTGTCGTGTTTGTCACAAACGTAATCGACATGTGTTTTCCAGTCGCAATTTTGATCCAACATTTTACCCAGAAATTTAGTACTTGCTACTTGTTCGATAATCTTATCATTATATTTAACATTAATATTCAATAGTTTTCTCTGGTATGTCTGAAATTGGATCATTTTAGTTTTTTCCATATTAATCTGTAAATTATTACAATAAAGCCAGTTTATTATGTTTTTGATTGCTTTATTTATCTCTGTTTCATATGTATCTGCATTTTCGCATTTCACGATAAGGGTTGTGTCATCAGCAAACAAGATTGTGTTATGGCGAGTGATATTAGGGAGATCATTAATATACATGAGGAATAAGAATGGTCCCAATACACTGCCTTGTGGCACGCCAAAGTCATTTATCTGATTTTCGCTTCTGTAAAACACTTTTTTGTCTTTATTGACTTTAGATATTTCCACACATTGTTGTCTCTCACATAAATAGTTTCTCAACCAGTCGTTAGCTTTACCTCTTATCCCATATTTTTCTAATTTGTGTAAGAGCAATTTATGGTCCACGAAATCGAACGCCTTTCTCATGTCCAGGAAGATTGCCGCAACTGGAAGGCCATCATTTATGGCCTGGGTGACAATTTTAATCAAATTAAAACATGCTAACGAGGTTGTACTATTCTGTTTAAATCCAAATTGCTCCTCTTTAAGTAAACGATGACTTGTCGTGAATTCTTAAAGCCTTCTCAGCATAATCTTCTCGAATAATTTTGACAATATGGGTATCCGCGTGACTGGCCTATAATTATTCATTTCGTATTTTTTGCCTTTCTTAAAAAGTGGCTTAACGATTGATTTTTTCAATATACTTGGGAAGGTACCTTCTTCAAAAGACATATTAATTAAATAACATAGGGGTTGGCATATGTATCGTGCAGATAATTTAATTGCAGTGGTTATTATGTTATCAAATCCTACTGCGTTCGTATTATTAAGACTTTTAATTATTCGAAATATTTCCATAGCATCAGTAGGTTTAGGAAATATTGTATGGATATTATTAGTCGTGATAGTTTTTTTTATTTCCTCAACATTATATTTAAAATTATTGTTATTTATCAAGTTTATATAAAAGTGATTAAATATGTCACTTATTTTCTTTGGGTCGTCATATATCCGATTATTTTTTATTATTCTGTCAATTTGTGTTTTCGTATTTTGGTCGTCAATATTTTCATTAATTACCGCCCATGTGGCTTTACATTTATTTTTATTATTGTCGATATATTTCTTACTTTGTATCTGTCTCGATTTATATATGCACTTTTTAAGTATGGAACTATATGATTTATATTTTTATTGAGTATTTTTCCCTTTGTTTTATCATATTGTTGACTAAGGTAGAGATATCTTTTCCTTATACATGATTTTCTAATGCCCTTTGTCAACCATTTATGGTTCCCTTTTTTAGTTGCCCTTTTTATTGTGTGTATTGGGAAGCAAAGATCAAAAAAAAGTTTAAATAAATCATGAAATTCAACAAACACCTCTTGTAAGTTATTTTTTTCGTATACAGTTGAGAAAATAGGAGACGATATGCAGCTACAGAACTTGTCCATGTTTTCTTTACTATAATCTCTGACATCCTCATACCAACTGCATATTTCATACGTTTTGGTCGTTTTGAGCGCAAGTGTTTGTCCCGTTTCGTGATCAGATAAGGCGAGGTGATGTACCTCGGCTTTAACTTGCTTGATGTTACTTGCTAATTGATCTAGACATGACAATTTTCTTGTTGGTGTTTTAATGTGCAACTCAATGTTAAAATTTTTTAATATACTTTGTAACTCCTCACAACTCTTATTTGGTTTTAAGATGCCCGAGTTCCAGTCACCGCAAGGAATAATTTTGTTATGCTTTTTAGTAATTCTTGCTAGTAACTGTTTTAGCTTTTCAAGAAATATTTGTGGATTGCTATTAGGAGTTCTATATAAACAGATAATCGTAATCTTATTTACTTCTACGCCACAACATTCAAAATTAAATTTACATGTCAAATCATTAATATTAGTAACGTTTTTATATTTCAAATTGTTATTTAACATTATACATACCCCTCCTCGTTTACTGTCCCGTGAATAACAGTAGTATGGGACTAGACCATTTACTTGTAGATTATAATATATCACCTTTAAGTATTTTTCTGTTCTCTTAATATATTTCAGGATTTAAAGCTTGTGGCAAACGATATGGTTCCGTGTAAATAGGATTGATGTTATTTTTTAGTTGTATAGTTTGTTCACAAATATTTGTAGTTTCTAACTTATCGTCAGGTAAGAAGAAAATGTCTGAATATTTAGTGCAAATATTTTCTATATATTGCTTTTATTCTTTACTCAAATGTTTCATTTCTAATAAAGATAATAAGATATCACTTCTTTCTGAACTACAAATATTTCAAAACCTCTTTTGTCGTCGGGCTACGAACGCACTCTATTACGTCCGTAACGCCGACCTACACCGAGACTTAGAGCACCCGAAAATTCAGCAATTCTTAAAATCACTCTCTGAGAACTTCTTCAAAGCCTCAGAATCCCACCCGAATCACCTCATTCACGAGGCAACTGCCTATAATGGACAGAAAAACTATTACGGTACTAATATATAAGTCAATGAGATGGACATACATAATTACTTGTATTTATCTTATAAACAAAACACGCTTAGTATTAATATATAATCATCATTAAAAATATAAAAGTTGGCAAAAATCAGTCATGTTGAAGTTAACAAGGCATTTTAATTAATATTCAAAGTCTAAAAGATAAAAGTGGATAGGATTGTGTCCCTTCTACTCCATTCAACCTACGATTTGATATGTTGGACTTTTGACGGACTCCTGTGGTGGGCTTAGTATTTATTAGAATATATAATATTCATATTATATTTTGTTCTAGGACTAAAACTGCTATATTTAGTATCCAGAATGTGTATTGGATCTTTAACTTGCATGCGATGTATTAGACGAAAACTTACGTTCAGAGATTAAAAAATAAAAGGCAGACGAAAGTTTGATATTTTATTTTAATAATGTTTATTGGAATACATTTATTTCAACACACTCTCTTTCAGGTTGCAGGTAAACTATAAGACAAAATACTTTGTAGCCTCGAAATCAATCAATTTATTTCATTTGTTTCTTTTTTAAATGTTATGTGTTTATTGGAGATTTATTGAAAATGGGCCAAATTAGGAGTACCCTTAACCGACGAGCATGTATGCGTAGGTGTACGGATGTGAAGGAGGCAAGAGAGGTGTGTCAGGATCGTGCCAAATGGAAGTCTGTAGTCTCTGTTTACCCCTCTGGGTGACAGGCGTGAGTGCTTATGTATTTATGTATGTATGTGTTTATAAAACTAAAATAATCATTAAAACAAAAATAAATAATAAACTTGTAAATAGTGCGCAATATTTCATTATAACTTCTTCTAATTACTTACACAGGAAGATTTACACATTATTTTTGAAAACCACATTTATTATTTCTTGTATATGATTGATGTAATTAAAAATGAAGGCAAATATAACGTAGTTTCATTTTGCTAATTAATTTTATTATGTTTTTATACAAAAAATATCAAATTTTTGTATGAAGGTCAAGTGAGCGTTAGACGGACGGCGGTTGCTTTTCACAGCACAGATTCAGTTAGACCAACATTCCACAGGTAGGTATAGAATTAGAAATGAAAATGAAATGACAACTTTTCGATAGTGTTGGATGCGTTCATAAATATTTATTTTATTCAAATGTACAATATGCAACGTAATTAACGCACACCCTCAGACACCCCAATTAGTATATTATGTTATAACCATAATACATGCACTGAATTTTTAGTTAAACATTTTTATGCTCTGATTATTTATCAAATTAGTTATACTAATTCCGGAAGAATGTTGTGGTCACAGTATTTTAAAAGAAATTTATATTTTTATTTTTTATTATAATGGATTTCCGCATAGTAACGCCTGATTCTATCAATTATCTTAAAAAGGATTTCTTTTAATTTAATCTCGGTGGAACGTGGGTGCTCCATCCGATGTTTAGAACAGGTTGCCGAGGTAGGCAACAGTTACGACAGTGAAGTTTCGAGCTTCCTTTTATTTCCATGACCCGTGGCCCGCAGTGGATTGTGACTGATAAAGGAAGAATATATATAGGGCGGGGGAAATTTAATTATTTCAAAACATACTTTTATGTGTAAAAAAAGTCATATCAAAACATTAAAACAATTGATTTAACTTTTTGTTGTTGTTATTAAACAAGCCTGATTGGTTAAAATAGTGATAAATAACAAAACTACTGAAAAGAAAATAATCTCGGATTGGAGGCGACTAAATATAGTCCAGATTAATCCTCAAAAGTCACAAGTTTGCGCATTTACGGCTAAAAACAACCCCTTTGTCGTATCTCCTCAGTTTCAAGGCACTCCCCTTGTTGCCTCAGCCAGTATCGGAATCCTCAGCGTCGACATATCGAGTGATGTGCAGTTTCGTGGTTACTTGTATGAGAAGGCTAAATTGGCCTCTAAAAAGCTTGGCGTGCTCAACAGAGCGGGACAGTATTTAATAGAGGCACACCGCCTGCAACGATATAAGGCGCAGGTTCGGCCGCACATAGAATACTGTTCCCATCTCTGGGTTGGGGCTCCCCAGTACCAGCTCCTTCCACTTAACCGCATCCAGTGCAGAGCGGCCTGAATCGTCGACGACCGAGTGATTTCAGATCGGCTCAATTCACTAGCGCTGCGAAAAGATGTTGCATCCCTTTGCATTTTCTTTTGAATCTATCACGGGGAGTGCTCTGAGGAATTGTTCGGATTAATCCCAGGCACCAAATTTCATGAACGCACATCGCGGCAAAATTCCCAATACCATTCACACCATTTGGATGCTTGACGGAACACCACTGTAGATTTCACTGGGAGTTTTCTTTCGCGTACGACCTCTCTGTGGAATTTTTTACCACCGGCGACCGATGCAACTTAAGGACCTTCAAGAAAAGAGCTTACTCCTTTATAAAATGCCGGCAACGGATTTGCAATCCCCCTGGTGTTGTAATAGTTCATGTATATCATGGTAATCACTCACCTGATGGTAAGTGATTACCGCCACCCGCATGCTCGTTTGCCCCCAGTCCTTTAAAAAAAACGACGGGTTGCACTCCGGGAGTGCCGGCAGAAGTGAAAACTTGAATATTAACGTTGTGTATTTTTGATATTTTGGAACGGTTAGGGAATAATTTTGCACTTTTTTAAAATTGCTTTAATTATCTGTATAAAAGTACTTTATGTGGTAGAATACAATATTTATTTATTGCGATATCGTACACAAACATTACAATTTATATTAATTTAAAAAGTTTCTCTCAGAAAAGGCGGCGTACTATCAACTTTCCAACCGTCTTACAAATTTTCGATCAGGGTCATGTGTCCTGACGCGAGTTTAACATTTTTTACCCATTACAAAAAGGTGTATACCGGCGCTAAAGAAGTTTTCACTTCAAAAAATCAAAAATTATATGTCACGTCTACAACTAAGTCAAATCTAACGACAACCCATATGTTAAAATTCATGAAGCAGTTTAGGCGACAGAGCGTGCCAAAGAAAAAGACATCCATATATGCGTACACAAAAAACATTACTCTTCTTCTGAAGTAGCCAAGTAAAATAAAGAAAGGTTAAACCATGAAGGTTAGAGAACAGGAGAACGATCACTACGTACTAAAGCATAGCCCGCCTATCCTTGAAAATTGTAGAATATATAGCGGCGCTGACGTCGGTGAGTAGTGAATGCGAAGTTAGCTGTTTTTGAGTACAAGTAGGTGAAGTTAGTTGAATATTGTACAAATTTTCATTTCATTTTTTCGTAGAAAATTTTCATGCTCCGTAATTTTGTAATTTTTGACAAAAAGAAACATAAAAAATGGAGAAATATTTTATTGGGCGTTGATGTGCAAGTGGTTGAGTTGATCAGATGATCGGAAAAATAGACTGAAAATGACTTTTATTGACTGCACTTAGTGATCGCAGCGCCTCACTGATGGTGTCCATATTTCTGGGACACTATTTTATACGGCGATCGTTCTCCTGTTCTCTAACCTTCATAGGTTAAACTACAAACAAATTATGTATTGACGGAGTAAGAATATCCACTACCCTCATTTTGTCAAGTATTGTGGGTATTGTAAGAGACGTCACAGTGAAACTAAAACTGAAAAAGGGAAATAGGCAGTAGCATCTTTTTAATAACAACTAAAAACGACAAGTTTCTTTAGAATCAATGGTAAAAGACAGAATGACTTTCAATAGGTGCCATCTGTATTGAATAAAAATTAATTATATTCTATTCATAATAAATTAATATTAAGCCAGAGAGAAATGTCAGTTAAGCCATCTTTAAACAAAAGCAAAATTTAAACATTCTATACATATATTATACTTTGCATGGATGGAATATTAATACTTTTACTAAAATTAGAAAACATACTGTATCTCAAATATACATAATATGTCAAGCCAATTAATGTGACAAATAGCCATTTTAAAATAGTTAATTATTATGAAAGTCATATTTTTTTATAGAAGGGGCAAACGAGCATGCGGCTCACCTGATGTTAAGTGACTACCGCCGCTCATGATCAACCGCAACACCAGGGAAATTGCAGCTGCGTTGCCGGCCCTTTAGAAAGGAGTAAGCTCTTTACTTGAAGATCCCCAGGTCGTATCGGTCCGGAAAAATCGCCGGTGTTAAAAAATTCCACAGAGAGGTCGTACGCGGAAGAAAACTCCTTGTGAAACGTACAGTGGTGGACCGCCGAGCATCCAGATGGTGTGGATGGTATCAGGACATTTGCCGCGTAGTGCGTTCACGAAATTTGGCGGCTGAGATTAATCCGAACAATTCCTCAGAGCATTCCCCATGGTATATGCGAAGGAAAATGCAAAGGGATGCAACATCTATTCGCAGCGCTAGTGAACCGAGCCGATCGGAAAGCACTCGGTCATCGACGATTCGAGCCGCTCTGCGCTGGATGCAGTCAAGTGCAAGGAGCTGGTACTGGGGAGCTCCAGCCCAGAGATGGACACAGTATTCCATGTGCGGCCGAACCTGGGCCTTGTAAAGTTGCAGGCGGTGTGCCGGCATGAAATACTGTCCCGCTCTGCTGAGCACGCCAAGCGCCTTGAAACTGAGGAGATACGACAAAGGGGTTCTTTTTAGCGATTAACGCGTAAACTTGTGTCTTCTGAGGGTTAAACTGGACTAGATTTAGTTGCCCCCAATCCGAGACTCTATTCAGCAAAGACTCGACTTCAAACACAAGTTTGTCCCGGTACTCGGAGACGTTTTCCCGAGAAATATTGGCACGGCCATGCTGCATAGCATTGAATGTTACATATCATTGATATGCAGAAGAAACAGCGTTGGCGATAGCACGCAGCCTTGTGGAGCACCAGCAATAATAGGCTTGTATTCGGAGCTTGCACCGTCTAAAACGATCTTGATGTTCCGATCTGCAAGAAAGCTGGTGATCCAATTGCACAATTTCTCTGGAAGCCCATAGGAGCTTCGAAAGAAGCGCTTTGTGCCAAACCCGAACGAAGACCTTCGCAATACTTTATATAGAAGAAATGCACTGATATAGTGCTCTCCGACTATTTCGTAACATTAAAGCTATATACATAAAGCACGCAACAATCTTTTATACCATTATTACAATGCTTTTACTAAAATTAGAAAACTTACTGTATCTCAAATATACATCATATATCAAACCAATTAAAGTGACAAATACCCATTGTAAAATAGTTAGTTATTATAAATATTACAATTTACAACTTTATATAAAAGAAATTCACTATGTCACTCTCGGACTATTTCATAATATTAAAGAGAATAAAGCATGCAACAACAACAACCTCCTTTTATACCATACTACAACGCTTTTACTAAAATTAGGCAACTTACTCTATCTCAAATATACAACATAATATTTTTGACCAGACAAATAGCCATTGTAAAATAGTTAGTTATTATGAATATTACAACTTTATATAAAAGAAATTCACTATGTCACTCTCGGACTATTTCATAATATTAAAGAGAATAAAGCATGCAACAACAACAACCTCCTTTTATACCATACTACAACGCTTTTACTAAAATTAGGCAACTTACTCTATCTCAAATATACAACATAATATGTTAAACCAGACAAATAGCCATTGTGAAATAGTTAGTTATTACGAGGGTGGATTGAAAAGTACTCGGCCTAACCAAGAAAATAAACACATACTAAATCAGTTATATTTTTATTTTTCTACATAATCACCATCAAGTTCAATACACTTTTGCCATCTCCCCTTCCAAGCATTTAGACCGTTGAAAAAAATGATTCTTCCTTAGAGTCAAAATATGCGTCTACAGCTGCTTTGACCTCGTCGTTTGTCGAAAATCTTTGACCTCCCAAGTGCTTTTTTAGGTTAGGGAACAAAAAGAAGTCTGATGGTGCCAGATCAGGTGAATACGGCGGATGCGGTAACAGTTCAAAGCCACAGTTGTGAATTTCAGCCATTGACTGTACTGACGTGTGAACACGGGCGTTATCTTGATGAAACAGGACTTTTCTTCTGAGCATTCCTCGACGTTTTTCTTTTATTTCCTCTCGTAAACGACGTAGTAAGGTGCAGTAGTAATCAGAGTTTATAGTCTGACCCCTTTCAAGATAATCAATCATAATCACATCTTTCGAGTCACAGAATACTGAAGCCATCACCTTATTTGCCGACAAAATCGACTTAGCCTTTTTAGGGGGTGGTGAACCAGGTCTTCTCCACTGTTTTGATTGTTGTTTTGTTTCCGGTGTACAGTAATGAAAACATGTTTCGTCCATAGTAACAAAACGATTCAAAAAATCATCTGCATCGGCTTCAAATAACTCCAAACAGTCGCGTGAAATAGTCAATCGCGTCCTTTTCTGTTCAACTGAAAGCAGTCGCGGAACCCACCTCACAGACACCTTGTGGAAACCCAACTCGTTGACAATGATGTTTTGAGTTCGTTCATAAGAGATGCCTATAATCTCGGCTATCTCTCTAATTTTTAATCTGCGGTCTCCCATTATTAAATCAAGTACTTTTTTAATATTTTCGTCAGTAGTTGACGTCGAAGGCCTTCCAGAGCGGGGTTCATCTTTCACACTCTCTCTACCACGCTAAAATTCTGCCATCCATTTTTTGACGGATGAATATGACAGAACACAATCGCCTAATGTACTAACCATGTCATCATGGATGGCTTTTGATGATAGCCCCTTCTTATGGAGGTACTTAATGACGGCACGCTGCTCGATTTGCTCCATTCGCGGAAATTATGTCCGATTACTTTGTTAATAAATTTATAAAATCACAACTAATTATCGCACACGTTTCGAACTTCACACAATGAACTAGTCTGAACTGAACTAAATAATGTGGGTAGATTTGATTTTTAGAATTGAATGGATCTGTGTTAGGCCGAGTACTTTTCAATCCACCTAGGTATGAATATTACAACTTTATATAGAAGGAATGTATTATGTTACTCTCTTACTGTCTCTTAATATCACATGAATTGCTGTAAGCATGAAGATCATATAAGTTTTGTACGATACAAACATGAGATAAGGGTTAAAGGGACAACCCTCCAAATCCCATGGCCACACCATACACCACAGCAGTTATATGGGGCGAATCTCTTAGAAGACTTATTTATTCTACTCCCTGTCCCATATGGTTACTCTACCTTTCTGGGCATGACAAACAAATTATAACGCCTTAAGTAGTAGTTGAAGAAAACGATTCATTACTACTCATCATATTATTAATACACACTGCTCTTCTTGCTTTTCCTTACATACATTTAATATTCATTTCAGTTTTAATAAATTTTTGAAATTCCATAACATTATTTATTATGTATTTATTTATGTTGCTTCGACTGCCAGTATTCTTTAGTAAATCTCTCTGTGGTTTTTGATATGACCGAATCATCACCAGTCAAACCAAAAGTTGTGAAGGGTTGTTTTTAACCGACTTCAAAAAGGACCTCTATTCGAGTGTAAGTTTTTGGGTTGTTTTTAACCGACTTCAAAAAGGACCTCTATTCGAGTGTAAGTTTTTTTGTATGTATATTTCGCGATATCTTTGCAGATTGTAAACCAATTTTGATAATTATTTTTTTATTAAATAGAAAAAAAGAAACAATCTACTCCTAAGAAGAGGAAATAAATGACTTCTTTTTTTTAGCAATTTGAAGTCGTTTTTTTATTTTTTGTTAAAAGTTATAATTATTTAAGATTTACATTTTACATTCTCATAGAACAGATGCAGAGTTTCATCATCATCATCATCATTACAGCCTTTCACAAGTCCACTGCTGAACATAGGCCTCCCCCAAGTAATGCCACAAAGCACGGTCCTGAGCCACCTGCATCCATCGACTTCCTGCATGTCTTACCAGGTCGTCACTCCATCTAGTGGGGGGTCGCCCTACACTACGCCTACCGGTACGAGGCTGCCACTCGAGAACCTTTCTTCCCCATCGGTTATCGGTTCTTCGAGCTATATGGCCGGCCTATTGCCACTTCAGCTTACTAATCCGTTGGGCTATGTCGGTCACTCTGATTTTACTGCGGATATCCTCATTTCTGAGTCTGTCACGCAGAGAAACTCCTAGCATAGCCCTCTCCATAGCTCGCTCAGCGACCTTGAGCGTCCTCATACGGCCAGCAGTGAAGGACCACGTCTTCCTAATAACAACAATAACATAAAAAAACTGCGGTCGCCAACCCGCTCGCCAAGCGTGGCAACTATGGCAATATACCCCCCATGAGATGCAGAGTTTAGGATGCAGTAATTTATGTATAGTTTAAATTGCAAAACCTGCTCATTCAGTTATTTTTTTTTTTTTTTTTTTATAGAAGAGGGGGCAAACGAGCATGCGGCTCACCTGATGTTAAGTGACTACCGCCGCCCATGATCAACCGCAACACCAGGAGAATTGCGGGTGCGTTGCCGGCCCTTTAGAAAGGAGTAAGCTCTTTTCTTGAAGGTCCCCAGGTCGTATCGGTCCGGAAAAATCGCCGGTGGTAAACTATTCCACAGAGAGTTAACTTTAACTGCAATGCATCAATTAATCTGAGGGATTTCATATTGTTTTTTGTATCGATTAAACTCATCGATGGTCCCCGGAAGCTGATCCTTTTGATCTATGCAACTTTATTCGATTTAAAATATCATATATCACTTAGCGATAATATAGCCATCTATAAGTAAAAGATTTTTGGAATTGGTACACTCTAGTTCATTACACTCTACATGTAAAGTCACTAACTAACAAATTTTACCTTTTTGTAATAGTTCCCGGATGACCGAGCTTTGCTCGGTTTTTTTTTTTTGAAATTACATTTAGGTACAAATTACATACCGATGAATAATATTTTTTGATTTAATTGACATAATAGAAAAAAGTGAACTGGTTATTTGAATAAAAAATCCTGAGTGCAATTAGATTAATTAAAATTTTCGTATTTTTGATAAATACTAAAAAAAACCGGCCAAGAGCGTGTCGGGCCACGCTCAGTGTAGAGTTCCGTAGTTTCCCGTCCGTCACAATAAGTGTTCCCACTTATGAGTTTAAAGGTGAGTATCCGTTATGTTCGCGCTCCAGCAGCGCTCCGCGCTCCTGCAACTGCTCCCGGTTGGGTACAGTTGTTTCCATCCGAGTTCAAAATAATTTTCCTAGAAAGTCCTTATAAAGTTCTACTTTTCAGATTTTTTACATATTTTCTAAACCTATGGTTCAAAAGTTAGAGGGGGGGGGACACATTGTTTTTTACTTTTGGAGCGATTATTTCCGAAATTATTGACATTATCAAAAAATGATTCTGGTAAACCCCTATTCATTTTTAAATACCTTTCCAACAGTATATCACACGTTAGGGTTGAAATTAAAAAAAAATCACTTCCCACTTTACATATAGGGGGGCTACCCTAATTAAACATTTTTTCCCGATTTTTATTTTACCACTTTGTCGGCGTTATTGATACACATATTGGTACCAAATTTCAGCTTTCTAGTGCTAACGGTCACAAAGATTAAGCGAGGACGGACAGACGGACAGACAGACATGGCGAAACTATAAGGGTTCCCAGTTGACTACGGAACCCTAAAAAGGGCTCGAAATAATAGATTTTCTCACAAAAGAAGGGAACTTGAAGAAAAAAGGAAAAAAAGTCGGACTCAAGACGGGACGCGAACCACGGAACACCGATATCACGCCCGAACAACATCCCATCTGAGCTATTACGATCGTTAGTAATATGTCAAAAATTACCTTCTTATATTCTAGCGGTTTTTTATTGCCTGAAAACACGGACAAAGAGACATTTTCTAAAAATAAATCCTAGCTAGATCGATTTATTGCCCCCGAAACTCTCTGGACACTAAATTTTATGAAAATGGTTGGAGCCGTTTCCGAGATTCCGGAATACAGGAATTGCTCGTTTAAAGGTATAGGATAAGTATTGAGTATATATATTAATTAACTCTTCTTTAAACTTATATTGCAACATAATTTCAACCTATTGTCTGATCGTGGTATGTACACATGATTAGTTGATTAGAGGCATGTCTTACCTCATAACTATAAGCCTTTGCTAATTACCTGATCATAATTGTAATATGTTCTATCTTGTATGCCATATTAGATAAATAAATATATCAGATACAAAGGGAGTAAGAATTTACTTTAGGAAAAATCGATGGGGCGGCGTTTTATTTTAATCTCTTTTTAGCGCATTTGCATCAGTCGCAAAATCCTTCACCCTAAAATGTAATCCTGGAACTGTTGATTATTTGGTAACTTTTCCGGGAACAACATCAATCCTTTTTCGCTTTAACTCTGCATTATTAGGATATATTATAGAGAAAAACAATTCCATTATTTATTATATTGGTATACCTTACTGTTAAAACAACAATAACAAACTATATTACTTACTTATTAAAAGACATCACTTCCAAGATAAAATTCACTGTTTCATCCTTTCACACTACAAGTTAGCACCATTTTTAACAACAGAAGTTACAAAATACGTACATTTATATTAAGCTCTCACGCCTGTCACCCAGAGGGGTAGGCAGAGACTACAGACTCCCATTTAGCATGATCCTGACACAGCTCTCTCGCCTCTTCCATACCTATATACTTACGCATACATGCTCGTCGGTTAAGGGTACTCTTAATTTGCCCCCTTTTCAATAGATCGCCAATTTGGTCGACAAACTTTCGCCTAGGGCGTCCCTTATCGACTCTGCCGTTCACTTCTACAACATAAATTTGCTTTGCCACTCTTTCGTCATTCACTCTTTCTACATGACCAAACCACCGAAGCATTCCTTTCCTAATCTTCGTCACAATATCATCTTGCATACCACACTCTTTTCCTATTACACAATTTCTCACCCTGCCACTCAGATTCAACCCTAACATACTCCTTAATGACCGCATTTCTACTGCGTTTATTGTACTCTCGTGCTTCTTCTGCCCAACCAACTTTCACCACCATACCATACGTTAATGTAGGGACGAACACAGCATTGTGAATTGCCATACGTGCCTTTTTTGACTCATTCTGACTTTCCACAATAGAGTGTAATAATTATTGCACAATTTGCCATTTTTTAAATAATTCGCATGCAGCGACGCTTGACACGAAAATTGGAAACGATTGTTTGTGTTGACATTTTATAAGTGTGAATTGACATGTTAGTGACATGTTAGTGGCTACACGGGCTCCGCCCACTGCCTCGTTCTATTATGTATGTATGTATGAGTCATTAGAACTTAATTTGCTCATATTCGCGTTATAAAATAAAATGATGTGTCCTACCCAATCTGAAGAGCATCTCCCGACCTCCCTCAATTGCATGCACTAACCCGGTCAGCCACCACTCCCAGTACCACGATACTCAACATCACCACACTACGGACGACACACCACTCTCGATAATACGTTTTTCGCCTCTGCACGAGTCATCCACAGGTGAAGTAGTATCTACGGTGGCTGAAGGGTAAGTGAGCGGCGAGCCGAAACAGTTGCTATTTATACAACTCGCTGATCAACGGGTTGTATAAATAGCAGCGTGTGAAGAGCGGAGAGAGTGCGAGAAGTGGTGGTGATGGGATTAGTGGTGACGAAGATAGTGTCAGCCGCCGCAGAGTTTACTTCATTTGAGGATACCTCGTGTAGAGGTGAAACACATGTACTATCAAGGGTGGTGTATCGCTCCTAGTGTGGTAGTGCTGGGAGAGGTGGGGTTGGGATTGGTGGTGCTGGAAGTGGTGGTGAAGGGGATAGTGCACGCAACTGAGAAAGGTTCGGAGGTGGGTGTTCTTCAGACTGAGCAGAACACATTGTATTTTATGGGTATTCCGGAAATGAGCAAATTAAGCTCTTACAACTTCAATATAATGGATTTTTGCAAATTCATGCCTGATTCCTTTAATTGTCGAAAAAGTTAAGTATGTGGGTGTAACAATCGACCAAAAACTACTAACGTAAAAATCTCACCTTAGCAACGTAGGTCATACGGCTAAAATTGTTTTAGGTAAGTGCAGTCGTATGGTTGGGAGCAACAGGGGCTTGAGTCCCAGTATGATCCCATGGCTGTACAGTAGCATAGTGAGGCCGATTATTAGCTACGCCTCCATTGTCTGATGAACTTGCCGATGAGCTCGCACGGGAGGGCATAGAGCACACAATTTGAAACTGAGCCATTTTGTGGAATCTCATAAAGCCTAGCCCAATTGATCCTTGAAACTCTTTATCAAATCTGGTCTGATACACGAGGCTTAAAACATTATAAAACCTTAAACCGGACCTTTGATTGTAAATTCGCTTCAAAATCCCTGGGATTAGGTAAAAATAAACTTCGCATTCTGGCAAGAGCTCTGACTGGGCATTGTTGTTTTAAAAAGCACATGTCCATCCTGGGACTAAGCAACTCAAGGATGTGCCGGTTTTGTCAGTTAACGGAAGAAACGTTCCTGCACATCCTGACTGATTGTGGACTCTCAAGATAGACTCTTAAGATTGTGGACTCTCGCACAAACGTAACACATCTGGGAAAAATTCTACTTCGCCCGGAAGTGAAATTGCTTACAGCAAAGCAACTCCTATTCACTGAAGACATAGGGCTTAGCAGTGAACTATAGCCATAGCAGCGATCACTTGATCTTTTAGGTCGCAGTGATACTGGTTTTTCTAGACTTGCATAGTTTCTCGCACAAAAAAGCTATGCAGTCTGAATCTATGGATTTATCAAAGGTGTCGTACTGTTTTAAAATTTTGTCAGAATTTAGAAACAGTATCGAGCCTTTTCATCTGCTCTAATAACAGATAGATCCAATTTTTAAGCTCGATCCCAAAGAAAGAAATTATTATTCGTGTACGACGAAGCCATAGTTGAGACACCAACTGATCCTAAAGAATTGTTTAAAATGAACGTTTTGCACCCTGTAATTGATACAATTAAAAGTGCATTGGTTACTTGACTTAACTATCAAAATTCCATATGAACACATTTTTATACGAAATTAAAATAATTCTTAAAAGGTCCAAGAGCCTTTGTTGATTTGCAAATTAGTTGAACAGATGGGCATAATGTGATTTGTCTAGTTGTAAAATGATTCAGGAGCTAATGAGCTTGAACGCATTATTTAAAGATCTTCAATTATCAAAGCCACATAAAGTTCTCAGACTTATTAAAAATTATCATTGGCAGGATATTTTTCCCAAATGTGTATACAACACTTTTAGACTTCGTATCTTGCTGACTATACCTGTACTATAACTGTCGCTAAACGGAAACGAAGTTTTAGTACATTAAAATATTTAAAAATTTACTTACGTTTCTACTATGTGTCAGAAAATTCTATTGCCCAGAAATTAAATTATTCTGAATTAATAAAAAAATGTTTAATATGGAAAAGGCACAAATAGTCCAACTAGGTAAGTCCAACTTCGACCGAGAGGTCAATCGACGGATTCAACTCGGCTGGGCCAGCAGCGTTCGGGAAATTACGACACATCTTCTCGTCAGGTATACCTCAATCTCTGAAAACTAAAGTGTATAACCAGTGCGTGTTGCCAGTGATGACTTATGGATCTGAGACGTGGTCCTTCACTGCTGGCCGTATGAGGACGCTCAAGGTCGCTCAGCGAGCTATGGAGAGGGCTATGCTTGGAGTTTCACTGCGTGATAGACTCAGAAATGAGGATATCCGCAGTAAAACCAGAGTGACCGACATAGCCCAACGGATTAGTAAGCTGAAGTGGCAATGGGCCGGCCATATAGCTCGAAAAACCGATAACCGATGGGGAAGAAAGGTTCTCGAGTGGCAGCCTCGTACCGGTAGGCGTAGTGTAGGGCGACCCCCCACTAGATGGAGTGACGACCTGATAGGACATGCAGGAAGTCGATGGATGCAGGTGGCTCGGGACCGTGCTTTGTGGCATTACTTGGGGGAGGCCTATATTCAGCAGTGGACTTGTGAAGGGCTGTAATGATGATGATGATGATGAATAAAAAAAATTGCAAGCGCATAAGCCCGAAAGCTGGCCATTTATGCTCTTCATTAAGTTTGTTGTTGGTAGTTCTTTTTAACATTGTCTGCAGAACAACAGTTTAAATAAAAGTTGTCGAACAAGTCTATGAACTCTTATTATGACAATTAATGTGTACAACTAGTCACCGAAGCAAGGCAAGCATACTGGCTATGGAGTGTATACTTCTACACTCCATAATAGTGGCATTGTCGAACGCAACAGAAAAGTGCGAGTGCGAAAGGACATTTCTTTAACGCGAATAAGCAGAACATCTCCTATGGCAAGAGCGACAGACACAACTGTGCTTGCCCCGCATATACACCTGTAGATAGAAGCAATTGCATGGTATAGGAACACTAAGGTTATATATTTAGAGGGGCGCGACTATGAGATCTCGCACCACTTAAAAATTTTGCTAGGGCCGCCACCCGCCACTGTTTTTTAAGGAATATGTGACGTAAGCCCCGCACAAAATCGAAACATTCTTCATGGTTACCAAGAGATCGCTAAACAGATTTTTATTTTATTCTTGATAGGTGTTAAGTATTATTTCCACAAAATAAAAGAATGAGATAAAAGAACTAATAACCACGCCGCAATGTAATAAAAAATAACAACTCAGTCAGTACACAAGTCATTTTATTCATAACATTTAAGGTTATATATAACATTGTACATTTAAGTACGTTATTATATAACAACAGCAGTATAAAAATATACTATACCTATTTTTAATATGTAAAAGGCACAAATGAATCATTTATATCGCAATATATGCAATATTTTATAAAATAATATCGATTTTAACTAAACTAAGAAATTAAACTCTGAAATAGTGTAATTTTTTCTATCATCCTGTTAAACGGTATCTACATACATCTTTAATAAGGACCAAAGAAATATAATTATTACAACATTTGCAAAATTTTGATTTCCATAAATTCCAAAAAATGCATGTCATTAAATATTAAAATATATGACAAGTATTTTTTTTTTTTGGAAGGCACTTTAATATCCAGTCTTTAATTTGTATGCGATTTCACACACAAATACATTAAAATTTTGTATTATAGATATGTCTATCATGCATCTTTACATAGTTTGTAATACACTTTATCAACATCAAAGGAAGAATATCTTTAAACATCTAAAAATTTGATGAAAAGCGTATATTTATTAACATACCGTAAACGAAATAGTCACAACCATTGACTTTTATGCGATTAGCCACTAATTTAATAAAATAAATCAATGTCTAATCGCACCGCAAAAAATAAAACTATACTTAATCGTAGATATTATGTATAATAACAAAATATTAACATGCACTAAAATTTTAAAATCTAACATTAGGAAAAACTTTTCGAGTAAATATATTATTTTGTCATGTTCGTCAATAAACTAAGACAATCTACAGTAAATATTTTTCTTTCAAGATGTTTCTCATGTGAACTTGACAGCTTTGTGAATTTTGCGAATACGGCGACGTTTCACCTGTCATCAGATTTAGTTTGGTCATTTTTATTTCATTTGATGCATAATAATAAGCCACAAAATGTGACAGACCAATTGACTAGACATTGGCAGAATGAAAAGAATTTGATATTTTCCTGTCAGATAACCTAATATATAATTGTAACATGACTTTTGGTATCACCTGTGTACCGAAATTACACATGCTTTACTTCCTCCCTCATTTCTTCCATCGGCAAACATGAGGTCGGCAGGCCTTCATCAATTTTTTGTGGATATCCCATGCATTCAAACCAAATTGTGTTAAGAAATAAGGGTGATAAGCACACTATTCACCTGATTGTAGTGAATGGCTCACTGATACAATTATTTTCAATAAAAATGTAGATGCATTGTTATCGCTGAGGACTAAGATGAAACGCATTACCAGTAAAAAGTTTATCAGATTCATGTCACTCACTATACGAAACACAGCAGTGTTATGCTGCATTTAAAATAACTGCATAATGTATATGATGAATATAGGTGTTAAAAGGCCTTAGCATCAACTTTGAAAAAGATGGACTGTGACAATCTCTGTCACACATACTTAAAAATAGTTATATTCTAGGCATGAAATATATCTTTACATTTTTTTTTGACGGATGGAATATGTTTGTATAATACAAAGTTTGTATAAAATAATTAATCTTCTTTCCTTGGTAGAGCCATGCTGCAGTTATATTAGTAGTAGTATAGTTGTAGCACGAGTGGGTCGGCTCAACCGGGGAAGAACCACGATCTCACAGAATACCAGCATCAAACAGTACCTTAATGCTGCTGTGTTTCGTATGGTGAGTGTAGAGAACCGGAGACACTTTTTACTGGAAACAAGGCATTCCACCTAAGTCATCAAGGATAGATGTAAATGTCTATGATCCACAGCAAACACTTACCATCAGGTGAACTGTGTGCTAATTTGTCATCATATCCTATAAAAAAATCTTAATTTACTAAAATAAAGAATTTGATTTTGCCATACATGCATACAACTGTATACTGTTTTCTATATAAATAAGTTACATTTGGCACAAAAATAGATTAACAAATGTGTAGATAAAATCTTACACAAGGAATCCAACACGCAAATTACAATAAGGCTAAAGCTCTCTCCTAGATTTTTGTTTGTATCTCCCACATGTATGATTAAGCCACTGGTACCGCCTGTTAAATTTACTATTACAAGTATCACATTTAAATTTTCTCACTTTGAGATGTTTCTCTCGAATATGATTCAAAAGACTCTTCTTCAACATTGTCTTTTTACAATAATTACAAACAACTTCTGAATAATGTGTGATATCAGGGTAATATGTTTTATTGTCGGTTGTCTTACTATTCACGTCTTTTTTCATTTCGTCCTTCTCAGAATTTATTTGTGAGCACCTTTTGATAGCAATAATATTGTCTGTTATCTTAGTCATTTCTACGTAAGCATCACTCTGTATTACTTTCTCTACCCACGTTTCATTGGGCAATTTTTTTTCATGCAACAATTCCTTAACTTGAAAATTAAAATGCGTTTTTCTTATGTGCCGGACTAGTAGGCGATTTTCGCAATATTCTATGCCACAAACTTTGCAACTAAATTGGAAATTTTGAGGTCTAAATGTACTGTCGTGGACTCTAAAATGTTTAATTAAGTTACTTTTGTTTATATAACTCTTGCTGCAAACATCACAAATATACAACTTTTGTGTACATTTCACGTTAGTGTCTTGATGCATTCTCGATTCATGTACTTTGAGATGGCGGACGTAAGTGTCACTTCGGTAGAACTGTTTTAAACAAAATTCACAAGTGAAACGTGCACTTACTTTGTTATGTGTATATATATGACATTTAAACTTATAGGAAGTACCTATTATATTTTTCTCACAAGTACAACAGTAGTACCTGTTTTTAGTTAGTTGTTTTCCAAGATGTTTTCCAATATTCTCCTTCATTGTTTTAATCCGATCTTTATAAAACTTTTATGCTGCTGTATTTTCCACATACTTTTGTTGGGAAACAATCTGAAATCATAGAAAATAATGTGTAACTAGATAAATCAATGGTCTGCAGATAGTGCCATGTGGTGATGGCGTATAAAAAACCATCACCCCTATTTTGTTCTGTGGTTACCACAACAATCTTTTGGGTGCTTGTAGATGGTTGTAAAACTATCTTGTTTATGCCAAATGTAAAATACCTACACTGGTGATGAGCACCAGTATTGAAGGTGCAAGGTGTCTTGTACTGAAATTGACAATTTTATCTGCCATACATGATAATTAACGCAAACCCACCTTAAAATGGGTTTAGGGAGAATTCAGAGACAATCTCAAGTTATCTAAACTTCACAATGGTAGAATAATAATAATAATAATAATAATAAAAGAAGAAGTAACTAGAATCTGGAAAATGAACAAAGTATATATTGTACCGCTGGTTCTCTCCAGTACCCTGATCCCGAAATGTTTGTCTCTCTCCCTTAACGATTAGATCTTCCTGAAAATAGTTATATTACCATGCAAAAAGCAGCCATCCTCAACACGTGCAGTATAGTCCGAAAATTTTTGCAAGAAGACATCTCGGATTTTGATTCCTAAATGGATGCGCACTTGGCTTAGGCCCGTGAACATCTCTTAAAAACCAAGATTTTACGAAATCTTGAGAAAGAAAAAAAAAAGAAAAAAAGATACATAAAAATAATAATAATAATAATATTCCACAACCATCACACAACGCCATCTAGTCCCAAGCTAAGCAGAGCTTGTGTTAATACTAGACAACTGATAAACATACTTATATATTTCTAAATACATAAATATTATAGATAAATTACACCCAGACACAGAACAAAATGATCGTGCTCATCACACAAACATTTGTCCTGGGTGGGAATCGAACCCACGACCTCCGGTATAGCAGTCAGGGTCACAACCACTAGACCAACAGGCCCTTACTGGTTGTCCAATCTAGTTACATTTTTTATATTTTAGTTTAGTTTTTTATATTATACAATTATATTATATTATAATGAATTATTTGAAATTGAAAAGCAAACTTTTAAGTTTAAACTCAAGATTGTCTATGAATAAATGGCATTACATTATCATTTCTTTTTCCATAATAAAAAAAATAAAACCAAAACTTTAAATTATCATACAGTCATATTCCCCATATAGTGTCAAGAATGCTGGCTACATTCCATGCTGCTCTTATCACCAGCAGCGACAAGTCATAGATTGTGTTCCTTTAGGAAGTTCATGGCACTTGGACCTCAAGGACTGATAATTTTTTTGGTAAATTTTAACATAATTGGATAACGTGTAGCAGAGGTGTACAACAATCCATTTATATATCACCCCATTTTAACTAGCGGGTGTCGCAAGAGACAACTATGAGACTATTTACGTGGTAGAACCATGCTGCAGCTATATTAATAATATAGTTGTAGCATGAATAGGTCGAGCCGTGGTAGCTCAGATGGATAACGCTTGCTGTAAATATAACAGAACGCGAGTAACCCAGGTTCGATCCCCGCCAGCACCAAATTTACCACATGCTCAACGGTGAAGCGAAACATCGCGAGGAAACCTGCATGTCTGAGGAATAAGAAGAAAAATATTTCGAAGACATATAAAGTTCGCCCACACGCATCACACAGGATGCAGCGCGGCGGACACTTCCTTGCCCTAAAACCCTCACAGGAATGAGGGGAGGCCTGTGCCCAGCAGTGGGACGTATATAGGCCGTAACTTTACTTTACTTTTACTTTTATGAATAGGTTGACTCAACAAAAGGACAACATTCCCACAGAATACATACATAATGTTTCGTACAGTGAGTGTAGACAACCAGAGACCCTTATTATTGGAAACGAGACATTCCATCTTAGTCCTTACGGATAACAACACACCCGCATGTTAATTCGAAATCGAGGATAGAAATAGATGTCTATGGGCTACAGCAATCACTTACTATCAGGTGGACTGTGCGCCCGTTTGTCACTCTTATCCTATAAAAAAAACGCTAGAAAACTTTTATGAATTCTGATTGATGGTGATAAAACCATCTCGTTTACGTCTGACTATGAGACTGACCGGCAACGACCAGCGGTGTCTTAAATGTGATAAGTCTGGTACTAAGCTGACGATTAAAGAAAATACTGATAAAAAATATTAAAGGTTACGCTTACACAACAATCTTCACGTAGTGCTTACGTTGTTATATTCAAAATTAAAGAAACTCTTTATCTAAAATCAAACTAAATTTACTAATTACGTAAACAAAACAAACTAGGATCTAGGAATAAAATAAATGAATAATAATATTGTTTTGTGATGACGTGATGCATAGATAATAATATATATACACCATAGATTACTGACTATACTAGAGAATATACACAGTGATCCACACGTGCCATTAGCGAAACAAAAAATGTTGTCGATAAATCCATTTAGTCTACGACTTAATAAAATTAGGGAGTTTTATTAGGTAGTCCGGTTGTAATACTTATTTATATCAATGAAAGTTTATGGAAGCTTCATCTGTCATCTTACGGCAAAAACGTAAATAATGCAGAATTTCGTACAATTGTTGTATAATTTAAAATATATCGGGGTAAGGACACTACGGACTCTACATAAATTCAGTGGGTATATGCCCGCCAAATCATTCTTAGCCTTATTAAGAATTTAACAGTGAATAATAACTGTTTGTTTAATTGTCACTGGGTTTGCTTTACGTGGGCACTATTACGATTGTACTAAAACAGCGGCATGACCGCGGACTGCCTTTTCTTTTGTCGTTAGATCATAACACTTACTACTACTGCTATCAAAAATCCACTTCTGAATGTAGGGGGAATATACGCCATAGTTCCCACTCTTAGCAAGTGGTTTAGGGTTAGCAACCGCAATTTTTATTATTTTGTGTTATTATCAAGAAGATACTGTATTCCTATTACCTGTTTCATTTCCCTCTGCCGACTTTTACGATTCTCATGGGATAATAAAAGGTTCTTAGAGCTTCTATGTAATAATATTTATTATTTGGTAGGAGGTAGTCTTTTCTTTTACACCACCACTATACGGTATCATCAAGATCCTGCCTTAACTTCATGATTTCGAAATATATTTATCCAAGCAGATAAAGCTTTGTTGAATATAGTTGTATTGAAATAAACATTAATCTCATTATTATTATTTAGTCGATGGATTCCCGCTAAGCAAGTGGTAAATCTATATAAATTAAAGTCGAATACCAAATGTATCGTGAAAGTTAGAGAACAGGAGAACGATCACTACGTACTAAAGCATAGCCCGCCTGTCCTTGAAAATTGTAGAATATATAGCGGCGCTGACGTCGGTGAGTAGTGACTGCGAAGTTAGCTGTTTATGAGTACAAGTAGATGAAGTTAGTTGAATAATGTACAAATTTTCTTCGCCGCATTGGTGAAAAAATTTTCATGCTCCGTAAATTTTTAATTTTTGACAAAAAGAAACATTCTAAAATGGAGAAATATTTTATTGTGCGTGGATGTGCAAGTGGTTTAGCATCTGATCGGGAAATTAGACTGAAAATGACTTTTATTGACCGAACTTAGTAATCGCAGCGCCTCACTTATGGTGTCCATATTTCTGGGACACTATTTTCTACGGCGATCGTTCTCCTGTTCTCTAACCTTCATGAAATATATGAAAGATCATCGCTTGAGAACGGCTGGACCGATTTTGATAAACACTCACACTCACAATTCGGATCCGGTAAATAGCGCTGTTGTCGAGATCTAGAAAACAGTCGTGCGAAGCCGGGGCGGATCGTTAGTCAGCATATAAAATTGGGATTACAAATTAGATCCAACTCAGTTATGTACCGTGTGTCCGTCGAGATTTAGTATTCATACCTCCTTCCCTATTAATTTTTATTTTGCGAAACTATAATCTGTAATGTAATATAATAATCTTCATCATTTGATTTAGAAAACAATTTACTTACTTGATGGTCCGATAATAATAATTCTAGTCCTATTTTCCTTACATTTTTAGACATATAATAAAGGAATAAAAATAAATAACAAAAATCGTTTCGATCAATGTCGATTGTTAATAAAATTGCGAACGAAATCACCGTGGATTAACTCCTCCCTTAAAAATCCCGTGCAGTCGCATGCGCCCGGCAGATCCCGAGCGCTCGCAAGAGACCGCACCCACCCACAGCATTTAAATCCATTAAAACTTATATTTAGAGACGACTTTTCTATGAAGTAGTTTAGCATTATATAATCTATACAAAATTCTCTATCTTGTGGTCTAAACAAAAGTCAGGTATTACTTCATTACTAAAAGATTTTATTGTATTTTGATAACAAAAAGAAAATATACCAAGCGAATGTCGGCAGCGTGAAAATCACATTTATTTCTATATATTACTCGAAATTATTTACGTAAATAGATAAATTATATTCACACAAAAACTTTCATTATAATTTTGTAATAAAATACTATACTAAAACACTAGAAAAATCCAAAAATCAACACAATAACATTCACGCGAAAATGGCTTACGAAATAAACGTAGATCATAAATAAATATTTATAAGATAACTTTTAATACGAAATATTTTTATTGCACTAGAGGATAGAGTATTTCATATTGATTATATAATGCCAAGCTTCTTCATAGAAAATTAGTTTCTATACATAAGTTTTTATGAGTTAAAATGCTATGAGTGGGTGCGACCTCATGAGACCGCTAGGGATTTGACGGAATATGACCGAGGTCGCATGCGACCGCTTGGGGGTTGAGGGGAGACGTCATGTCTTGTAAAGTTATATTATCCTACTACAATAGGGATGTTATTTTTCTAGTAAATCAGAAAATACGAGTATACTTACTCCCACATTTGGCATAGCATAAAGAGACCAAAGATGACCACTTGAAATTTCTATTTCCACATATGAATTACACAAAACCTCTTTCAATAGATATGGCTCTTTTTACCTTATTTGAAAATTAAACTAAAAAAGTGAGGCAAGTATAATGACACAATTTGTGTATAATTGTAAGTTCTCTCTATGCATACGTATGTATGTAGTTACTCTAAGGGTCATGGGCTGGTCCGTATGAAATGATCCGTATGTTTGACATAACTATCCTAAAAATACTACCTACCAGATAATAATATAATAATAATAATCTTTATTGAACATAGATAAAATAATTTTTAATCATATCAGTGTTGTCCTGACTCCTTAACTAGATCATGTATACCAGTAGGCAGGCCCTTATATTCTGATGACAAAGTTATAACACCCTACTTCACCCTCAGGGTTGGATTTTCGAAATCTCTTCTTAGTGGATATCTGCGTCATTAAAGGCAGCTACTGTCTTAAAATATTGTAAAATAAAAAACCAACACCAACCAATGACTGATCATCATCATCATCATAACAGCCCTTCACAAGTCCACTGCTGAACATAAGCTCCCCCAAGGAATGACTCAAAGTACGGTTCTGAGCCACCTGCATCCATCGACTTCCTGCATGTCTTAGCAAGTCGTCATTCCATCTAGAAGGGGGTTGCTCTACACTTCACCTACCGACAAAAAGCTGCCACTCGAGAACCTTTTTTCGTCATCGGTTGTCGGTTCTTTGAGCTATATGGCCGGCCTATGGTCACTTCAGCTTACTAATTCGTTGGGCTATGTCCATCACTCTGGTTCTACTGTGGATATCCTTATTTCTAAGTTTATCGTGCAGAGAAACATAGCATATCCCCCTCCATAGCTCGCTGAGTGACCTTAATCGTCCTCATACGGCCAGCCAGTAAAGGACCACGTCTCGGATCATAAGTCATTACTGGCAACACGCACTGGTTGTACAATCTCGTTTTCAGGATTTCAGGTATACCTGACGAAAAGATGTGTCGTAATTTCCCGAACGCTGCCCAGCCGAGTTGAATCCGTCGATTGACCTCACGGTCGAAGTTGAACTTACTTAGTCGGAATATTTGTCCCAGGTAAACATCGAGTATGTTCAACAACTTCGAGCTTAGTGCTTCCAATAACTATCTATATAACTACTTTGTCCATGTTCATCTATCCCTTTTGAGACACTATTGAGATCATGACCATTTTGCTTAGGTCCTCCTGCAATTCTACTATAAGGACTATATTATCAGTCGACTATAAATCGAAAGTGAGTGATGTACTCGCCATTGATGTTAATAACGTATACTTTCCAGTTAAGTAGCTTAAAAACGTCTTCCAAATCAGTAGTGAAGAGTTTCGGGGATAATTCGTCTCCTGTCTTTCACCTCTCAGTAGTTGGATAGGTTCCGTACTCTGGTTCTGTGCTCAGATAGCCATTGTAGCCTTACTGTACAACACGTACGAATTAACTTGAGACTCCGCTGGAATGCGACCCCCTTCCCGACTCCCCGCGCCGCGTCCCGCGCTGGCCGTGCGCGCTCAGTACCGATAGCATTTTTGTTACGGATACGCGTCTCGCCTCTAGTTCGATATTTTTGATAATTGTTTGTTGTTTGGTTTGGACTTTTGTTTGTTTTTGTTATACTTGAACGTTATTTTATCTGTTTGTTGTTAGAGGGCTTGTGCAGCAACAGGCATATCAAAGGCAACACTACTAAGAATCAAAAACGAGGCGAAAAAAGTTCAGTCAATCTCTCAAGACCAAAATGATGATGTCACAGTAGTATCGGAACCATGTACTTCTCAAGCAAGACCAGAACTTAAACTATCAACTCCAGGAAAAAAAAAGGAAACAGAGCTCAAAAAAAATTGAACTCGACAATTTTGATCTGTGTCTTGTTGTGTCTAAGAAACCTTATCAACAGTTTCTATACAGTACGGAAAGAAATTCCAACATTGAAAAAGATTTTAACGGCTGCAAAAGCAGATCTAAATTTTCCAGGTACGTACCCATATTTATTGACATTTTTTATACGTATTATATATCATACTTTAGGTCATATCATATACAAGGTGACATTTAATTCAAGCATAATCTTGTTAGGGGTGCTAGAACTGGTAATTTGCAACAATTTTATGTATGGACACCCATATGCAAAAGTGAACCATTTCTGAGATATTTAATTTTAAATTATTTTTTGAAAAAAATACCACAACGTCGTTAACTAGAGACTTGTGGACGATAAATCCAACACCTTCTTGGAACAGATGGTTGCTTTCCCGGTGATCGAACAAGTTGCTGGATCCGAGAATTACCGTATTCTGCCCCTCTCTACGGACTTCTGATAATCCTATAATATTCCAGTGCAACTTGTCTATCTCTTCTTCCAGCTTCAGGATATTCTCATTACACCTCAGGGTGCGTGCGTTATATGTTGCCAGGTTGAGTCGTCTTGGGTGGCAACCGAACCCCCACTGGAGATTCTTAGCACCCCCTACCCCGTCGTTACCCTGGTCACAACCGTAGCCAGGAACAGTGGGGCCGCTAGGGACGGGGGGCCGTCTCTTCGTAACTTTCATCATGGAAGTATATTGCCATAGTTGTCACGCTTGGCAAGCAATTACTTGAAAACGGTAAAAATAAAACAATAAAGTTGCAATGAAAACGTGTTGAGGAATGATTCTGGATCATGAAAAGGTCTTTCTTCATTCCTACGAAAACAGAATTTGCAAAACGTTTATCCAAACTTTGATGCAGCAGTTAGCATGGTTTTATGTACACCAGCGACAAATTGTTGGGGTGAGAGAAGCTTTTCTTGCCCAAAACGCGTGAAAAATTATTTAATTTATTTAATTTTATCATCATGAGCCAGATTGTTACGGATATTAAAATATATTGTTTTTAAACTCCAAGCGCAACAAAAATTATTTAATTACAATAACCAAATGTAGGTACCAGGTATAGGTAGGAATGTAGGTACCTAAGTAGTATTAAATCACACCCTACCCCTAATAATACGTGATGAACCTTTATTAGCTCAGAAATATACCCAGAAACTATTTCTTGTGCAATCTTAAGTTAATCTTTGGGTAGATATTTTTAAACAATCTACAGCATTACGGCAAAAGGTGGTGTAATTAGGACGTAATTTCACTGACAAAAAATTGTAATTAATATGATTGTGAACTAGGGGATCGATGTGTCAGTTTCTAGATTATTTTTACAACCGAAAGATTTCGTTAAGAGTACACAAGAAATAATCAAAGTGTGGAAGTCGGGAGGAGCGGCAAAATTTTAAACAAAAAAGCCTTTAACGCGAAATGAAGCGGACAGGAATACATTTGAATTTAAAAAATAAACTGAAAATAGTGATAATGGTTGTAGTGTGGGCTGTTAAAGTGAATGTTCAAATTCAGGTTTCTAACGTGCACTCGATCTTTACGAATCTCTGCAACTTTTTCGTAGCTGAACGAGAAATTGTTAAATATTTGTTCGGATTGATTAGCATCGTATAAGAGAGTGGCCATCGCCCCCCTTTTCATCTGCGCCCTCTTTTCCCCAAAGAGGTCTCTTCCGATACGGCTGAAAGACCTTACCAGGTCAAAGCCGGTCTCAGGTGATGGCACTGAGGTTTCTCAGTGAGTCTCACATAACCACGCAGCCAGCTGCGTGGTTATTTCCCGTAGCACTTTACTTGCTTCTAGGCGCACAAAAAATACGCCATTTGATACAGTTGGCGGCTAGCAAACTAATTCGGAAGAAACACTTCAAATTCGCAAGAAATAAGTTCTTAGTGGTACCCAGCATACAAATGCGCCTGTAGGGTAGAGGATAGTCCAGTCAAATAAGGTATTTTTGATATAATGCAGTTTTAATGATACAAAAACATTGTGGTACAGCCATGCTGCAGTTATATTAGTAGCATAGTTGAAGCACAAATGGGTCGGCTCGACCGAGGAAAGACCACGCTCTTACAGAATACCAGCGTAAAATAGTAGCTAAGCTAGTAATGCTGCTGTGTTTCGTGTGGTGAGTGTCGAGAACCGGAACCCTTTTTGCCGGAAATAAGGCATTTCATCTTAGTCCTCACGGGTGACAACGCATCTGCATTTTGATTTGTGCTCTATGGGCCACAACAACCACTTACCATCAGGTGGACTGTATGCTCGTTTGTCTGTCTTATGAAAAAAGTGTAAAGGTTTTTGTGTCCGCAACCCCCAAGAGCAAGAGTTAAAAAAAATATCAAAAATGTTTTTCGCAATTACTCGAAAACGGTAAAAATTAGTCAAAAAAGTTCTAACAAAAATTTTGAGCTTAAAATTTTACATAAAAAAGTTTTTATGATTTTTTTCCTCCGATCAAAATTAACCAAGTTAGGGAGGTTTTAAGAGTAACAGCCTGGCCACGGGACATTCGCCGTAGCGAAAATTCGCGCGGCACGAACGGCGAGGTGTCTAGCGTCTAAAACAAATGTATAGAAATGTGTGGGTCAAGCCACGCGTAGCGGCGAGTGGCGACGCGACCGTTGAAATTTAGCGGGCGAATCACGCGGGCTACTGACGGCGCTGCGGGTGACAAACAAAAATGTATGAACCAGTACGGCTACGGTGCAAGCCACGGAGTCGGGCGGCAGACGCGGCGAATAGTTTAGGGAACAAAATATTTTAGTTATTTTCGCCGCGAAAAGTGCCGGGCCGACAAAAACAACTTAAAATTCTATCCGCATTGACTTTTATTTCCAATTCTGGTTGAATATTAACAAGAATACAATCGCAGATTTCGACACTCGTTCTGGTATTTACTCGAAATTTTTTCTAAAAGCATTCTATTTGTTGTGGAATTCTCCATCTATAACCCGATTCCTATTCAAACCATGTACTCCGCAATCTCTTTCAAATATTGTGTCTTGAATCAAAAAAACAATTACTTTCTAAGCAATATCGAGATAACTTTGATAAAGACATTTCACTCTCGGCCTATCTGATCGCGGCGGCAAAAGTGACTGCCCGTAGCCCTGAAATCGCGCCGCGCGAATTGTCGCCCCGCCTGTCACTTCGCCGTTCGCGCCGCTGATCCCTGTGACCAGGCCGTTAGTACGTAAATTTTAAAACATCGTAGGTAGTAGAAATATTAAGCGATTTTTCTAAATTGCTCAAGAAATCTAATTTTAATTTCAGGGATGGTGTTGCAATTGGTTATGGGCGGTGGTTGACACTTACCATCAGGTAAGCCGCATGCTCATTTGCCCCCTCTTTTAGAGAAATAATATTTAGGAAATGGACAACAGCGTCTTCTTAATAACGACTAAAACAAAAAAATGCGGTTAAATTGTGGTTGCCAACTCGCTTGTTAATCTTGGCAACTGTGGCAACTATCCGCCCTATGGGATGCCTATTTTCAGTAGTAGATTCCAATAGGCTGTGACGGATAACGGTAAATAAATCTTTATTTCATTAATGAATACTGTTGAACACGGTTGCAGTATTGTCTCTTGGAGAAAGTAGTTCACACCTGTTCATAACTATAAAGCCTATGCCTATACCACTTCTTAATCTGGGAGGGTTACGAACGAATAAAGCTACTATGATGCTACAGTGCACGTGCACTTTTTGAAATCCACATGGCTCCGACACATACTCTCCATTTTAATCATTTTATACACGTACTTGCATAGCCTGCTAAATATATATATATATATATATATATATATATATATATATATATATATATATATATATATATATATATATATATAATTGGAATCTCGGAAACGGCTCCAACGATTTTCATAAAATTTTGTTTCCAAGGGGTTTCGGGGGCAATAAATCGATCTAGCTAGGATTCATTTTTAGAAAATGACGTTTTGTCCGTGTTTTCAGGCAATGAAAAACTGCTACTATATAAGAAGGTATATTTTGACAATGTGTTAATGTTTATAATAGCTCAAATGGGATATCGTGCGGCCCTGAAATCGTAGTACCCTGGTTCGAGTCCTGTCTTCGGTCCGCCTTTTTCCTTTCTTTTTTTCAAGTTCCCTTCAAAAGAAGGGAACTTCTCACAAAAGTGAGAAAATCTATTATTTCGAGCCCCATTTATAGTATTTTTTTAAATACTCGAAAATTTAAATTAAACTAATTGCACTTATGATTTTTTTATTTAAATAACCAATTCAGTTTTTTATATTATGTCGGTAAGATCAAAAAATATTATTCATATTTCATCAGTATGTAATTTGTATCTTAACATAATTTCCAAAACATTGATTTCTAAAAAAAAAATACCGGTCATTCAGATACTGTCAAGCATAATCGTCTATCAACAACAGAAATGCTCTTTTGAAGTTGTAATGTTTTATTAAAGACTTAATTAATACAATTAAAAAATTCAAAATCATGGCTGTCTATAATCCCACAGTTAGTTGTCCTCTTTGGTATCGCTATCCTCAGCCTTCCTAAATGAGTCCTCTAACTTCTTACACAATGTCTTCGTGATTGACTCTACTTTGTTGACTGTCGAATTAGAAGTTATGAATTTAACGATGCTCTTTTTATTTCCTGCCACCGTTTTATGTAAATATTTGTTATACAGCATGTTTTTTGATAGAAATAATAATTTCCTTTCCTTCACTGCTTTAGGTATTTTCTCGGTGGTTGTAACAGTTTTAGTAGTGACAGTATTATCTTCCCTTTTGCTTTTATGCGAGGCGTAATCCAAAAGGTTTAGAATAAAAGGTTTTTCTAATTTGATTACTGATTTAGTTGCGTTATCTAGGACTCCACAATCTTCTACGCAGACGTAGTTTCTCTGACTGTTTTTCATGACTCTTGAGTAAATTACATGATTTGTTTCATTAATAATCCTAAATAATATGGAATCTGGTAACACCTGAAAATATTAGTATAATAAAAATTAAAACAGTTTACATGATAATTTTATATTTTAAAATAATTTCGTATATTTTAAATACGTTCTGTGTTTCATTTAAATCGAGTAAAAAGAAACATGTGTCCAATTTACACGCGATAGAAGTGAACCTTTAGGAAACTAAACTTCGAAAGAATGAGGCGAATGCAGAGTATCATATTATAATAAACAAACCCTACAATTATGTAGGGTTCGTTTATTATAATAATGTTACCAAGTTTAAAATTATATAACTCTACATATTACTTACATATTATACAGACTCCAAGTTTTCAATTTCATCATCGTAAGTACCTAAATATTTTCTAATCAACAAACGTTCTTAAGCCGCCTTACACCGCGAAAAAATGCTAGCACTAATGAAACTGGAATTTTGATATCAGTAAATTCATGTCTTTATCTTGGATTTGCTTGTTTAAAAATACGATCGTACAATTTCGACTCGATCATAATTATTTGCGAAAACACCTCTAAAAATCACTATAGTTGAAATTACAACGAAATTAGTTCATCTATATTATTAATAGTAATATTAGTAATATACTTGCTCATTATTTTCATTACTTATATCAAGATTTTTTTTAAATATTTTACGATTCTGACAATTTCTAAGCGGTCTTAATCGTCGCGGGAGCTACGTAATTTTAGACCTTATGACGGCGTTTTTAAAGTTTTTATATAAATTATGTACTGACTCGGATCAGTACGGGATAGCCCGGAGCCATTATAAACGTTTATTTTCGATGTGTCGTCTTAATCCTTACTGCTCATAGATCATATGCATATACATATGCATATACTGTATTATATCTCATTCTCTCGTAGGCTGAATCCTATAGATGTATGTTTGTCTCTTTTATGCGTCGCATTTTCGTTTCATCGAGTTCCAAATCACAACGATTTGAAAGAAGATTGAAGTGAAAACTTACTTCAATAAAAAAACATTATTATGTCAATTTTAAAGTAAAGCATTGCTCGGTTGCTTTATCGCCATGTGCATCACAGCACTAACATCATAGAAACTAGACGCCATGCACTGACGTGATTGGATATAAGTGAAAATAGTGAATAAAGATACATAAATGCCGTGTTCCGATATACACTGCGAACACTACTCAGTGCTTTTACTGGTAAAAAATTCGTACCGTTGTGTATTGCTAGTAAACTGCCTCAGTATCTTAGGAAAATATATAATGTCATAAATCACCGCCATTTTTGTACTGTGAGCACTGGCGCTTTCGAGGTAAGGTACTCTCAGTAGAGCTTGTCTAAACTGAAATGACGCGCCCCACTACTTAATTAGTTGATTTCGATGTGTGAGTGTAAATATTAATAACGACGCTTCATCTGTGTTTGAGCGTCGACTGCTCCGCGAACTATGATCTGTATGCCTACGTGACGGTCGACTAGTCGCGCGATAAATCCGACAACGCTCTCCTTAGGGAGCAGCGTTGGGGCATTGTATGAAACAAAACGTCCGCTCTCTGCCACCTTCAGGCAATTATGACAAGTTGGACAAAAAATCCGAAACCGACGCGTGCTCCTACGCTTGAGTCTCACCGACAACCGAATGACCAATTACAATGGCATTTGTATATGTATTGCGTCCATATTTTAAATTTGCTTGTGTGCGTTAATGCGATAGTGGGGCGCGTCATTTCAGCTTAGACGATCTATACTTTGATCACGTGTTCAAAAACATAACAGCGCCTAGAGATTTAACAGCTTCCACGAATGATTGTTATTATTATAAATTAATACTGTTATTCAAATAAACTCGGACATTAAGTTTTAAAAGCAACAACATTCAAAGAATAATTTTTCTTGTTGAACAGAAAACGTGTACATGATAAATATTTTCATTTGAAAACAGTGTCGAAAAATGGAGACGACACTGGACTGCGTTCCGTTTTAAATAGCATAGCAAACTAAGAAGGAACGGCTTCACAGTATACTGAATTGACGTCACATTTTACAGTGGTCATGGTGTATATCGGAACCCAGCCATTGTTATAATGTATTATATTGAGCCTTAGGTATTAAAAAAGTTGGTAGTTGGTAGTCGTTATCGTCTGCCAACGTAGACAGAGAATACGTAAATAGACAAATTGACGCCTTCTTTCGCATTCGCACACGAAAAAGATAGATTAAAGAGAAAAATGATTAAAAGATAGATACGTCTTGCATAGAAATGAGACAGAGCGGTGTGATTATTTGTCCCTTTCTCCGTGCCGGTTTTTTTGTTTCGCAAACTACACTTTGCTAAACAACTTTGACAGTTCGTAGCGATCTAAGGAGTTTACAAGTTGGTTTAAGTGAGAAAAAAGAATTTTGTGAGCTTAAGATTGGTGAATCTTGTTCAGTTCAGTTCTTAGAACAATTAAAATTTTTATCTAAATGTATTTAAAAGTCATGAAGATTATTGTATAACCTAAAACTACGTTATCGTCTTTTCTCACTCAAGGCCACGCTAATCATTAGTCTATAGGTTTCTCTGTCTACGTCTGCCAATAAGTTTTTCAAGTTATGATTTTCAGTATGTTTTGTGGCGATTTTTTGACAAGTACAGCGCACTTGTCTATGATATTTATTACAAATTTAAATATGTTTTGCAAAATGAATAACGGTCATGGTACATTTAGGCAAGTCTATTGATGTGCACATATAATTATAAAATGCCAAGTCATTGTAATTAAGGTTTTCTTAACATAAATTGATGATAAGATGATTTTTTGAATAAAGTAATCATTTTTACTAAAGTAATATCCAACTTCAAAGAACTAAATATAATATAATCATTGAAATCAGTTTACGTGATAAAGAATGATTCGTCCATTTGTCATGCCTTTGCATATTGAAGAGTTTGATAATTTCTTAGTAAACCTATCATCAGATCTCGATGTAATTTATACGGGAGTACTTCTGAGGTATCTCCTCTTAAAGAAAAGGAATCATTAAGTTCGGACTACGAGGAAAATTATTTTTTTAAATAAATTGAATTAAAGTATTATTACTGTACTTAATTATTCCAACGAATTGAGATCGGCCTCCTTATGTTGTATGGTCACAGTCTTACCTCAACTAATACAACACCATGACAATCTGTATTTTTTAGACTGTGCTATGGTTAAAAATAACATATTAGGAACATACCGTATATGATGTGAAAATGCGACAACTGTCCCGCCCACCACAAATGACTGCTAACGTTTTTTCGGCATAATGGTCATTATATTTTCGTGTAATTTTCCATTCCGTTTCTATAGGATTACGACAATTTGCTAACAAATCATTAAGATTCATCAAAGTAGGACATAAATCTGATAAATTGTTGTACTGAGTATAGTGCGCTGTGCAAATTTGATTATAATTGACCATAGACATTATTTCGTACGGACATGGTGGAGGCTTTTCTTCTATAACCTGTAATTAATTAATTTAATTAATCTTAGCTATTTTTATTTCATTATTTAGGTTCGTAATAACGGTGTTATGATATCCACTACCCTATATCGTCCCGTGGGTGTCGTAAGAGACGACAGAGGGAAACAAATCAGGAAATGGGCAGACGCGTCTTCCAAACAATCTATCTAGAAAAAACAGCGCCCATCAAGCGTTGCACCTAAGGCGAATCTCCCCTTATGAGGCCGCACAATAGGTGGGACTCCACCAGGCCCACTCGACTTGTTGAAGTCCAGGGGGAAGAGTGCTTTGCACACGGAGGTGATTCCTCCGGGTGAATGGAGATTAACTTACTGTTACGAGCTTGAGGTTCGTGACAATAAAAATTGCCGATAGAATTACCTAAATTAACACTTTAATTTACTTTATACAAATTAAAGTTAAAAACACTAATAATTAAACACACTAATTCACTTAATTTCGCTCCGAAGCTTCGCTTGTGTCGCCGAGTTAAACTCTGTGTGCCCCGATCGCATCTTGCAGCGCCTATTTATTTAAATTAGCAAAGAAACATCCCGAATCTTCAGGTAAATGCGCGCAAAGGGACGAGTTTGCGAGTATAGATTTTCTAGAAACTTAGTTCTTCGGATGGCGCTGTCGGTTGAGAGTGTGATGTCATTCTCTGCAGAGCTCCCCTCGCTCTCGTTCCTGACACTAGATGGCGCTAGTTGACTTATTCACACAACACTGCCCCCTCCTAAGACATGCTCGTCCCGAGCATTATCGGTCCCATAATAACGCGCCAAGCGATCCACATGGACGATCTTAGGAGTCCCTCTTGCGCCTTTCTGTAACGGCTCCGCAATGTCAAGGGCTGTCCTATCCCGTGGTGCACCAATATTGTACAATTTCGGTGCTCCTCTACTACGTGTCTGAGATCCCCGCACAGCCGCACAACTTGTACATGTACGACACCAATCCTCGACATCGTCACGATAATGGACCCAGTAAAACTGTTCTCGGACCTTCAGCAGAGTTCGTTTAACTCCCAGATGGACTCTTGAACGACCATTATGGCACAGCTGTAGAACATTCGGCACTTTAGCTTTAGGGACAACCAATTGCAAACGGCAGCTGTCTCTTCGACCATTGTCCCATTTACGGCACAGGACTCCATCCTGAAGCAGCAAGCTGTCCCATTGGGCCCAATAGCTTTTCGTGGTTGAACTCATCGCCGAGACGTCCCTCCACTTAGGCTTGGTAGCACGGGCCTTCATCCATCCCAGAATCGGCTTGATGTCTGGATCTTCCTGCTGTGCACGTCGTAGGCTGTCCTTCCACCCGTTGCTGAGGTGGTCTGTCCTGAGCATCCTCACGGATACCACTTCCTTACTCTCTTGCCTACTATAATGGTTGCAATCTTCCGGACAAGGTCTTCTTGACAATGTATCTGCGTTGCCGTGAAATTTCCCGCTGCAGTGTCTGATAGTAAAGTCGTATTCCTGCTGCTGCTGGGCGGTGCTGTTAGCCGCACTTCCTTCCTGAGACCGTTCGCCTTCCCTTCCTAGGGTGTGCTTAGGGCAGCTGGACCGAAGATGGCCCCTTTCCCCACAGCCATAGCACCTCGGGCTGTATTTTTTATTGTGGTCGCGAACCGTAACTGCTGTAACCTCCCTAGCGTGAGGTGAACGATGATCCTGTCGCCGCCAGGCAGTGCCGTTAGCTGCACTACCCTCTCGAGGTCGATCAACTCTCCTTTCCACGGTTCGCTTAGGGCAGCTGGATCGTCGGTGGCCCTTTTCCCCACAGCCATAGCACCTAGGGCTGTATCCCTTGTTGCGGTCGCGAACTATAGCTGCTGCAACCTCCCTGACGCGATGGGAACGGTGATCCTGCCGCACGGCTTCCACTTCCAGTGCATGGGCCAAGGCGTTCTTAAGCGTCTCGTGGTGCCCGAGCCTCACAGCAGCTCTGACTTCCAGGTCGCGGATGCCGTCTATGAATGTCTGCACCAGGTTCCCTTCAGTGAGCGCAGGTACAGACCGGTATGCTTTTCGCACCAGCTTCTCCACTTCTAGAGCCCACTGCTGCAGGTTTTCGTTGATGCGCTGCACACGATCTTTAAGCTGCGCACGAAAGACGTGTTCAAGGTGAGCGTCGCCATATCTCGCCTCCAATGCCTCAAGGAGTTGCTCATAAGTCACTTCCTCACCGAGAGCTTCCAGAACTGTTAAGGCCTGGTCGCGCAGGCCTAGTGTGAGAGCAGTCATTGCCTGACTTTTGTTCCAGCCGTTCGCCTTCATAACAGCCTCGAACTGGATTTTGTAGGCTGACCAGGAAGAGGTACCGTCGAACGGTGGCACCTTGAACCCGCGTAGCGAAGGTGTTGTAGCTACTACGGGAGCTGTAGCTCCATCTCCGTGTTTGAGTTCGTCCAGTGATTTCTTCATGTCAGCCATTACGTTGTCAACCCGATTGTTTACTTGGTCGATTCGGGTTTCAGCTTTCTCGATTCGGTTTTCAGCTTTCGCGATTTGGGTTTCAGCTTCCGACAGGCGGTTGTCATGCTGAGCAACCCTATCCTTCACCTCCTTTATCTCCTTCCCGAAGGTAGCGTGAAGGTCCTTCATGAGGAGCATCTGCTCTTCCAACCGACGGGCCTGTTCCTCTTGTCCGCCCCGCAGCTGCTCCTCCAAACGACGAACCTGGTCTTCCTGTCGGCGGGCCTGTTCATCCTGTCCACCCCGCAGCTGCTCTTCCAACCGACGGACCTGTTCATCCTGTCCACCCCGCAGCTGCTCTTCCAACCGACGGACCTGTTCCTCCTGTCGGCGAGCCTGCTCCTCCTGTCGGCGAGCCTGCTCCTGCAGCATCACCATCAGAGCACCTAAGTCAGGTGCCACAGACGTAGAAGCTGCTGACGGACCGACTTCCGTGGCCGGCGGCTGGCCCTCAGACATCTGCGGCGCTGCACCACCAAATCTCCTCTGGTCCGTCTCCTGCTGGCGTTGACTTCGGGTACGGACACCCTCCGTTTCCTCCTTAGGTAAAATCGGCATTATTTTATCCCACTTCTGACACCAATTGTTACGAGCTTGAGATTCGTGACAATAAAAATTGCCGATAGAATTACCTAAATTAACACTTTAATTTACTTTACACAAATTAAAGTTAAAAACACTAATAATTAAACACACTAATTCACTTAATTTCGCTCCGAAGCTTCGCTTGTGTCGCCGAGTTAAACTCTGTGTGCCCCGATCGCATCTTGCAGCGCCTATTTATTTAAATTAGCAAAGAAACATCCCGAATCTTCAGGTAAATGCGCGCAAAGGGACGAGTTTGCGAGTATAGATTTTCTAGAAACTTAGTTCTTCGGATGGCGCTGTCGGTTGAGACTGTGATGTCATTCTCTGCAGAGCTCCCCTCGCTCTCGTTCCTGACACTAGATGGCGCTAGTTGACTTATTCACACAACATTACTTAGATTATATATTATGATGTTCTTCTTAGATCTATCTATGTAATTTTGAAATAAATACAATATAAAAAGTAATGCGGCTTGGCTTACAATATACAAGACTCCTTCCTTTTACATAGCGCAATAGAATTTAATACACCATCAACTAATATTGCCATCAGATATTTCTATTTCTAGAGTTCTAAGTCTGTAAGGATTTGTTTTCTGTAAGTTATTGATTGAAGTGTTTATCTTTTACAATCGCAAGTAGCGAATAACGCGGTAGAGCCACGCTGCATCTATATTATGGTTGTAAGCTCATATAGGTCGGTTCGACGGGTGTAGGACTACACTCTCACAGAATACCAGCGTAAAATAACATCTTAATGCTGTTGTGTTTCGTATGGTGGGTGAGTAGAGAACCGGACATCCTTTTTACTAGAAACGAGACGTTCTTTCTTAGTCCTCGGGGTTTACAACGCTTCTGAATTCTGATTTTTAATCGAGGATAAATGCAGATGTCTATGGGCCACAGCACTGCTAATTTATTTTTAAACAAGTTAAGTTTCCTGTTTCTTTGTGAATTTTAGGTTTGTTCGGCGGTTTGCCATCCATTAATTACGCGACATGTTTAAGGGGGAGGGAGGTTCGAGCCGCATCTCACCTAATCTCACGTGTGGGAGAGGGAGGGTTCTGGCAAACATCACGTAATTTTTTTTCGCAAGATCAGTATCAAATTAATTCAATTATAGCTAAGTTGTACACAATAATATTTATCGCGGTTATGCAAACTTCACAAATTATATAAAAATAATTAATCAAATTATGAATAAATATTTTAAATAAACCCAACGTAATCAAGCACAGATTAACTTATTTGCAATAAAAATACGCATTTTGTAAAATCTCACGTGAGATTGCAGGAGGGGGTGAGGGCGTCGAGTTATATCCCACGACATCTCATCAGAGGGAGGAGGACGGTAGAAAAACCACTTAAATCGTCTCATTTGATTAATGGACGCCTTCTCAGGTTAACCGTTTGCTTCTACACATATAGGGTATGTTCCGAAACGTTTTCAGTATACTGCCGAATACAAATGACGTCATCAATTGACACTATATTGTACTGGCGTGCCGCCGCCATATTGTGTCGGATATTCGGCCATAATAAAACAATTTTAATTGTGTGTGCGCTGAAGGAAGCATGCCAGAATTTGATTTAAATTTTTTTTTATAGAATAATAGCTGGTATCTCCATTAGGAGAATGTAATGATTTTTGGAGCACAAAATGACAAAATAATCGCCAACACTTTTCCAATATGGTGCAAATGTACTGTCCTACGTTTTGAACAGTCAGAGACGGGGCTCCGCACTCTCCCACTCGGACAGCGGTTAAATAGCTCAATAACGCCAAAAAGGCGACATGATGTTTGGTAACAATACCAAACCATAAGCCATTTCATCATCATCCTCACGTTATTGCCTGAGTCAGACGAAGCTGTAAGAGTCGCGTAGACTAACAGCGATAACATCCATAAAATAGACTGTCCTATGTTTTGGAACGAATCACCAGTATAGCGTCGATTCATGACGTCATTTGCATTGGACAGTACACTGGATTCTATTTTGGAACATACTCATAAATTCTATATACTAATATAGATTATATTAGCAAACTTCACTGCAGGTAAATTGTAATATCTTACCCAATATCCGCCACTATGGCAATTTTTACACTTCATATTTAATGCATTCCTGCATGTATAGCAAATAATTGTTTTATTTCCTCTGTAATCAATTTCTCGCCAAGTTCTCCAATAAAAATCTCTTTTGTAAATATATTTAACACCTTTCATACCCAATAACGCTCTAAATCCATTTTCCATTTTACTTATTTCAGTGTCTGCGTTATTTTCTATGTGTGGTATTCCGTCTACATAGATTGTATTATTTGAAAGTTCGTCTAACATGCGAACTTTTTGATTCTCAAGCTTTTTATTTAAAAAATGCCTCCGTATATCATCAGCATCTTTTCGGAACCACTGTTCGTCATACTCAGGTAATGAATTAATCACTTGCTCACTGGCTATTAAACTTGCTACAATTATGAATGATAACTTTAGCGTTATAATCAAAATTAAACTGTTATATTTGGAATTCATTAGCTAAGAATATGAAACGTATGACGATAGCCTTCGCAGAAATAGCGGTAATGAGTTTGTAATTGGATGGAATGCGACGTTATTTACCAAACAAATTTTCGTTGCTTTAATTGTTCTACGATAAAATTGCTTACAATTGCAAATGATGTTGTGATGTATAATAATCTTGCAATCTCTGAAGCAATTTACTGAGTTCCTTATTTCTTCTCGTTAGTGTGTGATGGAGTCTTTAACGTTTTTAATTGTCTGTTAATTAATATTTTTTAATGTTAATTGAGAGAGTTGACGTGGTAAAGCCTCGGTGCAGCTATATTATGGTTGTAACACATTTGGGTCGGCTCGATTAGAGAAGGACCACGCTTTTACGCAATACCCTAGTAAAATAGCAGCTTAATGCTAAATTTGTTGTGTTTGTATTACGAGTGTAAAGAACCGGAAACCTTTTTTACAGGAAACGAGGCATTCCATCTTAGTCTTCACGGGTAACAACGCATAGATCTGCATTTTGAATCATGTTTACTAAAAACGAGGCATTCCATCTTCTTAGTCTTAGTAGTTAGTGTATTTCGAATCGTAATCGAGGATTATATGGAGCCTATGGGCCACACCAACCTCCACCACCACCACCACCAACGTGGACTGTGTGCTTATTTATCACCCTTATTGTATAAAAAATAATAACAAAAGCTATTAACATTCTAATATTCCTTTTAAACTCCCGGTAAGCTTAAAATACTTCGAAACTACTTCTTACTTCAAAAGCGACAGTAGCCTAATAGCAGGGCGCGGACTACGAACTCAAAAAGATCGTGGGTTCGAATCCACCATTCGAATACCGGCGTGAACCACTCGTAACACAAGCAATTTAAGCTTACCACAAGTGGTTAAGGGGAATATTAGTAGTAATAATAGAGTAGTATGTTTATAGCATTGTTAATATTCTTCTTTTTTTAAATAATTTTAAAAAAATACTTGTGTTAGGAGTGTTTAACGACAGTGGTCAAATAGTAGATTCTAACCCACGACCTTTTGAATTGGCGTTCCGCACCCTCCCATTAGGTTAATGTTGCCCTTTTTAAAATAAAATGATTTAAGTAAATTAGCACTTAAGACATTGGTGCCGACGGAGATCGAACTCAGATTGCTCGCTTATTGTGAAGCTTAGCCCTTGAGTAACCACGTCGTGTTAAGTGTAAGTTTAGATCAGAATGAAATCTCACTTACTTTATATATGGTAGAGCCACGCTGCAGCTATGTTATGGTTGTAGCACGAATGGGTCGGCTCGACCGGGGAAGGACCACGCTCTCACATAATACCAGCGTAAAATAGCAGCTTAGTACTGCTGTGTTTCGTATGGTGACCGGTGGTAGAGATCCGGAGACACTTTTTTATTGGAAACGAGGCATTCCATCGTAGTCCTCACGTGTGACGACGCGTCTGCGTTTTGATTCTTAATCGAGGATCAAAACACAGATGCATTTTGATCTGAATTTATGAATTACAATGTGAATACTTACATTTCATTTACGACTACCCCGACTTTGCTTGGATAGTGAAGCAGCCAGACTAATTAACCCTAAACGGGAATAAATAATATATACTCTGCTGCTACCATAACGCGGAAGGCGAGGATAAAAAACATTTATTTCCTAACTATCCCTGGCTACTGAGATACTGCGGACTGGATATAGATAATTTGACGTCCTTATAAAGAAACAAGAAGCAGCCGCAATTATCATTCAGCGCCACATCGACTTCACACGCCGCTATCGTCACGTATCCGTCGACCAATGGTGAGCCGTTTCTTCAACGCCGCAGCTCGCTTCTTGCTGTTCCGGAGCTGTATTCCACGCCGCCGCCGCTCGCCGACTACGCGCGCGCATTTTTTTTTTTTGCGCCCGAAGCAAATATGGGCAACCCCCCGGAAAGCGGGGGAGGAAGGCGGTGAATGCTCATAGCATACCACGCAGCCGGCTGCGTGGTTATGTGGAGACTTTTACCCACTAAACACCGCCTTTTAGGAAATGGCTTAACGATCTGACTAGAGATCTCTAAGCCGTATACGAACGCGACCCTCCTTGGCAGAAAGGAGGGCGCAAGCGGCGAAAAGCCGCTTAGAAGAGTGCCTAACTAAGGCAGATTAATGGATGTGTTATGGAGGCTCGGCCTGAGCCGCCAGGAGGCAGTTCAGGTCAGCCGAAAGCTTGTTGGGGGGGGGGGGGAGAACGCGCGCGCACCGATCTACATGTCTTTTATAGCCCGGTCCAGCGACGTAGCTTCGTGAACAACACACAAGTCTCACGCCGGGAAACGAAACGTACATAATAGTTGTATATTTTGGCTAATTTTCATTGGTCATAATATAAGTATTATAATTGGCTAGGAAAAATAAAAAATTGTTACCATTGGTAAACCAATTGTGAGCCGGCCATATAAATATAGGTAAGATGCAAATATATTCCAATTCCAGTCCACAGTCATATTCATACACCAGTTGGACTTACATAAGCAGTCGTTTCATTTCTCCACCTTAAAACTACTCGGAGTCTGTTAATAGTGGACCGTGCATCTCCACTATTACAGATAGGATCTGTAAATGTGGCGTTATTTAGATTTAACATAATCAAAAATACTCAAACACCATTTCAATTCAATTTTTAGTTTTTACCTAAAATTCCTCAAGGTTTTCGGATTAAATATAGCCTAGATCCCTCTTAGCATTGCTCTCTATCTGTTTCTTTTACGGTGGTATTCTGAGAGCGGTTGACCTTCCCCGGTCGAGCTGACACATTCGTGCTACAACCATAACATCCGCTTGTCAATATTAATTTTTGGTCCAATCTACGCGCATTAAACAGTATCATGAAGTCTTGGTGGTGTGCTTGGTACTTAATTATATTAATTAAGGTTCCCAAATCCCCAGATATCTTTTCTATTGAAATTTAGATGTTTTTTTTTTAAATTTCAATAGCCTCGAGAATAATCCTTGGTAGGAATCGGTGTTCTTTCGTGAGGATCTGTGGTCAATTAAATCCGATTAATGATGGGGACGATCTTGAACATGTCCCTAGACTTACTAAGGCAGAAACGTAGGACGTTGTAATTATATTGCGGTCACATTAACTCGACGCATCGCTGGAATGCGAGGCCCCGCCCGCTAGCCCCGCACTCCCTTAGCTCGCCCGGCAATCGTCAGTATGGTTAGCATCTCTGTTACACTGTTGTAAATGACGTCATCAAAGCCATGCGTCAAGTTAAGAGGATACCTTGAAAATTAATCGAAGTTTTGGGGGCGTGGCTTATTCCTTTGTCGGTGAAGCCATAGAGATAATAATACCTACTTAATATACTTCTAAGTCAGTGGGTGAAGCTAACGGACGTCTGAGGGAGTGTCAAAATGAAAGTGATGCAATGACTACATAGTACGCAAATTATGAGATAGCCATACAGAGCAAGCGCTCGGACAAAAACTACGTAAGCGCCAAACAACATTTTTATTTATTTTAACAAAACTTCGTTAAGGATTAAAAATCTGGTTTATGAAAACTTAGATATGATTATTTACTATGCCTTAAAAATAATTCCACGAACTTATTCGTAAGAATATTGTGGTGTCATTGAGAAATGTAAATAATTAGAGCCTACTTTGCAATTTTTTTCTATCGAGAAAATTACATGATATCGTGTTTTCCTTTTAAGCATTCCAAGGTCATATAGTCAAAAATCATATACCAAAATTTTGGTTTGTAATCTATAAAATTTAAAAAAATATGTTAAATAGAAAAACCACCAAATTTTCGAGGTATCACCTTAATGTGACCGCGTTATTAGCTATTAGCTTATTCAATGTCACGTATTCGTATGCTGTTAGATCCAGGTGGAATTCGATAAGACTAAGGATTAATATAAAAGTATTACGTACTACTTACCTACTACATATATAGACCACGCACGTTCAGGTTTGCAGTCAAGCCTGGATGATGCCGTACCGGTTGAAACCATGGCGTCTCTCGCTTATTGCTCCGACGAATGTCAGTCAAACGTCAAAAAGCTCATAGTATAAACGTCATGTAATGCAGCGTCATGTAAATGTTTACATGACACTACAAGCTTGATCAAGTAAGTAGAATCGAAATTCAATTTGATAGCCATACACCGTTAAGTTTACCGAACGCCACTTCTAGCGCGCTGCAAACTTGCCGGTAAACTGGAACATGTACGGCATCCACTAGAGCAGACACTGTTACGATTACAATTGTGTGGAACACTCAATTGGGGCGATGTCGCCGCACTTTACTCAGTCACTCGCTAGGCGCTAGTGAGTTGACACTTGACACGTGCTGCGTTGAATATACAAACAAAAATATCATTGAAATGTAATTGTGATACAATATTATATTAAATTAGTTCATATTATAAGCAAAATATACAATGACAAATATACAATCTATTATTACTTACTTATCATTCTAACTACGTATAATCTATGATAAAAAACCAACCGCGCACGTGCCACATTGCGCGGAGACGTGAGTAGCGCACATATTTTGTTTTATATAGCTGTTCTAGTACACAAATACATACAGTCATTTATTTTTACACTTACTCGTGGTTATGTGATAGTTTTCATTTCAAATCAAAGGTGAGTGATGTATTTGCCGTTGATGCTAATAAGGAATACGGCCTTTCCAGCGGGTTGAAAACGTATTCCATTGTAGCGGTGAAAACATTCGGGGATATAACGTTACATTTCTTTGCATTTGGGTAGGTTAAATGCTCTAGTTCTGTACTCTGATAGACATCGTAGCGGTACTGTACAATATACAAGCACTTCACTTTGGTACCGTTGAAGGGACTGTATCACCCCACAAATATCAGCGAAATTAAAGTCTTTTTTATACTACCCCTTCAATCCCCATAAAAATCCCATGCAGTCGCATGCGACCGCACCCACCCGCAGCACTTAAAACCATTAAAACTTATATTTAGAAACTACTTTTCTACGAAGAAGTCTAGCATTATAAAATCTGTACAAAATTCTCTATATAAAAGTCAGGTTTTACTTCGTTACAAAAAGACTATTGTATTTGGATAACAAGAAAAAAACATACCAAGCGATGTCGGCAGCGTGAAAATCACAATTATTTCAATATATATTACTCGAAATTATTTACGTAAAAAGATAAATTATATTCACACAAAAACTTTTGTTACAATTTAATAATAAAACTCTATACTAAAACACTAGAAAAATCCAAAAATCAACGCAATTACATTCACGCGAAAATGGCGTACGTGATGAACGTAGATTATAAATAAATATCCATAGGATAACTGTTTTTTTATTGCACTAGAGGTTAGAAAATTTTATATTGATTCCATAATAATACAAGTTATAATGGTTTAAAGTGCTGTGGGTGTGCGCGGTTGAATCCGACCGCTTGAATTTTGACGGATTAGCGCCGCGGTCGCATTCGGCCGCTAAGAGATTGTAGGGCTACTCTTTAAACTTTTGTAAAACCTGTCAAGGAGTATGAATGTAGTCTATGGTACTAAGGCTTGTTCAGGAAGCTGGATGTCGTAGAGACTAGCACGCAGCGAGTTGAAATGAATCTCGAAAACAGCATGTAGACGCGGCTTTGAAGGGAAATCGGTCGAAAGTCCTGATCCACGTATCCGGCACAGCACCATCGTAAACGTGATACGTATGAACATGGAATTAAATATCTTCTGAACGACTTTAAGGTTTAATATTTGCTGAAGTTTTGCTACCATTTTTTTTAATATAAGAGGCAAACGAGCATGTACAATGACATGACAATAAGTGACTACTGCCGACAATGAACAACTGAACCACCAGGGGAGTTATAAATGCAATTTGAATCACCTAAATTTTGAACAATTTTCTACGTGTTAGAGCCATATTCCAGACTAGCGTAAAATAGTAGCTTAATGCTGCTGTGTTTCGTATGATGAGTGTAGAGAACCGTAGACCCTTTTTACTGTAAACGAGGCATTTAATCTTAGTCCTCACGGGTGACAACGCATCTGCATTTTTATTTGTAATCGAGGATAGATGTAGATGTCTATGGGCCACAGCAACCAGTTACCATCAGGTGGACTGTGTGCTCGTTTGTCACCCTACCCTAAAAAAAAACTTAATTGCGGTTTTAACCTCCGGGATGTACCACCATGTCGTGATGGTGTGAGAATTTCCGCTACCGTACCTGCTTTGAGTTTTACATAAACACTCGCGAAATTATTTACTTAACTACTTTTAATAATTGATTTGTGACATAATGACAACTTAAAGTGACAAACCCTTTGATAAAGTATAATACTTTATCTAAATTAAATTTAATTAAAATACTTCATGACGTATCTATCGGTGTGTTCAAATAGTCATTTAGACATCACGCCTACTATATCGTCCGTAATGCCTTACTGTATATATAGAGGTTAGTGTCTTGTGCGGACTAAAGCCTTGTACGGAATGTACGCGTAGTCGATTACGCGTACACAGAAACGCTCAACAACTACACAGCCCGAATAGACGCCTAATGCAAGGCGAACACTTTCTGTCAGCATGTTAGAAAAATACGTCTTATTTATGAAAACGATCGTGCGATCTACTTTAGTAGTGTTTAGTAGCGACCATGTGATCTTGCATGTGCCTCCTGAATTTTCGACAAAATGAAATAAAACAGACGCGCAGCGTGGTTCCCTGTACAATAAAAGGGTGCGAAAATAGTAGCCAAATGTGCAATTTCAAAAAAAATGGCATAACTTTTCATAAATAAGTGAATTTTAATTTTCAAATTCATTAATTAAAATTAAATCAGAGCTCAACCTATATTTGTCGAAAGCAACTCGCGTTGATTTATTCGGACATCTTCGGATATTTTCGGACTATGCATCCCTTTCTTTTCAATGCAGTTCATTGTTGCTATACTTTTCTTTAATTACCGGCACGTGTAACTAGTGCTGTACCAGTGAAACTATAATATTCGTACAAATAAATATTATGCATGTTATCTTGAATGTTTTACAGACGACTATTTTATATATAAACGACATAGGTGTAAGCTGAATTTTTTTAGTGAATTTACGTTAAGCCACATTTGAATTATTGATTCAAAATTTCTTAAAAAATCATAATAAAATTGATATAATTTTTAAGAGACTGTACTCCGCTCTCTTTACTGCTGAGACGCCATGTCAAGACAAGTATTTCCTACCTATGTGAAAGTGAATTTGACTGTTTAAATAACTGTGTATTCTATTATTATTTTAATATTGTAAAGAATGCTTATAAAAATATTCTTTAGAACAGAAAATTATGGGTATTTTACTAAATACGATACCTACTTAAATAAAACTTCTCCTGTATTTTTTTTTATTTTGTACTAATTTATAGTAGAATATGATTCTGGTACTGATTAAGTAGACTTGGTACCAAATTTGTCTGTTAAAGTTCCCATCCCTATTTATCCATTAGAAAGTGTCGCAACCTTTATTTTAACCAATTAGCGTGCATTTCAACCCGCCTCCCCCGTACCGCTTACCTCAGACTTTTGATAGATAGATTTGGATGCAGAAGTCATTAGGCGTCTATTCGGGCTGTGTAGTCGTTGGGAACGCTAGTCCGTACCTGCGGCAACACGTATAGGTACAATTTGAGCACGCGTGTCAACTCGAAGCGAGCCAGCGAGTCGTCGCCAGTCGGCTTTTGGTTGCAATGTAGAAACTTCTTACGTCGATTGGTGTCTACAAGCTAGCTTTTTTATAGCTTTAGGTGAAAAACGAGCACACAGTCCACCTGATTATACGTGGATGCTGTGGCCCATAGACATCAACATTTATCCCCAATTAAGAATCAAAATTAAAATGCGTTGTCGCTCCTGAGGACTAAGATGGAATGTCTTGATTCCAGTAAAATGGGTCTCCGGTTCTCTACATTCACCATACGAACATAGCATCATTACGCTGCTATTTTATGTTGGTATTCTGTGAGAGCGTGGTCCTGCCCTGATTGAGCCAACTACAACATATTATAGATGCAGCGTGGCTCTTCAGAAAATGCAAAGTAGTCCCTTATAACCTTCACACGTTAAACAACACACATTTAGGTGTGCTGATCCTGATAATTATTTTATTTTATCCTGGTGATGCTGATCATGATACTTAGGTAAAGTTGTTAAATTATTGTATTGTCATCGGTCCTTCACATGACTTCACATTCAAATCAGTCGGCCGTCTACAAGTTGGTGAAAATTATTCCGTTAGATAGATAGATACACGCGAAGCTAATAAAAACGTGTTAAAAAAGGGATGACCTCTATCATAGTCGTACTCTTTAACCACTTGCCCCCTAGGTGGTGATAAACGAGCGACAATCCCTGAGAAACCTTAGGGGGTCGCAACCATTTGGCAGTGACGAAATAGTCTGTCATCCCTTTTCAAAAAGTGCACCGGGAAAAAAAGAAATGATCCCGAGTTTCAGGTGCCATTTAAATGGAGCAGAGATGCGACCTGTCACGATTTGTCTCCCGGAGGAGAGAGGAGTGGATTGAGAAAGCTCGCTTGCTAAGCTGAATGTGTGTGTGTATCGATGAATAATGAGATGGGTGAGGTATACGAGATGATTTTTGAGAGAAAGGAATAGATGTTTTACGTGTAAATGAGGTGAAACGAAAAAGAAACGGGTCGGCTGCCAAAAAATCTTACTTAAAATTTTATACATGGTAGACCCCTGCTGCAGCTATATTTTGGTTGTAACACGAATAGGTCGGCTCGGCCGGGTAGAACCAAGCTCTCACACAATACCAGTGTAAAATAGCAGCTTAGTGCTGCTGTATTTCGTATGGTGAGTGTAGATACACTTTTTACTAGAGACGAGGTTTTCTATCTTAGATTTCGGGGGTGACAACGCATCTGCATTTGGATTCTTAGTCGAGTATAGATCTAGATACCTATGGGCTACAGTATCCACTTATCCTTTAGGTGGGCTGTGTGCTCGATTGTCACCCTAATGGATAACACACACAGTCAGTTCAACTGATCATTCCAACTGATCAGTACAAACTAGGACTCTTGATATTTTTTAAAAGATCGGTTTTTCGATACATCGATAAATAAACTTATATGTAAAACTCCGATATTGATATATTTATAATTATTAACATATTGAAAATCCGATATTTAAAAAAATATCAACAGTCCTAGGTTGATTTGATCAGTTGGAATGATCAGTTGAACTGACTGTGTGTGTCGTCCATTATTTTATATAAAAAAGACAGATCATTACCTGGTGAAATGCCGGATAAATGGTCTATTCAGGTTGGCGTCATGCGACACCTGTGTCTACTACTTCGTTGCAGCGTATAAGTATAGAAATGTTCCAAGAGGACGGTGTAAAAGAGAACGTCTAAATAAGAAAGTAAAAGAAATATTGGAAAGGAAAAGCAAAAAAGAACGAAAAAGAATGGTTGAAGATCGTCTAATAATTTCCAGGCAAATGTCAAAAAGGCTAAAGAAATGAAAGCAATAATTTGAAAACATATTTAAGCGTGGAATGGTAACAAAAGTAAATTATTCAGAAATTATCAAAGAATCTGTCTCTATTTTAATACCGTACCAGTATCGGGGATAGATGTAAAGTCGTTTTTTACGTGGTAGAGCCTTGCTGCAGTTATATTAGAAGTATATTTGTAGTACGAATGGGTCGGCTTGACCCAGGAAGGACCACGCTCTCACAGAATGCCAGCGTCAAATAGTAGCTTAATGCTGCTGTGCTTCTTATGGTGAGTGTAGAGAACCGGATATTATTGGAAACGAGGCATTCCATCTAAGTCACTGGTGACAACGCATCTGAATTTTGATTCGTAATCGAGGATAGATGTAGATGTCTATGGGCCATAGAAACCACTTACCATCAGGTGGACTGTTTTCTCGTTTGTCACCCTATCCTATATAAAAAAAAGTCCCAGTGTGTAAGTAGAAAGGGTCACAGCATGAGAATTAAAACTACCGTGTGATTACACGGTAGTTTTAATACTAATGATTACTGCTTAACATTGTCAGAAAACGATATGGTAAGGTGTTGATTGAAATACTTATGAAAAACAAAACTGACGGGAAAAAAGGAATGTGTTGTGTTTAGAAAGGAAATGTCTTTACGCATGATCGGATCATGACGGAGAAGAGTTTTGGCTTTTGGCCAAAAGCAAACAGTATTCATCATATTTAAGACTTGAAAGCCATTATTATGACATGCAATCCTATCCACTCGGGATAAGGTGGCTTTATGTCAAATAAAATCTCTTTCTTACTGCAACGGGACCTGCATGCACTGCTTTGGTATGCCTAAAAGTATCTGGCTGAGTTGTGTAACTTCCCTGTGGCTAATCAATCTGCTTATTGAACAGTTGTTTTTAAAATCTTGAAGTCGAAGAATGTGGATTTGGAAAAGGTAAGTTAACCGTCAAATATCTCTTGTTGGTCGACGATCAAGTCATATTAGTGACGCTGGTGAGCCAGTTTCTTTAATGAATATATTTTTGAAAGAAATGGGAATGAAAGTGGAGGCAACTTCGACGAAAGTGATGGTTTCCTAAGGAAAACAAAAAGTGAAATAAGAATAGAAGGAGAGTTTGTTGAGCATGTGGATGAGTTTGTGTATTTAGCTGGAACGGTTGACATGATAAGTATACTCGTAAAAAGAAGAGTGAGTGAAGAACTCTTCACTCTTTTGTGTAAGTTGGAATGTGTAAACGGGCACGTACGGAGTGTAGAGGTAAGAGGAACCAACTCACATAGGAGAATAGTTGAAAAAGTGGCCATTTGTAAGCAGTAAATAACAGTTCAAAAACTCTCCACAACAGCGCTGGAGTAACTAGAGGGTATGAAATGAAATTAGCACTTGTCGACGGAGTGAAATGTGCTGAGTTGAGGAATTTAATATTTGTGTAGACTAAAGAAGTTGATGAAACTGCAGTATTTAGAACCTCAACTACTCACGTTGTCTAAAATAGTTTGGTAAATATAACCTTGAAAAAGTCGCCGTAAAACACGTTGAGAGTAATTTTGAAAATAAAATTTTTGAAACCAATAAAATAATTATTATAACATGAATTATGTAGCAAGTCTGTGCAATAAAATGTTATAAAAAGTTCTTTAAAATTTAATTATTACCGCCACCCTTATTTAACGCTTTTCTACGGACACTTTTTAATAGAAAGTCTGTTCTCCTTACCTCTACACTCCACAGTATCTACTTTTATGTATAGTAGCGAAATTTGGGAGTGGCTGAAAAAGCCCGAGAGTGAAATTAATTCTGTAGAAATGGGTACTTATGTTAGGGGTGACTCAGAACAACGGACTGACGACACTAGAGTAGAATAATAATTAAGAGTGCTTCGGTGGTTTGTACACGTAGAAAATATTAATGCGAAAAAGGGACAAAGCATATGAATTCTGCAGAATTAAATGGCAGAGACGGCAAAGCATGTCCTAGACAAAAGTTTATCGACCAAATTGGCAATATATTGAAGATGGAATAATTTAAGTGTACCTTTAACCGATGAGTATGTATGTGAAGATATATAAATTTGTACAAACCTATAGAAGTGACTACAAATGGAAATTTGTAGTCACTTCTATAGGTCATGCAACAGGTCATATAACAGGTCTACCCCTCTTGAGCGAATTTTGTGAAAATGTTAAAATATTATAATTTGGTCTATTTAATTTAAGACGATGTTAAAGCTCAAGGATTTTTAAGCAAAAAGTAGTAACGCTAAAAAACTCGGTTCAGAAGATCAAAATGGTTTGAAGTGGATTTGATACGTAAAAGTAATATGATTTTGTTTAGTAAGTGCCTGCGCGTATGTGAAGTATTAGAGAAAACGAGGAAATAAGTGCGTCGATGTTGATATAAACCTCAAGTTATTTTGTTCACTTAAACACCTTATGAACTTGATAGACTGTCGTCACCGACTGTCTTCTGCGTTGAGTTGTCGTCAAAATCTCCAAAAAACTTCGAAATGTGACGCATCAGCATATTGTGACGAAAAATCAATAAAAAAATATGAAGGTCCCAAATGAAATGAAGACATGACTTAAAAGACAAGCCTCCAAGCCGAAAACCCTAATTAATAAAAAAACTAAACATGTAACTGTTCCTTCAAAATAATATTCGTCGTTATAACACAAAAATAATATAATCAACGCTATATGCAAAAAACTATAGTAAAGCTGAGACCAACTATCGAACGCGTCCGTCAGTCCGATATTTTGTTCTCAGCTTAACAAAAGAAAGCGGCTTAGTACAAGGTAACGAGTGAAACTACGGATAACCGATTATGCATAAAAATTGTTACGACTCACGACTAATGTATGTAGACAATACTTTGTATAACTCATGTGTACTGAATTCAGTTGTATAATACAATACCTACGCATTCAAAAAAGGCGAAGGGACGAGGCGAACTCTACAGTGTGTACTTGATTGAATGCCTACATCTTTTTCGCGCAAATGAGCGTTTTATCTTTTTTTTTTTTTTTTTGCGCCCGAAGCAATTAAAGGGCTACCCTATGCGTAGGGAGGCGGAAAATGCATTACGCATACCACGATAGCCGGTCTATCGTGGTTATGAGGGGCTCACTGTCCTACCGGGGACCCTAAGTGATACCCTCTAAAAACCGCCTTTGGGGACAGGCAGCCGGCTGATTAAGCTCTATTGTGCCTTATCATGAGCGACCCTCTTTTGGGAAAAGAGGGCGCAGGCGGCTAAGCGCCGCTGAGGGAGTGCCTACGAAGGCAGAATAATATTAGTTGATATAATAATAATTAATTTAATTTAATTTAATTAGAACTGGCCTGAGCCGCCAGGAGGCAGTTCAGGTCGTTTGACAGTTTATTAGGCGGGTCCGAGAGAGAGTTTCTCGGCCTGCGGACACGATAGCGAGAGGGGGGTGGGGCTGCATAAGAAGCCGCCTCACGAATTAAATTGTTTGGGTGCGACTCTGAGGCTTTGAAGAAGTTCTCAGAGAGTTTTTTAAGGAATTGTTGAATTGTTGGGAGCTCTAAGTCCCGATGAAGGTCGGCATTGCGGACGTACCAAGGTGCGTTCGCAGCTCGACGACAGAAGAGGTTCTGAACTATTTGGAGTTCATTTAAGATGTTAGGGTTTACGTGGGCAAAGACGGGGCCCGCGTAGGACATGACGGGTCGTATACAGACCTTATAAAGGGTTCGCTTGTTTCGAAGGTTCGCTTGTTTCGAACGTTTTATCTTAGAGGTACACTTTTTATTGTCCAATACAAATGCTAGAATACACTAATTCGATATAGTATTAATAATAATTAAGCGATGAAGATTAGCAACCCTGATATAGAGGAGGTGAGGCAGCTGCTTTAGCTATCTGCAATTGTTTGCGGACCAGTATATTTATCAATTAATCGTTTTACAAATTATATTAAAATATTTCTAGGTATTAATGGCTATTAAACTTTTAAATAAGCAATTAGAATTCAAAATTAGTTTGGAAGTCAAAACCTAGTTAATAGCGTTCATTACAGATAAAATAATGACTCAATTAAACGAAGACAATAGCTCTTGCTATTTTTTTCTCATCACTATTATATAGTGTAGGTCTGTAGGCTGTAGGTATACTTATTACTTTAACGTCAATTCAATTCCAGCTCCACTATCACGATTCACGATTTCATTCATGCATTCATTGTTGAACTTTGTGTGGTGGGGTAATGTTTTCATATATCATTTTGTTGGAACCTCCTACTTTTGTGACGAACAATAAAAATATAGTGAAATGTTCTAGTGATATCGAGTGTACATACGTGATTTTTTTATGAATTTCTTTGTGTTTGTGACTTTGTGACATAGTTTTGCTGATATTTTTGCTCCTGCTCAAGACATATCCAGTAAGTATAATTTAAAAATGCTGTTATTTACATAAATGAACTCACAATCAATATATATTTTTTTAGTGTATCTTTTATTCTCTATAAAGGACTTGAAGGTAAAAGTGGTATGAGTTAAACATTTTTTTTATATTTATTAATTAAGCGTGATTTGTTAGTTCAACATGTTACATACATTAATTTCTAGTAATTTCTATATTAATAAGTTGTGTATTTAATGATATAATTCGAAATCTAATGTGATTTAGACTTAAATAAAATTAAAACCAAATTACAATATGGTATCAACACAAAATAAAATATGAATGTTGATGTAATTGTTCAAGTGGCATGAGTACTATCTGTGAAGTATGAAGACACAGTGTAAGAAAATTATAAGAGGCGACAGGGGGAGCAGGAGATGGACAGAATCATCTTCTTTATAACAACTCAAAATAAAAGTAACTGCGCTTGCTAACTTCTTCTTCTTCTTCTTTCTTTTGTGGCGGTTTGATAAAATTCGCCAATGACGTATTGAGTAGAAAATGAAAGCTTATGAGTTTAATTAAAATAAGAGTCTGTGATAATACAAGGATTCAGTTTTCCTCCGAGAATTTTGACAAATCTATTTGTTGAGTTACCTAGAACAAATATGACAAGACAAACACAGGTGTTAGACTCTTACCCGTATGTTAAAAGTGACAAGGATTTAAAGTTTCATATTATTAGTATTAATAAAATCACATAAAATATACACAAAAGGAGTACTGGTATATGTTAAAAGAGAATTAAAATCTATAGGTCGAGGAATATAAGGAGGAAGGTAATCATAAAGGGAGGAGGATAATTTGGGACAGTTGAAAAAAATATGGTTTGTGGAACCTTCATCTAAGCCACATTCACACAATGAGCTATCCCTTACTCTGATTTTTGCCAGATGTGCATGTGTACAAGCGTGTCCAATTCTTAATCTACAAATGATTGAAGTTGCATGTTTATTTGCTTTGTTAAATTTAAAGAACCAAGGCTTGGGAGGAATAACCTCTTGGATGGCAGCATAGTGCTTACCTTTAACATTTTTGGAAACTTCCCATAATTTATTCCAATTTTCATTCAGTTTCCTTTTAGCTAGCAAAATTAGGTCATGTGAGTAAATTAAATTTTGTAGAATGCCATTAGCAATTGCATTTTTAGCGAGTACATCAGCTGTTTCGTTACCATGGATACCACTGTGGCCTGGAATCCAGGCCACTGAAACATGGATTCCCTTAAGATGGCATCTGAACAGGGTATTTTTTATTTTAAGAATTAGTGGAAATTTATGTTTGTTATGGAATTGATTGGACAAAATAGCTAACAAACAACTTTTTGAATCTGTGAAAATAACTGTTTTATTAAGATTATGTGACTCTACATATAACAAAGCTTCACTGATTGCAGTTGCTTCACCGGTAAAAGTGGAAGATAGTGAGGGGCATTTAAAGTTAAGAATGATTTTGAACTTAGGAATCCAAACAGCAGCTCCAGTATAGTCTTCATCAGACTGTTTTGATGCGTCTGTGTACATGACAAGCCAATCTTTAAAGGTGTTTTCTATAATTTCTTTTAATTTCAAATTTGCCATTGGAGAATCCTTTTCTATACCCAGATCTAGATGAATGTTGGGTTGGTAAACAATAGCCTCGTAAGGAACATCAAAGAGTGGATTTATTTTACATTGAAAGATTGGGTAAGGGAGCTGAAGAAAAATTACAAAACTTTTAAACAAGCAGGGAGAGTCCTTATGGGTCCAGTATTGGTCAGAAGAGATATACTCTGAAAGAAGGTGCAATTTAGGAATTAGGGGATGATCTGAAAGCTGGCAGATCTTAAATAAGAATCTGTCTGAAAGGTATTGCCTTCTTAATCTTAAAAGAGGATCTACGCACTCAACCTGAAGAACATTTATTGGTGAGGATTTCATTGCCCCTGTAATAATGCGAAGGCATTTCGATTGAATTTTGTCCATTACCTTCAGGGATGATTTATTGCAAGGCTCCAACAGAAAACATCCATAGTCAAGGTGGCTTCGTATTAAAGCATTGTACAGTAATTTCTGAGAAAAAGGATGGGACCCCCACCAAACACCTGACAAAGACCGAAGAATATTTATGTTTTTTTCGCATTTTTGTGTTATATATTCAATGTATGGACCGAAGGCCAATTTCGAATCAAGGATAACTCCCAAAAATTTAACATTGCCTCTAACTGGAATAGGTTGCTTATCATATACAACAGATATATCGGGAACTCGCCTTTGGCGGGAAAAGATCACCACACTACTCTTGGCCACAGATAAAGAGAGGCCATGATTAGTTAACCATTCTTGTAAATAATCCATGGATGAGCTTAGACGGGAACATGCCACTGTGAAGTTGTTTAAGGAGATGTATAGAGCTAAATCGTCTGCATATTGAAGAACATTACAAAAAGAATTTACTGAAAGTTCTAAATCGTGAGTATATATAGAATAAAGGAGAGGACTAAGAACTGAGCCTTGTGGAAGTCCTTTCCATATAGTTTTTGGGGGAAGCAGGAGATTTTTAACATTTATAGATATTGATCTAGAAGAGAGAAAGTTAGAGACGTAATTGACTATCCTCACTGGAATGCTCAGATTAAGCATTTTCTGCCTGAGCACAGGAAGAAGCACATTATCATATGCAGAAGAAATATCCAAGAAAACTCCTATGAGAAATTCATGTTTTGAAAAAGCAATATAAATATCTGTGACCAAAGTACTTAGGCTATCCATGGTACTTAAACCTTTTCGGAAACCGAATTGGCTTTTAGGTAAGAGATTATTCCTTTCCAAAAACCACTCCAAGCGATTTTTTATTAAATGTTCCAAGATTGTTGCCAAAGTACAAGAAAGGGCAATAGGTCGGTAACTGGAAGGGTCATTGCTAGACTTACCTGGTTTGAGAATGGGCAAAATAATTTGGGTTTTTCCATTCAGCAGGAGGATCACCAGTAATATAAATAAAATTTAAAATGGATAGTAAGACAGTTTTAGTGTTCTCACTACTATTAATTATAAATGAATAAGGAATCCCATCAATACCTGGTGAGGAGTCTTTAAGGCCATTGAGTACAGTAAACAATTCCTGAGAAGAAAAGGGGGAATCAAATTTATCATTTGTTTTTAAAAAAGCTGAATTAAAAACTAGGCATTCATCATAAGATGGGACTGTTTGTGGTGCAAGTTTATTAGAGAATTCATCTATCCACGGGGAAGGATCATTAGAAATTATATTTTCACTAGAAACTGCACAGCGATATTTTTTAACATTTCTCCAGACCAAAGATGGGGGAGTCCTAGGTGACAGTGACTCACAGAATTTAAACCTACCAGTTCGCTTTTTGTCTGACAGTAATTTTAAGGTTTCTGCAGCAATTTTTTTTTAGGAGATATAATTCTCTGCAGTCATAGAACGGGAGTATATTAATTCAGCCTCTTTTCTTCTCCTACAAGCTGCTGAACAATCTTGGTCCCACCAAGGAGGGGAAGGATACTTATTTTTAAAAGGTTTTTTTAAGGGGATTGACTTATTAGCAGCAGAAATAATTGCATTTCTGAACTCTATATATACAGGAGCAATATTATCATTGTTAATTGGGGGAAGAGTTGAAACCTCTTGTTCCAAAACTGTAGAATATAATTGCCAATTAGCTTTGGATAGATTATACTTTAGTCTTGGGCAAAATGTAAAATTTATTCTAGGTGAAGTAGGAGGAGTGATGAATATAGGAAAATGGTCACTGCCATAGCTAGAAGGTAATATTTGCCACAGAAGAAGGGAAGCAATATCTGGGGAGCAGAGAGTTAGGTCAACGGCACTTTTAACATTTTGTAATGGGGATACTCGACGGGTAGGAGACCCGTCATTTAGAATACAGAGATTAAAATTATCAATAAGATCTAAAAATAAGGGAGCCAGTGAATCACACAGATGGGAGCCCCAAACAGTATGATGCATATTAAAATCTCCCAAAATAACCATAGGAGGTGACAGAGAGGAAATAAGTGTTGCAAGTTCTGTTAAAACATTTGCATCAGGATTAGGAATGTAAACAGAGAGAATAGAGACATCAAGGGCCATAATAGCAACAGCATTTACTGCTGAACTATGAAAAGGGAGAGGAATTTGTGAAAATGTAACTGTTCTTGAAATTAAAATAGAGGTGCCAGCACGACCATCACTCCTATCATCCTGGAGGCATGCGTAGCCTGAAACCCTAAAATGAGACTCAGGCCTAAGCCATGTCTCCTGGATGGCAAGAATGAAGGGATGAAATTTATTAATGAGGTAAATGAGTTCATTTTTTTTATTTCTAATGCTCCGACAATTCCATTGAAGAATTGGCGGGACTGCGAATGTTACGGGCTAAGGAGGAAAGCTGAGTAAGTTTTTGGTGTAAGCTGAGAGGAAGTTCCGTGTCACTAAAACGGGAGATCATGTTAATTATAATTGATATCATAAGTTCGCAGAAATTATCATTACTAGAGGAGTTGTTGTCATTTCCCAGTAGAGCACACCCATTAGGAAGGGAAGAATTAGGATTCTCAACAATTGCCTGATGGGCTGCCATATCATATCCAGAATTTAATGATTGGCTGTAGGTACGTTGAGGGATAAAAATTGTTTTTTTGTATGATGCAGTTTGTGAGAGCTTAGCCGAAGGGGTTGAAAGACTGTCAGTTATGGTATAAGGGGTCTGTTGAGAACAATTACGAGGCTGGATTCTTGTTGTATCAGCAAAGGATCTTTTTGTCTGAGGGAATCTAGCTGAAGCTTCTAAATATGAGATATTTTCTTGTGACATAACAAGTTTAATAGATTTTTGCCTTAGATGTTCAGGACAAGTAGGGTCTTTTGCGGTGTGGGGACCTGAGCAGAATAGACAAGTAGGAGTTTGTCGAGAACAAGATAAACCTTCATGATTCTGTGCACACACAAAGCAGCGAGGGGATGATCGGCACTGGGAAGTAACATGGCCAAATCTACAACATTTATGACACTGAATTAGTGGCAAAATATATTTTTCCACTGGCATTGAAGTGTAAAAACAGTAAATATGGGGAGGAAGTTTTTGTCCAGAAAAAGTTAGAACAACCATCTGAGTTGGAACCCATGAAACGCTATTGTCGTCACTCACTGATCGTCTATTAAGTCGCCGTGCTTTAATTATAGAACCGTAGCCAGAGGGAATTTCTATAGCTGCTATTAATTCTTCTAGTGTCCACTCTATGGGAACTTGTCTAACTAGCCCCATACGAGTGATACTATATGAGGGGATGGTTGCTTCATATTTAGAAATTTGGAGAGCTGGGTGATCGATAAAAGTGTTTGCATCTGCAGCTGTTTTAAACTCCACTGATATTCTATTTCATCCAACTTTTTTGACTCCATCATGGACTATATTTTTAATATTGTTATGATACAGAAAGTGACCGAATTTAATTGGTTTAAGAGTTACTCCAGACAGCTGATCATTTGAGATTTTACTTACGTGAACTAGAAAAGGAGCGGCATCATCTTGAGAGTACTTAACTTTTTTATTAATAAAATCAGGATGATTGTATTGAAGGAAACTGTTGTTTTGGATCAGTAATAACTATTTTTTGTGGATGGGCAGACTCGTTACTTACTTGGGCACGTTTACGGTTAATTAGTTCTACATTATCAATGTTAATGGGTAAGGAAAAGGAATCATTGCGAACCCTTCCGGGATCGGGAGGTTCGTCCTCCATTATATTACTACAACAAAAAATTACATAAAAACGGCACAACTACAAACACTTACTAATTTACAGATATTAAAACCTCCACCAAGACAGAAAAATTTACTATAGTAACTCAACAACACTTAATAAAATAAAAAATTTTAAGCAAAAAAGGCACGACACTTGTATCTCTCACTTCCTCCCACGTAAATCCCGACCCTTGCTAACTTGTCTATACAATATTACAACTATAGTAAATGTCACCTACCACATGTCATTTAACGCAAAATATTTTGGTAAATAAAATAATGCAATATTACAGCTTTCAATATTTTTAAATGTTAATTCAATGTACCAGAGAAATTACTAACCATAAAAATTCTAAAGTTATGAGAGCTGGTAGATTTGAAATGTACAGTATAATTTTCATGGCATGCTTAGAGGCTTTCTTAACATTAATAAAAAAAATGCTTAAGTTCAATATCATTAACATCAACTTGGTATCCTAACAATGCAAAATTAACCATATAGTTTTGCATTGTTAGGATACTAAGTTCTTGGATTCAGAAGCTATGGTATGTGTGTTTTAGGGATTGTAAGCTCGTCATCATCATCATTATTACAACCTTTCAGAAGTCCACTACTGAGCAATGGCCAAGGAATGCCACAAAGCATGGTCCTGAGCCAACTGCATCCATCAAACTTCCTGCATGTCTTACCGGATCTTACCATTGTGAAATAAAGTAAAGTTATGGCCTATATATGTCCCACTGCTGGACACAGACCTCCCCTCATTTCTGGGAGGGTTTTAGGGCAAGGAAGTGTCCGCCACACTACTCCAATGCGTAATGGCGAACTTCACATGTCACATGTGTTTCCTCACAATGTTTTCCTTCACCACCGAGCATATAGTAAATCAGCAATTAAAATTGCAATTAACAATTCAACAAAAATCATTGGTGCCGGCTGGGATCAAACCTGGGTTACTTGCATTCTGTTATATTTACAGCAAGAGTTAACCATCTGAGCTACCACAGCTCTCTTACCATTGTATTATACAACTGACTTTAATATAAATAAAATGAGAACATCATCAATGTATTCGAAGTCAATTAGATAAGCAATATTAAAGATAACTCAAAAACTACTGGTCAGATCTTGATTAAATTTATATGGGACCACTTGAAAAGCACCATCTTTCAGATAAAAAAAGAATCATCAAAATTAGTTCACCTAGAGAAACGTTATGAGGTAACACACATTAAAAAAACTTACAGTCGAATTGAATACCTCCTCCTTTTTCAAGTAGGTAAAAAATAGACTTTAAATAAAAAGTAAAAGATGACTTCAAAGAACTAAATAGAATTTAAATAAATACCCACATAATAGCTTCAACAGTCGGAGCTAAGACATAGTGCGTAGAATTAGTATGATGTGGAGTTAGTGCTCAGGGGTGATTAGTTTAGTTTAGTTTATGACGGGCTGTTTTCCACAACTCCACGTCTAAGCACGTATTTTGCGTGTGGGCAGGAATAATATGGTTATTCGAGCCATGATATCTCTCCGAAGAAGCTCAGCGGTCCCTTGATGTTGCAAGCAACTTCGAGAGAGGCGTGCCGAGATGTTTAGCCCTGTATGAAGCGACTTCTGTACATGTCAGCAACACGTGAGCCGCCGTTTCTTCCTCTCCCATGCATGCCCTGCACAGGGGGCTGTCAGTAACACCTATGGTGAACAAATGTTTGTTAAAAGAGCCATGTCCTGTGATAGCACTTGTTACTATCCTGATCTGTGGCTTGTTCAGTCTCATTAATACCTTGGTTAGACAATTGTTTATTTCAGGTAGGGCCTCCCTAGCTTGTAAACAGTCTACAAAATTTTTCCAAAGCTAAGCGTGTAAATTATTAAAGTATCTACATACCAGTGAGCGAACGTAGCCTAAGGGGATTGGTATTATTGGTTCTGGCCCTATAGTTGCCAGGGCCGATCCCCTTCTGACCAGTTCATCTGCTGCATCGTTGCCTCTAGATCCACTGTGTCCCTTCATCCATTGCAGAGTCACATTGTTGTGCTTACATACCTCATTCAATCATTGATGGCACTCGTATATCAGGGGTGATACATATGCATTTTTTACCGACTTGAAACAGGAGGAAGTAATCAATTCAACTGTATCTTTTTTGCACATTCTTTTTAGCACCTTCCTTATCTGGGGGCATGGCAGTGCCCCCACCAAGTCGAGCAAAAAAGCGGCATGGCCGTACCATATTTTTCTCCGAAGCAATTCAGGCCATTTTCGACCCCCTACAACTTCATTGTGGGGTGAATTTCATTCAATTTGAACCAGTAGTTTTTGAATTATAATTAGTCGAAGTTTTTTAATTTTGTCACAAACTGACTGACCGATCATCAAAACTCTAACGCACTTCTAGTAGACTTAGAAGCTTCAAACTTGGAACACAATTAGTATTCAGTGTATAAATCAAATAAAAACTAAAATATTTATCAATTTCGGTCCAGTTTTCTAGATACACCAACTGCATAAATAACTTTGTAATCCCATATAAATATACAGGATGGCCCAAAAGTCGTGGATCAAACGCAACTAGGGGTTAGATGGGGTCATCAGCTGCAAAAAGTTGTTCTACGGGAGGTCCTTAAAGTCAACCCCTGCAGAGTTATAATTTATTTTGTGTTTTTATGAGAAAATTGACTTTTTTTTAACTAATTCTTATTAGAATGCCAAAAAATAAACATCCTCTATCTTTTTTATAATTTTCACTAGATTGGTACTGATGAGTCCTTCCGTTAGACATGCTATTTATGGTTGTTTATTGGGTGTGTTGAAGATAATGTTAAGTTTTACGATTATTATTTTTCTCAAATCATAACTTTTTATTTACTTCGGACCCCACTGTGAAAAAAAAAATACTCTACCGAAAAGTGACCCTGTATTACAAGTTTTGGCGCATTTAATAGGGATTCTGAAAAGGTATTACACATGGTTATGCGTGGCTTTGATATCTTTTTAGGACGATTATTCATGGCAAGGCCAAAGTTAACCCAACCATAAAACTCGGTTAGGCTTATTTAAAAATAAACTGGAATTAATACAATTAATGACAAAGACTCTCTGCCTCTCTTTTACACTAACTATTTAATCCTTTGTCAGTAAAAGGCCGGTTGGCCCGTCAGTTCAGGTAGCGATATCTTTTCTAGGAAACAAAAGGCTGGGCCGGCAGGGGCGGGGGCTGGGGGATGCGCGTGAGCATGTTTCTTTAGAATGTTTAGTGTTCTTTAGTGACTCGCTTCCTGCCTGTGGGTACGCACGTGTTCTTTTTCTCGGTTTTACGACGACTTGTGACCAGTTTCTTTCCTTTGACCTACGCTTTGTTTTTCGGACTTGTGACAGATTGCCTACCTGTGACCAGTGCTGTGTGAATCGGACGGATTGGCTACAAAAGTGGACAGATGGCTGCTGCGAGGAGAGAATACACCCAACGGGAGTATGCAGAAATGCATTACCTGTATGGCTTTTGCGACGGTAATGCCCGGGCTGCTGCCAGGGAATATCGTCAACGCTACCCTAACCGTGATCGTTTTCCGGATTACAGGGTCTTTATGCGCGTACATAATTCGTACATGGAGGGAGTCTTACCCGGTCAGCATGCTATGAGAGCAGGCAGACCAGTGATGCAATTTGAAAATGAAGATGAAGTGCTGAGAGAATTAAGATTGGATCCTAGTATAAGTCAACGCCAAATATCCATTAATATCGGGATTCCAAGATCGACGGTGCAACGTGTCATTAACAGAAAAAAATATCACGCCTACCACGTGCAAAGGGTGCAAGCTTTGCTGCCCGGTGACTATGAACCTAGAGTGCGGTTTTGTAGAGAGATGCTAAGATATCACAGAGAAGATCCGCAGTTCTTTAACAAGGTTTTATGGACGAATGAGTCAACTTTTAGAAGAATGGGAGTATTCAATATCCACAATCTACATTTTTACTCCAGAGTAAACCCCCATATCTTAAGAAATGATCGATTCCAGAATCTGTTTGGTATTAACATGTGGGCTGGTATAATTGGCCAGCAGTTGGTGCTGCATGAAATGCCAGCAAGGCTGAATGGTGCTCAGTATTTAAATTTTTTGCAAAATAATTTAAACCATATTCTTAACGAAGCTGAAGTTCCAGAAGAAAGAATAGCAGAAATGTGGCTGCAACATGATGGCGCCCCGCCTCACTACGCTCGAGCAGTCAGAGATCATTTGAACGAGCGCTTCCCCAACCGGTGGATTGGTCGAGGCGGACATGTTGCGTGGCCACCCCGGTCGCCCGATTTAAATCCATTAGATTTTTTTCTTTGGGGCTATTTTAAAGAAATAGTTTACCAAGGAGAGAACAATAGCGAACAAGAACTACGACAAAAGCTCGAGTTTGCTAGAGTACAAGTAACTAACAACAGAAGTGCATTCCGTAGGTTACGTAGGAATTTTATTAGACGGTGCAGATTATGTATTATGGTCAGAGGCAGGAATTTTGAGCATTTATTGTAAAATGTTTTGCTTAATAAAACAATTATTTCACAATCGTTGCTTTGTTTTTTCGTCCTAGAAAGATATTAGAGCCACTCATGGCCATGTGTAATACCTTTTCAGAATCCCTATTAAATGCGCCAAAACTTGTAATACAGGGTCACTTTTCGGTAGAGTATTTTTTTTCACAGTGGGGTCCGAAGTAAATAAAAAGTTATGTTTTGAGAAAAATAATAATCGTAAAACTTAACATTATCTTCAACACACCCAATAAACAACCATAAATAGCATGTCTAACGCAAGGACTCATCAGTACCAATCTAGTGAAAATTATAAAAAAGATAGAGGATGTTTATTCTTTGGCATTCTAATAAGAATTAGTTAAAAAAAGTCAATTTTCTCATAAAAACACAAAATAAATTATAACTCTGCAGGGGTTGACTTTAAGGACCTCCCGTAGAACAACTTTTTGCAGCTGATGACCATCTAACCCCTAGTTGCGTTTGATCCACGACTTTTGGGCCACCCTGTATATTATTACAAAGTTAATTGTAAGTTGCGGTGAATAAATCAGTGTACCTATATAAATATAATAATGGAATAAAAGGTGTAGATAGGTACTTTGTTGGTAATGAAGAAGTAGAAGGTACCAGAAGGAAAAAATGAAGGACTATCTGCAAAAAGAAATGACGCCATCAAAAACATAACTTTTATTATTAATAAAAAATTAATAATAAAAATTTTATTATTAATTTTCTTTTATTATAACAGCCCATTAAAGTCCACTACTGAGCATAGGCCTCCCCCATAGGTTGCCTCATAGGGGGAATATTGGCTATAGTTGCCACGCTTGCAACTGCAGTTTTTTAGTTTCATTATTAGGGGAGATGCTGCTGCTCATCTCCTTATTTGTTCTCTCTGTGGCCTCTTGCCACACCCACGGGATGATATGAGGTAGTGGATATTCTTACACCGACTCTACACAGTGCACACATTCCCAATGAACAATGGTAATTGCACCTGAAACTAACTGTTTGTGTTTCAGTAGTTACTAAAATAACTATTAGTTTATTATATGTTTAGTATATATTATAGGTTTAAGCTATCGACAAATCCACATTGCACTTGCGATGATGAAAGTGATCAAACAATAGGGCACATTATTACACAATGCCCAAAATTTAACAAAATTAGATATGAATGTGAGTGCAGCATGGATATGTCGATCACAAAAGAGAATATAGCAGTAATGATGGAAGATGACGATCGCCGATCTAGATTCATGCAATTTGCACTTTCTGCAATTCTAGTAGTAGAAAATGGAAGTAAAGTATACTATCAATGTATACAGAGTAGATTAATATATATATATATATATATATATATATATATATATATATATATATATATATATATATATATATATATAGTGTAAGAGGTAAACCTTCTAATAATGATATAAAAATTTGATAGATATTTCTAGTATAATATCTAGATAAAGTCATAAGTAATGTATTAGTAAGTAGATATAGAGTAATGAATAATGAAATTTCAATAAAAAAGTAAAATAATATTTAGCAAAAAGCTACACGAAGATTAGTAGATTAAAAGGAGAGGTAGAAATGTATAAAATTATAATATCAGTGAGCAAAACTTATAAGGAATCTAATTGTATATAATAAAACAAAAAAAAAACAATTATAAAAGAATAGAAAAAAGAGTTAAAAAATATGTGTAAATGCTCGTATAAGGGAGTGATAAATAGAGCGGGTTTGCTGGCGGGATGTTAACTGGAGAGCATACAGTAGCAGTTAGATGAGCAATAAATAACACTTCTTGAGAATTTCTTCTTGTTTTATTTCTTGATTCCTTATTATTACATTGCCGGATTTGGAATAATTTACCACGAAAAACGCCCCTTTTTTATAAGCGGCTGTAACCAATCATATTTAAGAAAAAATCGCATACGGCATTAGTGAATCTATTGACCAATCAGAGCGCCGAGTAACCTTTTCTAAGAGAGATTCACAATTTCCTTAATAAACGTGGTAAAACATTCCTTACAATATTTATATTTATTCCTAACGATAGATACAACTTATTTCTATTATTCTAAACATAAATCATTCAATAAACCTTTATTTTACATTTATAAAAAATAAAAATAGTTTCGCGGTCGCCTCACGGTTTAGCTCCGGAGTAGGACTATATTTTTTGCCGAACATACAAGTGGCGCCGCCAAGAGGTAGGAATGTACAACACTTTTTCAGGAATTATGCTTAAAATCTATACAATATTTTTTCATGAAATTTAAATCTTTCTCATAATGAAATAACATTATACAGCGATTAGTTGACATATTAATGTTTCTTTTGAAGTACTTTAAAGGAAAAAGAATTATATTAATCACTTATATGTTAAATAGCTCTTAAAGTTATGATAAAAGAAATCTTACTAGAAAATAAGCTTATACTTGCGTCTAATGTTCTAATCAGACCTAAATAATATTAAATAGATTCATATAAGTCACTTTAAGATAAAAATAGAAGTGTTTAATTTACTTTCCTGTTTTTTCAGCACTAATCAGTCTTTACACTTAGCTTTATTTTATAAATAGGAAACAGTTAAGATTAATACCATCACCTAATTTTAAATCACTGATAAGAAATAATTATGATTAAATGCTAACACTTAGTTTTTAATTCACTGATAATAAATAATTAATATTAAATGTTCGAATTCACTTTGTCGTCGCTAACATTCTCCCCCACGGTGCGTAGCACTGCATCCTCTGGAGGCGACGACTCCGCTGGCACCAGCACGATGACGCGTCGAGTTGGACGGCGAAGTATTCCGCCTGATGTCCGCACGTCCAGCACCCTGGTTCTTCCGTCTGGTCCGGGATAGGTTTTGACGATTTCACCGCGAGGCCATGAGTTTCGCGGTAGTGTGGCGTCCACTATTAGCACGATGTCTCCTTCCCTTGGGTCTCTGGTTTCTTTCCCCTCGAGTTTCCTTGGCATCAGGAGAGGTAAGTATTCTTTAATCCACCTTTTCCAGAAGTGGTCTGCGAGTCTCTGGGTGGTTCTCCAGCTTGCCTTTCCGATGAGCTCCGTGTCGCTGAACTCTCCCGGCGCCATAGCTCCGCATGATCTTCCCAGCAGAAAGTGGTTCGGTGTTAGGCTCTCCTCGTCTCCTGGGTCCATGCTGATCGGGGTGAGAGGTCTCGAGTTGATGATGTGTTCAACCTCAGTCATTAGCGTATGGAGTACTTCCTCGGGCGGGCTCTTCTCGTTGAGGACTACTGCTACATAGGCTTCTTCACTCGCATCGGAGAATGTGTGTAGCTGTCCTTTTCTGCCTTTGGGTGAGACGCACCTCGGGATCTTCAGCCTCGTTAATGTTGACACTTCTTCCAGGTATTTCATCCAGACTTCCTTTTGATGTTCGTTGATTGGTTCATCCCAGTCTATTTTCTTTCGCCAGATGTCTTGGATTAGTTTCTTTCCTTGTATTAGAACTGGTGTAGCAAAACCCATTGGATCGAAGGTGGACATTACTGCGCTTGTGACTTCTCTTTTTGTTGGAGTCCTTCTGCCGTCTTGCAGGTCCTCCGGCGTGTTGCGTAGCCCGACGTTGAAGGCTAATGTATCTTCTTTCACCAGCCATCTTAGTCCCAGAGTCTTCTCTTCCTTGGTCAGTTGTAAGGAGTTTTCTTTGTTTGCGTCTTCTACCTCTGATATTACCCCCGAGTTGTTGCTGGCCCATCCCTTCAGATGAAAGTTTGCTCTTGCGTGAATGTCTTTCACTTCTTTGGATATTTTCTTTGCTTCGGTTGTAGATGCGAAGCTCTGCAGATAGTCGTCCATGTAGTGGTTTCTCTTAATTGCTTTCACTGCTTCAGGATGAGTGTTCTTAAATTCCTCTGCATTCTTGTTCATTACGTATATGGCTGTTGCAGGTGATGACGCTGCCCCGAAGATGATTGAAGACATTCTATACTCTTCAGGCTTGCCGGTTCTTCGGTTTCCGCGCCACAGGAACCTGAGACTGTCTCGGTCGTCTTCTCTGACTTTTACTCGAAGAAACATGTCTTGTATGTCTGCCATGACGGCTACTGGTCCCTCTCTGAAACGCAGCAGTACTCCGAATAATGATTGTAGCAAGTCCGGGCCCGAGAGCAAGGCGTCGTTGAGGCTCTTTCCTTCATATTTGGCAGCTGCGTCGAACACTATTCTTAGCTTCTTCTTGACTGGGTGTACAACAGCGAAGTGGGGTAGGTAGAATGTCCTTCCTTCGTTAGAGTTTTCTGGAGCCTTCTCTGCGTATCCTTTTTCGATTAGACTCAGAATCTGCTCCTCGTAGTGCTTTCTTGCTTCTTGATCACGATCCAATTTTTTCTCGATGCTAACCAGGCGTCGAACAGCTTGATTGTAGTTGTTGGGCAGGTGTTCATCTTCTTTTTTCCACAGGAGTCCCGTTTCATATTGACCGCTTGGCAGTTTCTTGGTAGTTTTCTCGAGGGTTTCTAGTGCTCTTCTGTCGCTGTCGTTAGATGGTGAACGATTTTGGATCCCTAGAGACTCTAATTGGAAGTGTTCTCGGACGAGGTCTTCTATGTCTTCCTTGCCAGTGGTCGCTCTGCCATAATGAGTGAAGTGTACTGTGGCAGTTGTTCCTGTTTCACATCCGTGTAACACCCACCCTAAGTTCGTGAGGGAAGCTACAGGATCTGATGGTTTGCCCTTCTTCAGCTTTCTTGTCACTATCAGTCCCCAATTGTCTTGGCCTATCAGTAGCTTGGGCCTCTCGGAGACGTAGAGGAGTTGATTTTCAATTGCCTTCAGGTGCTCACAGTTTCTCACGGTGTCCTTGTTTATGCATTGTTCAGACAGCTTCAGGTCGTCGATGGTTCTTGCTACGATAGTTCTCTTTTCTTTTCTATGAGCCCCTTTTATTTTGAACTCGATCTTCTGTGAACTATCTTTTCTTAACACCTTTCCGCCAACGGTTTCGATCGTGAGTTTTTCTTTCTTTCCTTCGACTCCGATTTTTTCAGCAATTGATGCGTCTAAGAGTGTGACCGTTGACCCTTCGTCTAGTAGTGCTAATACGCGAACTTGTCCTTTTGGGCCATAGAGGTTCACGGGGATCATCTTTAGGTAGGCCTTTTCTTCTCCTTTGGCGTTATGGATTGAGGCGACCTTTTCTTCTGAGATGCTATTGGTGTCTTTTGCTTCTTTTTCTATCGACGCCGGTGGTTTGTCAGAATGTAAGATGGTATGATGCCATCTTTTACACAGCTTGCAGACTGGTGCTTTACAGTTGATTCTTGAGTGTCTGAATCGAAGGCACTTGAAGCATATCTTTGCCTTCTTGGTCATATCCCATTTTTCATTCAGGTTGGCTTCTTTGAACCTTTTACATTCTAATGCGAAGTGTTCTTCCCCACAGAACGGACACGACTTCTTATATTTCTCTTTTGACGCTTCTTGAACCAAATGAACGGGTTTTCTTACTCCTCTTCTTTGTTCTGAGGGCGCTTCGGGCGGGGCGAAGTCTCCGCACATGTCGGCTTCTGTTTCTAGGAACGCTTCGATAAGTAATAGCTCCTGAATTTCCTCGTCTCTTCTGCTTCTGTGGTAGGCGAACCAACGGAACTTCATTGACGTCGGCATCTTGTCTACTATAACTCTTAGCGTTTCAGGTGAACTGAGATACTGTGGTTTCTTCAGGGCTTTGATTGTTTCGACTGCGTTCTTTACTTTGCTTGCAAATATGCATATGTCGCTCGGGTTTTCGCCGACTCTTGGGAGGTTCTTCATTTTTTCTAGTTCTGCTAATGCTAGTGCTCCAGGTCTTCCGAATCTTGCTTCTAGTCCCTTGATCACCTCGCGTGGGTCTTCGGCGGTGAATAGCAGGCTTTGGACGGCTTCTCTAGCTTTTCCTTGGATCGCTATTCTGAGGCGTGCTAGGTTTTGATTGCTACTGAAAGAAGCAGCCGTATCCTCGTATGATCTTTTGAAGGCTAACCATTCTTCGCAGGCCCCGTTGAAGTGAGGTAGTTCTAGGTGCTTCGGTGAAACGGTGTCACGTGATTTTTCTGATAGCTTTAGTATGACTGAAGCTAGTTCTTGGATGTCACTTTTCTTTTCTTCTGCCTCTATTGGTTTGTGGTTCTTATTAGGCATGTCTCCGGTCTGGATGAACCAGCGTTCGACTTCTCGAGTTCGCTCGAACAGCTCTTCTCCGGTACCATCTTCATCTTCTGATTCCGCGGTGAGAAGTTCTAATTCCGCTTGAGCAACTTTTGACCGCGCTTCTGCCAATTCTAGTTCCCTTAATGCCATTGTCATCTTTGCTTGCGCTTCTGCTCTCTTCCTATGCGACGAGCGAACGGAAAGCGTGTCTGGATCGCGGGTCGTCTTCTTAGGGTGAGGCTGTTGCAGAGTCTTCATTGCGACACTTCTTTCTTGAATCTGCGGCGTTGGATGACTTCCTTCTTGGTGAGGAACTGACGCTTCGATGGTGCGTGTCGGGGGGGTGGTATGGGTTACGTCCCCTGGTGTTGATTCTTTTCCGGCAATGTTTTTGTTAAGAAGTACGGGTTGTCTGTGTACGCTACTGGGCGATGCTCTTGTAAGCGTCGATCGATCTGAAGTTGACGTGTTGGTAGCCGTCGTGTTTGTAGAATCACTCGGCGTATTCATGCTCCAATCCGTCGTACTGGTACCCGTAGTGGCGTTGCTTTCACTCGTAGTCTTCGACTGCACTGATTTTGATCTTGTATTTGAAGGCATCTTCCTAGTTTTCCTTAAACCCGATCCGGCTTCTCGAAGGACCAATGTAAATGCTCGTATAAGGGAGCGTTGATAAATAGAGCGGGTTTGCTGGCGGGATGTTAACTGGAGAGCATACAGTAGCAGTTAGATGAGCAATAAATAACACTTCTTGAGAATTTCTTCTTGTTTTATTTCTTGATTCCTTATTATTACATTGCCGGATTTGGAATAATTTACCACGAAAAACGCCCCTTTTTTATAAGCGGCTGTAACCAATCATATTTAAGAAAAAATCGCATACGGCATTAGTGAATCTATTGACCAATCAGAGCGCCGAGTAACCTTTTCTAAGAGAGATTCACAATTTCCTTAATAAACGTGGTAAAACATTCCTTACAATATTTATATTTATTCCTAACGATAGATACAACTTATTTCTATTATTCTAAACATAAATCATTCAATAAACCTTTATTTTACATTTATAAAAAATAAAAATAGTTTCGCGGTCGCCTCACGGTTTAGCTCCGGAGTAGGACTATATTTTTTGCCGAACATACAAGTGGCGCCGCCAAGAGGTAGGAATGTACAACACTTTTTCAGGAATTATGCTTAAAATCTATACAATATTTTTTCATGAAATTTAAATCTTTCTCATAATGAAATAACATTATACAGCGATTAGTTGACATATTAATGTTTCTTTTGAAGTACTTTAAAGGAAAAAGAATTATATTAATCACTTATATGTTAAATAGCTCTTAAAGTTATGATAAAAGAAATCTTACTAGAAAATAAGCTTATACTTGCGTCTAATGTTCTAATCAGACCTAAATAATATTAAATAGATTCATATAAGTCACTTTAAGATAAAAATAGAAGTGTTTAATTTACTTTCCTGTTTTTTCAGCACTAATCAGTCTTTACACTTAGCTTTATTTTATAAATAGGAAACAGTTAAGATTAATACCATCACCTAATTTTAAATCACTGATAAGAAATAATTATGATTAAATGCTAACACTTAGTTTTTAATTCACTGATAATAAATAATTAATATTAAATGTTCGAATTCACTTTGTCGTCGCTAACAATATGGATATAATAACATCAGATATAAAAGAAAGAAAAGTACTGCATTAACAGCAGCAGTATAAAAAATAAAAGAAAAAAATAAGTAATAGTTATTGTTTGTACAAACAAAACAAAAAAACTAGAGCTTGGATAGGAACACAGCAGTCACTTTTACCAGTAATCTACTTAAATTGAAATATGAATAATTTAAAAAGAAAAGTAACAGGCTAAATGTGGTAAAGTCATAATGCTGGAATTAATTTGAGTCTATATAGTTAACATTACTGCCTATATGCGTCCCACTCCGGAGCACAGGCCTCGTGTCATTTCTGAGAGGGTATTTGAGTAAGGTAATGTTCATCACACTGCTCCAATGCTTGTTGAAAAAGTTTTTTTAATGTTACCTGCACACTAGGATTTTCTCCTGTATCGTGGAGGCAGTTTGCAAACATAAATTGCCCAAGGACAAACATCCAGACCCAGAACAATTGTTTGTAGGCCATACAAATATTTGCTCCATGTGGATTTGAACCCACGTCCCCCAGTGCTGCAACTCTTTGCTAAGCTACTTTGTCACGGAGCCGTCAATAATAAGTTTACATGTCTTTGTAATATTTTAATTTCTCGGTCGGATCGTACAATGTTTTCCTTCACCACCAAGAATGTAGTATATCAGCACTTAAAATTGTAATTAACAGTTTTATTGATGCCGCCGGGGATCAAACTCAGCTTACTAGTGTATTGTGAATTTACTAGTGTATTGAAATTTACAGAGAGCATGTAGCCCCTGAGCTACCACAGCTCTTAGAATAATTATTGTAAGTCATTTATGCTATATTGTAATGACTTTATTATTATTGTTATTAATACATTATGTACTTGTAAAGGTTAGCAGCCTATTTGCCGAAGTGTCTATATGTTCTTTAATTATAGCTTGTTCATTCGCTGCATAATAATACACACATTATGTATGTATTATGGCTGACACTAACCATAAAAAGTGACCGGCACGGCAGCTAACTGATTTTTCACGGATTTGATTGATTAATTTATTCAGTCTATCAAAAGCTCACCGCTGCATTTTTTAAACTATTCAACCAAATATAATTATTGGGTTAATTGGTCTAAAGGCCTTTCCGATAGATAGCAAGAATAGAAATAGAAATTAATTAGCCTTAGTAACTCTATACATATACGATATAGTATAATGGAGTCTCTTACACCATCATGAGACTGCATTGATATTTATTCTATACACTTTATTGTTTACCTATTAAATAATGTTTATGAAGGGTGGACGAAAGTTTGTTAGCTTGATTTGATATATCAAAAAACGCTGCTATCAGTTACACCCTGAATCAATACAAAGATCACAATAATTATATTCATTCACCACACTGGATGTGGTAAATCAGACTTAACTTCAGGTGCACTATAAGTTTGTTGTCACTTCAGTGTTACAAAAAAATTTTGTAAAGCTATTGTAGTCATTATATTGCATCAAAGAAAGCAATAAACAATGGCTGTTTACATTTTTCTTTGAATTGAAAACGATTTGGCGTCGCCCCCCCAAGAATGATGAACAGAAAATTGATGAAATATCGGATATTTATCTCGAATGTCAAAAACTAAAATAACACACGTCATGATCAGTCAGCTTGTGATCATTGTGTGAATTCCAGGTCATGGTCATGAAATTATTGTATTGTCATTGGTTCTTAATGTCTGCCAAATGTAAGATTATTCAGACTTCTGGAAGTACTTTGTGTAATGAGGTAGCGGATATATATGACAAAAGCATAACTAAGTCGCAGCTCGAATCCATCTAGAGGGAACATCTGTCATTGTGTCCATAGTGGTGAATGTTTCTTTAATTATTTTATGTTAATTTAAGTATTTATAAATACCAGATATTGTTAATAAGGAGTGTGAAACGATACACTGTTGCCTTGCAGACAAACTGACTTTGAAATATAAATATTATAACAAATATAAAATATAACAAAATTTGAAATATAAATAATGTACACTCTTTATAAGAATAAATTAAAAAAAAAAAACGAAAAATTACATTACATACAAGCAACAGTAGCCTAATTTCAGGATGCCGATCACATACTTAAAAGGTAGTGGGTTTGAATCCGCCATTCCCCTACTGTTTTTTTACATAGAATAAGTGTGACAAACGACAGTCCACCTGATGGTAAGTGAATGTTGTGGCCCATAGACATCTACATTTATCCTCGATTAAGAATCAAAATGCAGATGCTTTGCCAACCCTGAGAAATAAGATGAAATGCCTCGTTTCCAGTAAAAAGGGTCTCCAGTTCTCTACACTCACCATACTAAACACAGCAGCCTTAAGCTGCTATTTTACGCTGGTATTCTGTGAGAGCGTGGTCCTACTCCGATCGAGCCGACACACTCGTGCTACATCCATAAGATAGCTGCAGCATGGCTCTACCACGTACAACTGCGCTGTGCTGTCGTGAACCATTCCTAACACAAGCATATTCAGCTTAGAGTCGATTTACAATTCGACAAGTACAGTAGCGAGTTTAGTTACAGGTCAGTTGACAGTTAAGCCCCATTTACATTCAGCCACTGCCACTGCCCCTCGCGCTGCCGGCAATACTTCCCTAAATACTGCCGTAGCAGGATCGCGGGAAGTGTGTATTCACACTCTGCCCTACCACTCACATCGCTTTCGGCTTTCGACTATGGCGTAGGGATGCTCGATGTTGCAGAAACATCGATGTTGACATCGATGTTAACATCGATAGCTCAACATCGATGTTCGATATTTTTCCTACTCAAAACATCGATGTTGGCCATCATCGATGTTTTTTGCACAAGTATTTAATAGGTTAGAATTAGGTCTCCACATAACCACGCAGCCGGCTGCGTGGTATGCTATGAGCATTCACCGCCTCCCTCCCCCGCTTTCCGGAGGGTTGCCCATATTTGCTTCGGGCGCAAAAAAAAAAATGAATCAAATAAAGTCATGTTGTTTATGATTTATTATTGAATAAAAAAGAAATTAATAAAGAATTTAGTTAAAAACAGTAATTTAAAAAACTAGGAAGAAGTTAACAAATGTCTACTTCATTTGTTATATATGCCAATATTTTTTGCCGATTGATTGAAGAAATAATAATTTTGATAAAGAATTACCTTTCAACCTATTTCTCTGCTGATAAAGCGTTGAGCCAGCTTTTGAAAATAACCGCTCGGAAGGCGTTGATGTAGCGATAGTGGTCAAATATCTCACTGCAAGTTTTTTTAATTTTGGATAGGTAGAACCAATAATATTGTTCCATACGTGCATTGGATCTTGTTTTAGATCAACAACCGGATTCTTTAAAAAATAACTTAATTCTGAGGGCATGTCCAACTCACTGCGATGGTATGCTATTTTTTTCTTGTACGAGTTTATAGTGGTCGCTCCACAGATTAAACTCTTCTGGTTCATTGTCTTGCAATTCAACTTCGTCACGATTGTCTTCCTCTTCTATAACCTTTAGCTCTGCAGTGGTTATTAATTCCTTTACATTTCTTATTGTTTTCGAACATGCCACCGGATCTTGGAAATGTATATTTTTAAAACGGGGATCCAACAGAGTTGAAATGGCAAGTATTGTCACATGTTCAGAAGGCAACAAACGTCGTTTTATTTCAACTAATATGTTATTTTTGAGATTTTCTCCGGTGGCACTTTTAGGCTGTAAACTGTTGATTTTTAAATTTAACATTCGCGTTAAGGGAATTACTTTACTACTTGTCACAAAACTTTCTCCACATACTTCCCGAGTCGCGACTTCTATAGGTCGCAGAATTTCACAGACCTCTGTCAATTCTTCTATTTCTTTTGCAGTTATCATTGGAGGAGCACTGGTATGGATGTTCACAATTTGGTTTATAGCTGGACGCAGCTTTAAAAATCTCTCGATCATATAAAATGTCGAATTCCACCGAGTCGCGACGTCTTGTATAAGTTTTAAATCAGATTGTTTCCGTAATTCATCACTGGCTGCCACACAGTGTTTGAACCAGGTAACAATTCTTCTACAGGATGCGATTAAATGTGGTAACTTGTCTGTTTTCTCCATTGACTTTTGCGCTACTAAATTAATCAAATGAGCAAAACAAATAACGTGGCATTTTCTTCCAAATGCAAGATCAACAGCTTTAACTACATTTGCTCCCCCATCAGTTACTACTGCTAATACTTTTTTAGTGTCTATGAACCATTCGTCACATGTCTGCAATAGCATCCTTGCGATATATTCAGCAGTGTGTGATTCTGATAATTCGTAGACTCCTAAAGTAGCCGATACTATGTTGTCCACGTCATAAAAGTGTATTGTAATACCAATAAAACTCCTGCTTTGCATAGTATCAGTCCAGATATCGGTCGTGAGTGTTATACTATTTAACCCTTTAATTTTATCCTTGAACAGGTTCTTTGTAACTTCATATCGGTCGTCTAACATTCTCTTTAAAGTGTGTCTGGAAGGAAGTTTATACAGAGGAGCAGCTATCTTCATCAGGTTTAAAAATCCTTCATTTTCTACTATTTGAAAAGGCTGTGAATCCTTGCAAATCATGTACAAGATGGCATTTGTTAGCCTAATTCCTTTCGCACCATTTTCTGCGAATTCAATAACGTTCCGAAAACTGTCATTTAGAGTGGGTTGGTACGATTTTTTAAAACCAGATTGTGTATTAATACTATTATCACTTACATTTAAAGTACTACAATCAGTTTCATGTGAATATATTTCAAGATCTAAAGCAGTGCTGGTGGAAGCCAGTCCAGCAGAACTACAGGAAGCTTGCACTGTGGGTTTTTGTATTAATACGTCTTTACGGGATTTTTTCACTACTACAGTATTTTCTGTACTATCCTTACTTTTCTGTTTTCCCAGTAATGACTCATGCATCTTTTCGACGTGCAATTTTAAATTTGTAGTGTTACCACAAGTTTTGAGAACTTTTGAGCATGTACGACATTTTGCTTCACCATTGCTAATTTTTTCGAAATATTCCCAAAATTTACTTTTCAGAGGCATCGCAGCAATGTTAGCCCTGAAAATTTTAACAATTTAGTTTTTTTTCAATCCTAGAAATACCAAAAATATATACTAACTGAAAATCTTTTAGGAACATGCAATGAAAATAATGCTTTTTAATTTTACATTTTAGTGTTATTATTTTGATCTTTAAGTGCTGTGATATGAACACTCACGAATCTCGAATGAAAAAATTTACAATGGAACTGAATTTACGATTTAGAGGTAGTTTTCATATCAATCACACCTATCGCGAATTAAAAAAATATTATAAATCGCGAAATAAAAAAATATAATAGATTGTTGAAAAAACATTAACAAACTTTATGCAAACAAAATAATAGACTTTTCCGTCACCTTTTTTCACGATTTTTTACCAGGCAGCCCAAGCAGACAGTCTTCACAGCCCTTTATAAAATTCACAGTTGTACCACAAACGAATACACGCTGCAGTGAAATTGTCTATGCATGCAAGCTTCTTAGTAATTTGATTGCTTAAAAGACAGGCATCCACGTAAAAAATCTTAAATAAAAATAACTTGATTTTATAACCTTCAAGCAAACAAGAAAACAACAAACTCATTATGACAAGCTCAAAAATGCAGCAAATAAAAGAGCTAAATTTATGTGTGGATACTTACATATTGTAGCAAAAATATATGGGTATACACAGCAAGAGAAAAGAAACAATTAACTTGAATATAACACTGAGATAACAGGTGATCACCGACAACGATACTACTCCACAATGACCAAGCGACAGCAATGACACTGTGACATAAGTTGACAGTTGACACTTCATTTTGACACACCATAGTGATTTTTTAAGTTAACGATGCGTTCAGGAATTTTGAATTATTCAAAATTTTAAATCTTTTAGAGGCGATACAAGTTTTAGTTAATATTGATTCGCGGGTTACCATTTTTCGCAAGAGGTTTATAATCAATTATGGGTTAATTGATATCATACGTCAAACATCGAAACATCGATGTTTTAATTCTTAACATCGATAATCATCGAACATCGATGATCATCGATCATCCCTACTATGTCGGACGTCGAAATAATTACAGCGTCCGCGCTGTGTCTTCTTGCAATACAAAATTATGTTAATAATTTAAAAAGATATCAAGTTCAAAAGAAGATAGATAGATAGATAGAAAATTTATTTGCTTAAAAACATGGTACATAAGATGATCAATGACGTGGAACTGACATGTTTTGCCATAATTGGCATGCAAAAAAGATATGAAATACAGCTAATTACACAAACCCAATGTTACGTTTTAAAATTATTGTATTGCTTAAAAGTTAGGTACAAACATTCTTTTTGAATTCAAATATTATGTACAATTAAATACTTATACAGATCCACTATATTTGAATTCTTATACAGTAAATTGTTCATAAATTATTAATTGAATTATTATATTATTGTTACATAAATAATATTAAATATTATATGAGATTAGTTAAGCTATTATTATTTTAATAATTACACTACAGTATAAACTAATTCGTAATTTTAATTACAATAAAATTATAATTTAAAAATCTCAGGCTATTATGCAAATATTACCTTTTAACTTATTTTACATTTTAATTAATAAATAATCAATATGTGTTACTAATCGTTTTTAGTAATAAAATGTCAATGTTCATTAATTCCTTAAACTAAATTTTATATTAATATTATAAATTTGAGGAATTTATAATTAATTATGTACATAGGTACTATGTTAACTCAAAAAGAAAATTCGTATTCGTAGAACATGATGAATTGTGGTTTTTATCGTTGAAATCCCATATAGTTTTTTCTGATTCCAGCAGTTCTAAAAACTTTATTGTATTTTCATTATTCCACTCGAAAGGCATTTTGGTAGATCGTACTTATTTAATAACAAGACGGCACGCACGTCCGTTCATCCAGGCGCTTGTCGCGAAGTGAGCGATGGAGCTGAATGTGAACACTCACTGCCGCTCGCGCTGCCCGTCCTTTGACTTCCGCACGAAAAACCGACATTTCGGGCAGTGTCAGCGGCAGCGGCAGTGTCAGCGCGAGTAGCCCGTTTACATACTGCCCTGCTCACTGCCCTGCTCACTTCCCTGCCCAACAGGGCTGAATGTAAATGGGGCATATAATTACAGACTGTGAGCCATTGCGTCTTAGCTAGGGTTACCACCTTTCTTTTTGAACTGAGTATTTTTTCCAAAAAAGATGCAAAATATATAGTACATACTTGTTTTTGAGAAATCTTGATGTATTTTCCCATATATATTGCTCTTCGCTGTGGCCATCAATGACTTACTACCTTTAAAATAATTATAGGAATCTGAGCAATTTAGGGTTATATTAAAATACATTAACAATTCATTTTTAATTTGATTAATACATGTTCTATTTCTTTCTTTTTTCCCTTTTACACTCATGGAAAAAATATTTCCGTAAAACTTACTTGTTGCAGACTTACAATCACAGTTAATATAAAAAAGCGCGACAGTTAAATTAATGATAAAAATATAGTATTTTTTGTACTATATTATTTTTCTATCTTAATATATATATAAATTACGTGTCACGTTGTTTGTCCGCGATGGACTCCTAAACCACTTAACCGATTTTAATCAAATTTGCACACCGTGTGCAGTTTGGTCCAACTTGAGAGATAGGATAGTTTTTTTGCCGATGAATGATCCACAATTTTTTTAATAGGATAGTTTAAGGATTTTAATAGGATATGACAAATGGTCGCCGAAAAGGGCAGAACAACGTCTGCCTGGCAAGCTAGTAATATTATATCAAGTACTATATTTCATTCAAATGTACTATTATACATTTGAATGAAATATAGTACTTCATATATTTAATATAGTACTATATATTAGAGAGCCGTGGTAGCTCAGATGGTTAAAGCTCGCTGTAAATATAACAGAAAGCGAGTAGCCCAGTTTCGATCCCCGAGAAAGAAATTGTTAATTGCAATTTTAAGTGCTGATTTACCATGTGCTCGGCGGTTAAGGAAAACATCGTGAGGAAACCTGCATGTCTGAGGAATAAGAAGAAAAATATTTCGAAGACATGTGAAGTTCGCCAACACGCATTATTGGGGCAGCGCGGCGGACACTTTCTTGCCCTAAAGCCCCATTTACATTCAGCCACTGCCACTGCCCCTCGCGCTGCCGGCAATACTTCCCTAAATACTGCCGTAGCAGGATCGCGGGAAGTGTGTATTCACACTCTGCCCTACCACTCACATCGCTTTCGGCTTTCGACTATGGCGGACGTCGAAATAATTACAGCGTCCGCGCTGTGTCTTCTTGCAATACAAAATTATGTTAATAATTTAAAAAGATATCAAGTTCAAAAGAAGATAGATAGATAGATAGAAAATTTATTTGCTTAAAAACATGGTACATAAGATGATCAATGACGTGGAACTGACATGTTTTGCCATAATTGGCATGCAAAAATGATATGAAATACAGCTAATTACACAAACCCAATGTTACGTTTTAAAATTATTGCATTGCTTAAAAGTTAGGTACAAACATTCTTTTTGAATTCAAATATTATGTACAATTAAATACTTATACAGATCCACTCTATTTGAATTCTTATACAGTAAATTGTTCATAAATTATTAATTGAATTATTATATTATTGTTACATAAATAATATTAAATATTATATGAGATTAGTTAAGCGATTATTATTTTAATAATTACACTACAGTATAAACTAATTCGTAATTTTAATTACAATAAAATTATATTTTAAAAATCTCAGGCTATTATTCAAATATTACCTTTTAACTTATTTTACATTTTAATTAATAAATAATCAATATGTGTAACTAATCGTTTTTAGAAATAAAATGTCAATGTTCATTAATTCCTTAAACTAAATTTTATATTAATATAATAAATTTGACTATATGTACTATGTTAACTCAAAAAGAAAATTCGTATTCGTAGAACATGATGAATTGTGGTTTTTATCGTTGAAATCCCATATAGTTTTTTCTGATTCCAGCAGTTCTAAAAACTTTATTGTATTTTCATCCACTCGAAAGGCATTTTGGTAGATCGTATTTATTTAATAACAGGACGGCACGCACGTCCGTTCATCCAGGCGCTTGGCGCGAAGTGAGCGATGGAGCTGAATCAGTGTTGCCAACGGATGAAATAGCAATCCGCCAGACAAGGCTCCTCAAACCACCAGAAAATCACTAACAAAAAGATGTCCCCCTCTGAAAACCACTAAAATTTCCACTAAGATATATGAATATGATTAAAGCAAAAAAAAAGTAAAAGTACGTTTATTATTAAAAATCTCATTGTTGTTAATATAATTTTTTTACTTTTAGTAATTAAAAAAATAAAGTTGCTTAAGATATTATTTACATTAATAAATCGTCTTCAGATGAATCTGCATTTTCATTTTCAGCCTTACTGTTATCCTTATCGGACTGATATGACTCCTTCGTCCCAATTTGTTTTATAAGATTTAAAGGAATTTCATAATTGTTGCAGCACTTTCCCATTAACTGCATACCGCAGCGTATTTTTAGAATTAATTTCAAAAGAGTTAGCTTCATTCTGTTTCGCTGCTTGTTTTTTATAATATTCATGCTACTAAAAAGTCTTTCCACATCGGCATTCGAATGTGGCAATACCAAAAGTGTAATCGCAAATGTTGCTAATTCTTGAAATCGAGCAACACCTTGTGCATCTTTGAATTTCAAGACTTCGCTCCAAAAATTTTTTGTATCTTTTGTTTCATTCCATCTCAGTAAATGAATTTGCTGCCATTGATCGTCAATTTTTGCAATTAATTCTGTACTTGTTACGAACCGAGCCATTATATCAACAAGATTTTCTTTGTTGTGATGCAGGGCTTTTTCGACACTTATACGGGATATTTGTTTCATGAGAGTAATATTTTCCGGCAATCTGTTTTTTATTTCGTCAATGAGACAAACTATAAACTGTATGCACCTATTCCGCAATACTTCTTCCTCTTCCCGGGGAAAACCTTTCTCTTTCATTTCTTGAATATGTTTTTCGAATCGGAATCCCAGGTAGCATCTTTGGTCCAAATAGTCACGAATATTTTGAGTAAAGATATCTATCTTATGTGTAGGCAACGTTACTTTGGTGACAAGCGTATCAATCAAGTTTGTTAATTCACCGCACAATAAGGTGTGGTCCGTATTTTTTGACTCAAACATTTTATTAACTCTGTTTATATCAATCAAAATTGGATAAATAAATGATACATATGCATAGTTTATATCATTCGCATACATAGAGTGCAATAGCTCTGACGTGTGGCACCTTTCGTGCAACTTACCAATCGAAAAATGAGTTTTAAGCTCCAGCCATTGCGTATAAATTCTCGACACAGCAGACTCTATGGATAACCATCTAGTCTGACAGGCTTGAACAATTTTAAGAGGCTTCTGTCCATCGTTGATGGATTTGTATAGCTCTTTATAGATAACTTGTCTGGAAGACGAGCGAGCAAACCAATCATATGTCTCTCTAATTAAAAATTCAAGATTTCGCGGAAGAAATTCCTTTGCTGCTGCTGAAACAGCCAGTTGCAAGGAGTGGCATAAACAACGTACCAAAACTAAGTGCGGTATTTCTTGTTTCAATCGGGAAAAAACTCCATTATTTACGCCAACCATCACCGATGCATTATCTGTGCCAATACCCATTAAGTTTTCAATTCGCAAGTCGAAATGTTTAAGCGTCCGCTTTATGGCAGAAACAATACCTTCAGCATTACATGCGTCGAGTTCAGCAAGGTCCAAATAAGTTGAAACTATTTTTTCATGTGTAGTGCTGTAATAAATTATAACTAAACCCAAATATTTTTGTACAGCAATATCTGTGGATTCATCTATTAATAAACTGTATGGTTGATCTTTAATGTCGTTTTTTATAAGTTCTGTAAAATGAGATGCTAAAATATTTTTTATTACATACGTGCACTTAGTTCGGTGCATCTGCATTTTATTTATTTCTTTTTCATGGCTATGGTTAATAACTTCTCCTAAATGATCAACTGTTCGTATACTTGTATGCATTGCTGTAAATAAGGCAACTCTGGCTTCATCTTTCTTTTTATTATCAGTAGACTCCTTTTTGAATGTCAGCTTAGGTTGTTTGGTGATAACCTATAAACAAATAATGAAATATATAAGAAAAATTTAAATGCAACCTCATTAATTGACCAAGTTCGAACCGTTATAAATAACAAAGACAAAGCTATAATTTACCTTTCTATTTTGTTGGTGCTTTTTCGAAAGAGCATGTGTTTTTAAATCTCCGTAGTGACTTCTTAATATCGTTCCACAAAACTTGCATTTTGCTACTTGGCCAGTGGTACTTTCAACTGCTTGAAGCCATTCTTTTAAATCGGGATCTTGAAGCCAAGAATCCCTAAATTTTTGGGAATATTGAGGTTTCGGCATGACGTCGTATGAATAATATTTTTATTTAAAAATGTGTAATCGCAAAACGAAACAAAAACAAACAACAACGCACATTGAGGCACTGAATCCGAGTGATCGTGCGTGACCGAGTTCAAAAACATTGGACTAAGTATTGTAAAATGCTGTCAAATAGAATAGAAAGCGGAAATTATATCCCTCTCAACTATTTAGTATTTCGGAGAGCGAGATACAGATAGATCTCGCCCTTGCATTCCATCGTTTTATATTAGTTGCCTTATACTAAATATATTTAACGGGGAACCCCGTGAATGCGTGGATTGGTGTTGCCTGCGTAGTAAAATATACTCCTAAAAATATATAGGTTTATATTTGAAAGTATAAAATATGGCTAAATAGACGTTTGAAACGACTATTTATATGAAACGACTCGTTTCTTATAATTTATTATAAAATTCCTAATCCGCTAAAAAAACCACTAGCCACTAAAAGCAAAAATTTGCCACTAAAAGGGGGTTCCAAACCACCAGATTTAGTGGAAAATCCACTAAGGTGGCAACACTGAGCTGAATGTGAACACTCACTGCCGCTCGCGCTGCCCGTCCTTTGACTTCCGCACGAAAAACCGACATTTCGGGCAGTGTCAGCGGCAGCGGCAGTGTCAGGACGAGTAGCCCGTTTACATACTGCCCTGCTCACTGCCCTGCTCACTTCCCTGCCCAACAGGGCTGAATGTAAATGGGGCATAAAACCCTCTCAGAAATGAGGGCAGGCCTGTGCCCAGCAGTGGGACGTATATAGGCTGTAACTTCACTTTTTTACTTTTACTATATATTATAGTACGAGTGGCAAACCTAATCTTAGCCCTTAGGAGTGACAACGCATTTGGAGTCTTTGTTTGAAGTTGGCAGGAGTTCATGAGCATAGGCACTTACTATTAAGTGGACTGTAAGTTCGTTTGCCACTTCAGTTTTATAAAAAAATACTTATGAGTTGTAGCTAATGAAAGTGTGTTAAAAATAAATTAGATTATTAAAAAAATTGGATGTGAGGCAGATTTTGAAATAGCGTTTAGATAAAGATATGTAGGTACATTTATTGCATAACTGTGTAAATTATTGTCATAATACAAAAACATATAGTTTTAGGCTCAACAGACTGTTGTTGCCTAAAACTCAGACCTATGTGGGATATGCAACAAGAAAGAAAAAGAAAGAGAGGGAGAGGGAGATGTAGCTGAATGATTTATTATATCTAATCCTGATGAAGTAAGTTTAAATTAAGTTTTTTTTTACAATTACATCAAGAAAGGTTGTTTACCTTTTAATAAAGTCAGTGACTTCGTAGAGCCCGAAGGATAGGTAACCGACCCTATAGTTAACGAAAAAGAAAATTTGTCTTCGTTTGCGTACCGTTTTTTTATAAATTCTTAACGTAATGTACTAGTCACATCCGACGTAAAGCATGTAGAAAAGTTTGAGTCTGTTTTTCGTCTTACCTTTTTTTTTTCATAAAAAGAAAAAGCAAATTAGCTTATATTTTCGTCTCCGTAAATTAGCGTAGTTTTCTTCAAAACCTGTGTGTGTTGCCAGTGATGACTGCTGGTCGTATGAAGAAATTAATCTTATTCAGAGTTGTCGCTCAGTGAGCTATAAGAAGACATTGCTGTGTGTGTGTGTGTGTCTCTAATATACTTTTGACACAAAAAGTTAATGAATGGGAAGGAACTGACTCCTGAATTACAGGGTATCCTAGTTTGGGAGTCAGGGCTCAATGATGTTGTATGAAATTATAAGTATCAAATAAAGAAATTATTATTATTATCCACTGAGTGAATTGTGTGGCTAACGAGCATTCAGTTCACCATCAGGTGAACTGTGTGCTCGTTTGTCAACTTTATTCTATAAAAAAAAAACTCAAAATAATAAAAAGCTACGGTTGCCAACTAGAGATGGGCCGAATATTCGTTTCATATTCGGTATTCGGCATATTCGGCAGCTTTACCAAATATTCGTATTCGGCCGAATATTCGGCTAAATTACGGAACATTCGGTAAAGTAGTATAGTAATAGTATACTCAGTGTCCACTGTATTGAAATGTACGAATTGAGAAATGCCATGTCTTTCATAATTTTACTGTTGAAAGTATATTTTATTTATGGGTTAAGTCTACTTGTATAGCGTTATGTTTTTGAGGGACTGTAGATTTATTCCCAATTATAGAAAATAAAAAGCTTGATAAAATGTTTTTGGAATCAAACAAAGATACATTACATTAGTAAATTTCAATTTACTTTGGTTATCATTTTCTTTAAAATAAATCGAAATAGTAGATCTTCTGCCACTAATTTTTATCAATTTTCACTAAGAATAACACCACGAATTTTTTTTGCACAAAAATAGTCAAAGCATAAGCATGTGCGCCGGCAATTTGCTCATTGCGAGATGATGATACAAAAGCATGTCAGGTGTGGCGAGGGAATGAGTGGCAGGGCCTGGCGGTAATCCCGCGCGCTTTACGGTAACAAGTTTCGACAGAAATTGGTTGGGTACCGAGGTCATCCTGCCGAATAAAGTTCGGCCGAATATTCGGTTCGGTAAAAGTTTTACCGAACTTTCGGCGGAATATTCGTATTCGGTGAAATCTAAGTTCGGGCCATCTATATTGCCAACCCTCTTCCCAAGCGCAGCCTATGTCCAGCAGTAGAATTTTATAGGCTGTAATGGATAGTTTTTAATGTTTAGAGTTCGTTTGTTATTTGCGTATATTTTTTTAGAGTCAAGTGTGCAGCGTACATTATGTCGAGTACTGATCTAGATTAACCTCAACAGTTTCGAGGTCGTTTCCGACCTCGGGCAATGACCGGTGCGGACAAAGACAGTGTGTAAGAGGCGAGCGTGGCTGAAGTTTTTTGGTGGGCATTTAGGCTGAGATCTATAGACCGTACTTTGATATTGCTCGGACTTTACTTTCGAGCTAAGACAATGTCGGTATTTATAGAGCTAACTCCCAAGTCGTGCTGCGTGCGCGTTTAGCAAAGCCTAAGTCAATGAACTCGACGACTTACAAAACACTCAGGATATTAACCAAAACCACCGTTTTCATTTTAAGTTGTTGTTTTTATGTTACTCTAACTATTTATAACGATAAATAAGTAGTTTTAGGCCGTCTTCTAGTTTTAAATAACATTATTCCATTTTCCAAATCCTTTACGTGCTTTGTAAGGTGAAAAACCACCGACTTGCTGCCTCCGGACTGCTACTGGATAGGTATCACCCCCCTCCCCCCTATCTATTTCAGCAGCCAAGCAGCATTGCTTGCTTTGGTTTATGCTGCGTGTAAATACGGAGTTTTACAACACGTGATAGAGAATTGGTGTTAACCCAAGTGGCTACTGCACTTACCATCAGGTGGACTGTAGGCTCGTTTGGCGCTTCAATTTTATAAAGAAAAAACCTTTTAATTATCTACGGGATCGAATCCGGGTCGCTCGCGCACTGTGAAACTTACGGCGAACGCTTAGCCCTTGTGAGCTAAACTATATCATTCGAATAGTTGCTTTCTTATAAAACCGTATTTTAATTTAAACTATAGCTCTTAATCGAGCTAAACTATATGCATTCGAAACGTTGCTTTCTTATAAAACCGTATTTTAATTTAAACTATAGCTCTTAATCGAGCTAAACTATATACATTCGAAACGTTGCTTTCTTATAAAACCGTGTTTTAATCGCTCTTACTTGCATTTGCATCAATTTAAAGTATGTACCTACATACTGGAATTCTTGAATTTTTACATTTCGCATAACATTGGCCTGACAAAGCGCTCACTCAAATCGAGGTCGTGCCATGAACGAGATAAAGATGCAGGCCGTGTCTGACGCATGCCAATTTATATTAATGAAACAATACTATAGAAATAATTACCTACTAATTTCGAGAACCGGAGACTCTTTTATATCATAACCAGGGTTGCCAGATAGATCTCTTCACATCACAATCGCCTTTGATTTAATAAAAGCTGAGTTCGTAATTAGACTGAGCTTTGAAGTGAATTTGAATTTTAAATCTACTGAATACTAATCTTCTTAAGGTGCCGTCTCATTGCGAAGGTTGGCCAATCATTAGGGCGATTTCAACTTTTGAGACCGCTGCTCTAAACAGTGAATTTGTGCTCTTCCCGAACCACTGGCGCAAGTTCTTCAGACACGATATCCTTCTGCGGCCAGGCCTCCTTCTGCCTGCCACTTTCCCCTGAATGATAAGTTGAAGGAGTTCATTTTATTTGGTGTTACGCATCACGTGCCCAAAATATTCCAATTTCCTCCTCTTTATGGTTGTAAGTATCTCTGTGACCTTCCCCATTCTTTGTAGCACGGTGGTGTTTCGTACGCGGTCTCTCCAAGAAATTCTTAGCATACGTCTGTACACCCACATCTCGAACGCTTCCAGTTTGTTAGACATGGCTTCTGTCAGCGTCCAAGCTTCTACACCATAGAGAAGTACAGAAAAGACATAGCACCGCGCTATGCGTGTTCGAAGAGAAATACTTAGGTTCCGGTCACAAAGAACTTTTTTCATTCTCGAAAAGGCGTTGCGTGCCTGCTCTATTCTGCATCATATTTCGAGGCTGTGATCTCCTGTTTCGTCAACCATACTACATATGAATACTAATAAAGCATCCTAATTGGTGGATTCAGTAAAATCTAATTCCAAATACATATTATGGCAACCTAAAAATTAAGTGTACCTACTTAAATATAGTTACATGTCAACAATGTTGTCTTTTTGTAGCCTATTCATTTGAAAAATAAACTTTTTATTCCCACATTTTTTTATAATATTATTTTCTCCCAACAACAACCCTAAATCCCCGACATTTTGAAATTTTTTCCAGATATTTTGGTCTTCCGATCTGGCATTCCTCATAATTCTTTTACTGGTAAACTGGTAAATCTAAGTGTATTCAAGGCAACAATAGACTTTTGTTGAGCTAAGTCAATGTGCTTTACTGCTGCTGCATCTGCTGCATCACCACTTACCATCGGGTGGGGCAGCACTCAAGCGCTGGGTTATATTTTTTTATAGGATGGGCGACAAACGACAACACAGCCCATCTGATGGTAAGTGGATGTTGTGGCACGGATATCACATCTACACACGATTAAAAGTTGCAGCCAACATTCGAGTACGTCCCACTGCTGGGCACAGGCCTCCTATCATTTCTGAGAGGGTTTTAGGACAAGGGAATATCCGGCGCGCTGTTCCAAGAGATTCCAAGAATCCATACAAATGCGTTGTCCACCTTGAGGACTTAGATGGTATGCGTCGTTTCCAGTAAAATGGATCTCTGGTTCTCAACAATCTCATACGAAACACAGCAGCATTAAGCTGCTATTTCACGCTGGTATTTTGTTAGAGCGTGGTCCGGTCGAGCAGATCTATTCGTATACATCCATAATATAATGGTAATAGTGTCCTTCGGACTGAATTTCGGTCACGGCGGCCAGCCTCAACGGAGACTAGCCATCGGCGCAGGACAGCGTTATAGTGCACGAGTGTATGCGCAAGCACAGGTGCACTCTCTATTGCCACACTCTCATAGTTCGATGTTACGGTAAACCGACACGACCGGAGAGAGATCAGGCGCAGGACCAAAGCGTGCTTTCTGAGGCGCGGGAGTGAGACATCACCAATTTCCCGACTACGGGCACCTACTGAGACATTCTTGACGAAAAAACTCAATAATTGATTTTTGTCACGACCCGGGATTCGAACCCGGGACCTCATGATCCGCAGTCGCACTACTACAACCATTGGATTAACGAGACAGTCATACGCTGCAGCGTGACTCTACCATGTATAAATAATTAAAACAGTGCAATATTTATGTATATGTCCTTGCTTTAAAACCCCCTCAGAAATGAGAGGAGGTCTGGGCCCAGCTGTTGGACGTTTCTATAGGCTGTACTTTACCTTTAATTTTTTTATGTACATTTATAGTAGTCGGTATAGTTGTATAGTTGTAGTGTTGTTATCGTCCCCGAACACAATGGACATTATAAATTAGATTGTTGTTATTCGTTAACATACAAACAACATGTTTATTTGACTACCAAGTAATTATGACGTCATGCACTCGTATTTACAATTATTTGGTACTGCAAGTTTACGTGATAGAGCCATGCTACAGCTATATTAGTATGTAGTATAGTAGCACGAATCGCTCGCCTCGACCGGGGAAGGGCCACGCTTTCACAGAATACCAACGTGAAATAAGAGCTTAATGCTGCTGTGTTTCGTATGGTGAGTGAAGAGAATTGGAGACCCTTTTTACTGGAAACGAGGTATACCAGTTTAGTCCTCACGGATGACAACGCATTTGCATTTTGAATAGTAATCGAGGATAGATGTAGATGTTCACGAGCCACAGTGTGCACTTACCATAAGGTGGATTGTATGCTCGTTTGTTACGCTTAACCATAAAAAAAAAACTATGACGTCATGCTATTTCCATACAATTTCTATAGGAAAGTTCCATTTCAACGTTTCATAAAAGTATTATAATTGAAGTGTTTCTACTGCGCTGTAAAAATACCTTTTAGAAGCTATTAAATAAAACATTTCTATAGTAATTATTTTATATATAGAGTAGAATTTTATATATATATATATATATATATATATATATATATATATATATATATATATATATATATATATATATATATATATATATATATATATATATATATATATATATATATATATATATATAGAGTTATTGACGTCATAGTCTTATGTAGTCGAATAAACGTCTTATTTTTTGTAAGTGAAACTTTAGATCCTTGTGATATGAGCTGTGTCGTAAGCTGGATGATAGGAAAAACGACACTAAAAAGAGAAAAACAATATATACATCTATGGTTTAGCCTGCGAGAGAATGAGATAGTTATATGGCCTCAATTCGTCCCTGGCTCAATATTCCAAACAAAGGCATCAGCATTTTCATAAGAAGTCAATTTAGATTTCTGTGTATTGTAACTCAAACAACTCCCACACCTATCCGGTGACGATATGATAATTGTTGAAACTTATGTAACTAACATAAAATTCAATTATGTAATTAACCACCATCGAAAGAACATTAAATAATTTTATATTTTAAAATACTGTCGAGGTCCGTCGCAATTTAAGTAGTTAGAAATAGAATACAGTACCTATAATCCGCGCACGATCAGAATGGGATGGAACCTTGTCGAAGTAAATGGGGAATGACAGTTTTCAAATGAAGTAGCGTTAGCAAAAATGTTCTTTACGAGTATATTAATTACAAAGTAGTTATTTCTACGATTTATCATAGGTTTATAAAATACACAAAAGTGTTTCTTGGTTATAATCCTTTTAATAATGATGTATAAGATTATTATTTCTCAGTTATTCTAATTCTTCAATGCCCGCTCTTATCTTTTTATATACAGTGTTTATTATAAATTGATATTTTAATTACGTAAACCCTACAATTCGTCGCTAACGCCGCCAAGGGGCGAACCTCAATTATTTAAATATAACAGGAGAGCAAAAAACATTTATTTTTCCCCGATTACTACCTTTTTTCATCAGAAAACTTATCGTATTTGTAGTTTTCCATTAAATCTAATACTTTTAATTTTACAATAGTAAATGTTTAGTTGCTTTCCAAAATTTAAAAAAAAAATTGGAGTTTGCTCCTTTGCTGCATTAGCGACGAATTATTCTACTTGACTACTATATCTACTGATACTCTGCATTCTTTTCATTTTCTCGTTGTTTAGTACTCTGAAGGTACTCACTTCTACCGCGTGCACAATTTTTTTTTTTAAATAAATCTGAAGTGGTAATCGAACTTACAGCTAATCTGATGGGTAAGTGGTTATCGCAGTCCGTGGACATCTGCCAGCTTCAAAGAAAGAAAGCTATATCGATGCGTTGTCTTCACTGACGATTAAGATGGAATGCCTTGGCATGTCGATCTGAGATCGATTAATCGAAGAATCGATTTCTTGTGCCATAAAGGTCGATTTTTTTAAATCGATATATAGTACTGAATCGATCCAGTGAATAGATATTCCATTTCACCCTAGAAAATCGAAATCGAATTTTTTTCTGTTTTCATAAAAACTATAAAATTATTTACAATTAGTTTAATGTACTCAAACTCGTAAATAACGACAGTTTTTCTATTCAAAAACTAGCAAAACCGCTGAGTGCTCAGTTACTTTCGTCTCTTATTAATGGATGAAGGAAATAGAAAATAAATAACGTTAGTAACTTTGTAACTCTGTATTTTGTACGAATCTGAAAGCAAATGGAAAAAATCGATTTTTTGAGAAATCGATCTTTTAGACCTCAATTTTTTGTGAATCGATTCATCAGATATTGATTCGAATCGATTTAAATATCGATCTCTTTCGGAAAGAATCGACATTCCTAAGAATGCCTCACAGCGTGTAGTTATACCGTCTATACACATCAGACTGGAACACAGCTGTGCAAACATTTGCTATTGTTTACTGGAAATTGTTAAGAGAGTGGTAAGTACCATCGCAGAAGGAGTCCTATGGAGAAAAGCAGTATCACCACCTAGTGATTTATATCTTCTATCGTCTTCATCACACCGTAGTAGGTTATGTCCGACAACTGCTCGGTAATAAGAGTTGCAAGACTTCCGGAATCCGGTTAAAGCCGGACACAGTCAAGATTTTGGTTGCGTGTCCGGCCAAATTAGTCCTGTCCGGCTTTTGTTAGGCTATTTTATATTTGATAATTTTTTTCCATTTTGCATGTTCTTATACCTACTATACATAACGATTAATAATAAAGAAGACTTATTCATTCAATTTTATAGTTATTTCATTAGAATTTAAGATTTTATGGTGAATGATAAAAGCATTGTTTAACTTTAAACAAAATATCGTATTATACTAAGATTGAACAATTAAAGATGTCCGGCCTTTTGACCAAAATGTGCGGCTACGCTGGCTGGTCTGTCCGGGTTTACAGTTTTAAGACCTGGCAACCCTACTCGGTAATATGAGGCACCGACAGAATAAACAGCGCTGTGGCCGTAGCAACATCGGAAACGAGGTATTCCATCTTAGTCCTCACGGGTGACAACGCATCTGCATTTTGATTTCTGCTTTTTCTCAAGATAAATGTAGATGTCTGTGGGCTGCAACATTCACTTACCATCAGGTGGACCGATTGCTCGCTTGTCGCCCTTATTCTATAAAAAAAGCACTAAAAGAATAATAATATAATTTCCACACGCTTGCACAATGTTCACAGCACCGACTTCTGATGCTATTATTTGTGAATTATTTAATTATGTTTGGTTGTTTGAAATTGGCTTCAACTTTTTATTAAAATTCTTTTTTTATTAATTCAAATCCCTCAATGTTTAGAATAAAATATTATACTATGTAAGATTATGTTGCAGAAGTAAACGGCAGAGTCTGAAAGGGACGTCCTAGGCTCCTAGGCGAAAGTTTGTCGATCAAATTGGCGATATATTGAAAATGGGCCAAATTAGGAGTACCCTTAACCGATGAGCATGTATGCGTAGGTATATGGATGTAGAGGAGGCGAGAGAGGTGTGTCAGGATCGTGCCAAATGGAAGTCTGTAGTCTATGCCTACCCCTCTGGGTGACAGGCGTGAGTGTTTATGTATGTATGCATATATCCCAAGTTTATGGTAAAATAGGTTTTTGATAAAAAAACCGGAAGAAGGTATAGGTATTACTTAATCTTATTATTAACCTTTTTTATCAAAAACCTGATCTTGTTTAGGTATATGATAAAATTGAAACTTAGCTTAGTTTAGGTTGATTTTATCATAAAACTAAATCTGTCCAGTTTCTTGATAAAGAAAACTGGATTTTCTCAGGTTTATGATAACATAAAGTAGTAATGTTGTCTTCTTCCTGTTTTTGATCAAAAGCCGAGGTTTTATCATTAACTTGCAACATACACTGGTGATACACATAGATAGGAATAGACGTCTAAGGCATTGATTGATATTTGACAATTTTTCTTCTTTTACATAATATATTATGATATATATACTACTAATTGGGTACGTATTATTTCAATTTCTATAGTTTTTAATCGATTTATTTATTTAGTTCAAAATTATGTTTTATTCTCTTAGTATCGAAAGTTTATTTCAAATTACTAGGTAGTATTTATTGATAGATCTATTTCATAATATATGAATGTAACAGAAAAACAAAATTGTAACATATCGGTACTAGGTACACAGGTGCTATTATAGGCTTCTTTTACGTTCATCTGTTATACCCTATTTTCATCCAGACGGTTAAAAAAAAAAAAATCACCCAGTATAGGTATGTAAGCGTAGACACGTATTCTCTGTCTACGTATGTAAGTATCATTATACAGATACTATTTCCCGCCGTTTTACATCTCTTATCACAGATTATATAGACAGTTCTTTGTTTTGGTTGTTAACTAAATATGTTTTGAACATACTTTTACTAGCTTCGCGGGTAGGTATCTATCTATATAATATGTATGTAACGGAATTCATAAACTTGTGGACAACCGATTGACTTAAAAGGTTAAAAGGCACTCATATTAATAACCGATGACAATTCTAGTATCTTGATCAGGATCACTGGCATAAAATGGACTAATTATCAAGATTATGAAATCTCATGATCAATGCATGTTGTTTCAGTTTTTCAAACTCTTATATTAGTTAATCCGTGGACGCGATATCATAAGTCGTTTACGCACTCGTGACTGTATATTTCCTTGAAGTTAGTTTTCATTTATGATGGCGTCGTGGTGTTGTTTTTATACAAACAAGTACAATTTTATTTTTGAGTGTGTTGGTTTTGTTTGTACGTTTGTTTTGTTATGTATGACGATGAAGTGACTGCTTTATGCTGATTAACCTAGTTAAATAGACTAAATAAAGGCCTAAATAAAATCGGTTGATGAGGTTTTATGTCAAGAAATTCTCAATAGCCGCCCGGAGTTAGGTAGTTGGTGGTGTTTCGCCGCCGTACCTCGAAAAGCACGTGAAGCCGGTGAGAGATCAGGCGCAGGACTAGCGAGGTAGCGAGTCCGGTCGTGACGGTTTCCCGTCCCATCGCACTATGAGAGTGAGCTGGGCTTGGGTTAAATTTCTTTAATTCTAATCGCGATATATCGATATTCGATATTTATCTCAGAGTATCGAGTACCGCAGTAGAATCAGAGTGACCGACATAGCCCACTGGATCAGTAAGCTGAAGTGGCAATGGGCTGGCCATATAGCTCGAAGAACCGACAACCGTTGGGGAAAAAAGGTTCTCGAGTGGCAGCCTCGTATTGGTAGGCGTAGTGTAGGGCGACCCCCCACTAGATGTAGTGACGAGCTGGTAAGACATGCAGGAAGTCGATGGATGCAGGTGGCTCAGGACCGTGCTTTGTGGCATTCCTTGTGGGAGGCCTACGTACAGCAGTGGACTTGTGAAGGGCTGTAATGATGATGATGATGATGATGATCGAGTACACGTATCAATTACGTTATATTTTAAAATCTTGTATTAATCGACAAAACATTAAGCAACAAAAGCATTCAAATGTGCTGTTGTCGTTTTTTTCTTCGTCCAACCGTCCAGTAATAAAATTTTGGGCCTTACCCTACTAGATCATGCAATACATGACAATATATTATCACGCGACTGTACATCGATACGATATATTTTTATCACTTGCCCATTCCTATAGTGAGGCATAGAGAATGCACCTATGTTTGCGCTCGCACACTAGTGCAATACAATCCTGTCTCCGTTGAGACTGGCTGGTGTGACCGAAATCTGGTCTAGAGGACATTATTTAAAAGTATTTTAGCTTGGCAATTGGGTATGGTTGTTGTTACGTGTGCAATTTATGTGGAGTATGTAAAATATCTTCATGTTTTAGGATAAATTCCTTGCGTGGGGTTAACGTTATTCTTTCTAACCTACATAAGGAGAGTGACGGTTGTTTTGTGACTTGTGACTACGGTCGTTAATTTTTTATACCAAATGCTATCTGTAAAAATATTAGTAGCTATATCGATAATTTGCCCTTCTCTTTATCAGTAAGCCATTATTATCATTAAAATAATACTTTTGCCTACTGTATACTTCTTTTAGAATTTAATAGGTATACTATATAAGTAAAGTACCACGTAGCTGAGTCACCGGCCAGTTTATCTCATTACTTTTATATGTTAGGTACTTATGTATGTTTCTAAGTTAAGTTTGTGATGATTTTTTTGTACATTTTTAATAACCATGTGCGAATTGAAACTAATAAAGGGTTTTATTATTATTATTATATATTATATTGAAATATAATATATTATAATATAATGTAGCGGGTAACCTAACCTTTATACGTGATAGAGTCACGCTGCAGCTATATTATAGTTCAGGAGTTCCCAACCAGGGGGACACGCCTCCCAAGGGGGGCATAGAGAGATGTCAAAAAAAAATAGCATTTTCGGCTCTAGTTTTAATTAAAACTAAACAGCGAAATCATCTTGATGTCGATAGCGATCTGATGATAGCTCTGGCAAGAACAGAACCTAGAATCAACCAACTGGTACAGAACATGCAAGTTCAAGTGTCTCATTAATACCTACTCCTATTTTATTAAATTTTTGGATAAAAAACATTTATTATTTTAATTTAAACTTTTAATGTTTGTTTATTAGAATTAAAATAAAAGGCTTTTAAGTACATAACGTGCATTTTATGTATTTATTGTAAAAGTAAAGGGGGGGGGGGGGCATGAAAATATTATTAATAGTCCGGGGAGCCTCAAAATAAAAAAGGTTGGGAAACCCTGTTATAGTTGTAGATGAAAGGGGCGGTTCCACCGGGGCAGAACCACGCTCTCACAGAATACCAGCGTAAAGTAATAGCTTAATGCTGCTGTGTTTCCTATGGTGAGTGTAGAGAACCGGAGACCCGTTTCACCGAAAACGAGGCATTCCATCTCAGTCCTCAGGGGTGACGACGCATCTGCGTTTTGATTCTTAATCGAGGATCAATGAAGATGTCTATGGGCCACAGCATCCACTTACCATCAGGTGGACTGCGTGCTCGTTTGTCACCCTTATTGTATATAAAAATGACATGCGACCTTTCTATCCATCCATTAAAACCTATAAAATTCCACTGCTTAACATAGGTCTCCCTCATAGATTGAATCATGTGATTTTGCCATAGTTGCCACGCTTGGCAAGTGGTTTGGCAACCCCAGTTTTTTATTAAGTTGCTATCAGGAAGATGCTGCTGCCCATCTCCCGCTTCATATTTCCTCTGTCGCCTCTTACGTCACCCTCGGGATGATATGGACCTTTGAATAGAGAGTATAGTTCCAGGTTGTGAGGCAACCTTAGTCATGAGAGATGAAAATGCATCTAAAGCCTTCTTTGTTTGAAGATGCTTCCAGGTGTCCATGGACTACAGTGGCCACTTACCATCAGGTGGACTATATGCTCGTTATTTACTACTAACTAATTTTCTTCTTAAAGTTCCGCCTATATAGGTCTTTTTTTGATTTCTGAGAGGGTTTTGGGGCAAGGAAGTGTCTGCCGCGCTGCCCCAATGCGTGTTGGCGAACTTCACGTCTTCAAAATATTTTCTTTCTCGTTTCTAAGACACGTGCAAGTTTTCTCACGATGTTTTCCTTTACTGCCGAGCAACATGGTAAATCAGCAAATAATATTGCAATTAACAATTTCATTGGTGCCGACGGGGATCGAAGCAGGTTTGCTCGCGTGCTGTGAGATATACAGCGAGCGCTAACCATCTGAGCTACCACGGCTCTTTTTTTAAAATTCCTTCAGACTAAATCTAAACTTCCTGCAGGCTTTATAATACAGTTGGCTTATTTTTGGGAGGGGCAATATTATAAGTTAGATGGTTCATTTAAAATATATTGTAATAAATTGATTGACTGCCCTTGACTGCCTCGTTGGTCTAGTGGTTGTAGTAGTGCGACTACTGATCATGAGCTCCTGGATTCGAACCCCGGGTCGGGCCAAAAATCAATTATTGAGTTTTTCTGTCAAGAAATTCTCAGTAGCTGCCCGGAGTCAGGAAGTTGGCGGTGTCTCACCCCCGTGCCTCGGAAAGCACGTAAAGCCGTTGGTCCTGCGCCTGATCTCTCTCCGGTCGTGTCGGTTTACCGTCCCATCGGATTATGAGAGTGAGGGAATAGAGAGTGCACCTGTGCTTGCGCATACGCTTGGGCACTATAATCCTATCTAATATATAATCTGACTATAATCCTGCGTTGATGGCTAGCCTCCGTTGAGGCAGGCAAAAAGCAAATAAAAAAAATTGTCTTTGACTTTAAAAAGTAAATTTGCCCGACTGTAGAATAGATCTAGTCCACTCTCCGGCTATTTCATAGGTTAAGAAATTCTTTAACTAACGATTTGATTACCATGTACATTTCTCATCTCTTAAACAATCTAAGAAGCCATTTCGATTTTTATTACATGGACTGCAGAATCCATAGAAAGCAATGTGATCAAATTTTCAGAGCAGTTTGAGTTTTACTGGTATTTGTTTCCAGTATACGTGTATATTTAGGTCACTACCGACCTACTTGGACGTCACGGAATCTTTTCGCTTGTGTCCAGTTTACTTCGGCAGCGGTTCTCAAAGTTTCTTATCCATTTGGATTTAAATAATATGTTGTAGAAACCTGTGGTGACAGTAGGTGAATACGTCATATCATCCTGTGGCTATCGTAATCATATTAAATAAATCCGGGATAATCTCCGATGAATACTGTTTGTTAAACTATTTTAATAGTGTTGTGTAGGAGTTAATAGATTTTTTTGAAGTGAAAACTTCTTTAGCGGCGTTGTACACTTTTTGTCATGGGTAAAAAATGTTAAACTCGCGTCAGGACACATCGAAAATTTGTAAGACGGATGGAGAGAGAGAGAGAGACAGCCGGCACGGCGTAGGAGAGGAAGTATGAAGTATCCCTCTCTCTTTGAACGGCGCGGCGAAAATGTATGCCTGCGCCTGCTGTTTCGTTTAGGCGGCGCAGGGCGCTTGCGCGAATGTTCGTGTGTGATAATTAAAGCAATTCGTGCAAAATTATTCCCTAATCATTTCAAAATATCAAAAATGCACAACGTGTACAACCCGTCGTTTTTTATAGAATAAGGGTGACAAACGAGCACGCATTTCATCCAATGGTAAATGGATGCTGTGGCCCATAGATACCTAGACCTATCTACATTTTGAGTTGCTTTGTTTACAGTTTTGTCAAGCTATGTGGTAAGTATTCTGTTTTTTTTTTTATAAAAATGAAATGTCAAACGAACTTCAGTCTTTCCGTAAAAAGGGTCTCCGGTTATCTTCACCCACGCTACGAAACACAGCGTGCATTCTTACCCGGGTCGAGCCGACCCATTCGTGCTACAACCATAACATAGTTTTAGCGTTGCTTAATCATGTATAAAAGTGTCTAAAGAATTATTATAGTACGGTAAATTATTTTAATATAATTAACGAATACCTTTCCCCTCTTCTTATTTCTTTTATGTTTTTTTTTCAAAGATAATTTAAAAAAGGAAAAAGAAACACTAAAAATTGATTAAAACTACTTTTACGGATTTTATCGCGTTTATTTATGTTGTTTTTAATACCCGACGTTTCGAGTGTTTTCCAACACCTATGGTCACGGGGGACTGAGGTGACTGACATCCCGATGTCTAAGTTGACCCGTAGTAGATCTTGACGTCAGTCACCTCAGTCCCCCGTGACCATGGGTGCTGGAAAGCACTCGAAACGTCGGGTATTAAAAACAACATAAATAAACGCGATAAAATCCGTAATAGTAGTTTTATTCAATGTGTAGTGTTCGCGTAAATATAAGAAATCATTATAACACTAAAAAAGTTTGAAAGCCACTGTATCCACGGTTAACTAAGAAGCGTGCGCACAGTAATGAGTGTTGATTGGTCACGCAGTGTAAGGCCAATTTAAAAACAAATTGTAAGGCGGACGTGACGTCGCCGACCCGCCAATACTAGGGCCGACCGGTCGCGTACTAGTTTAACTAGTCTTACTATGCGATGATTGCTTGGCTCAAAGGCCAATAGTGCCAGAAACTAGTTTTAAATAGGTTTTCTAAATGAAAATTGTCACACATTGCAGATTTTTTAAAATATAGAATAAGGGGGACAAACGAGCACACGGTCCACCCGATAGTAAGTAGAAATCTTACTGTGCGATAATTGCTTGGCTCAAAGGCCACTAGAAACTACTAAGAAGGTACACTAGAAACCAGTTTTAAAATAGGTTTTCTAAATGAGATATATCAGAATATCACACATTGCAATTTTTTTTTAAATATAGAATAATGGGGACAAACGAGCACACAGTCTACCCGATAGGAAGTAGAAACTGTGACTTGTAAACATTCACATTTATCCTCGATTACGAATCAAAATGCAGATGCGTTGCCACCCCTGAGCACTAAGATGGAATACCTCGCTTCCAGTAAAAAAAGGCCTCCGGTTCTCTAAACTCACGTCTATGGCCCACAGCATCCACTTACCGATCTCACTTTAGGTGGACTGTGTACTCGTTTGTCACCCTTTTTTTTAAAGTGTAGGGGTTTCCCCTATATATACCTAGTCAGGTCATAAGTATTGTCACACAGTAAAAACTTTTCTTTTAGAATGCTGGCCACAAAAAAGTTTATTGAATTCTAATTTCGAATTGTTCATGAAAATAAAACTACTTACTTTTTAGAATTTTACTCATTTTTAAATATGGAGTGGACGCTTAAAGAAGACCGTGTTGCAGTTATTGCGTTGCATCGTTGCGGTTACGCGCCAATTCAAATGTTTGACATACTCAAAAATTAATATATATATATATATATATATATATATATATATATATATATATATATATATATATATATATATATATATATAGTATCGCGCATAGTTCATGTTCTATCATTGCGGTAAGCTCAAAGCTGAGCTTAAATCTGTATGTGGAATAAAATATTACGAGAATATGTAAGATCTGCCTATAAGCACGGACACGCGGCAGTTTAATCACTTCAATTTTGAAATTATATTTTTACTATTTTGATTATATTTTAATATTTATGTTGTTATCACAAATATGCTGGCCCGTCCCCTGATTCATTTTTCTCCGTCACTTCTTACGTGGGGACGATATGGTGTTGATCCCACAAGGCAGTATACTTGGCCCACTACATGATCCTCCCACTCATTAGAAGAGGACAGTATTTTTTTAAATATGTATTAGTAATTTTATTAATTAACATTACTAATATTCCTTTTGACCACTTCTGGTAAGCTTGTAACGCTTGTGTTAGGAGTGGTTCACGACAGTAGTCAAATGGTGGATTCGAACCCACGACTTTTTGAGTTCGCGATCCTCACCCTGCTATTAGGCTACTGTCGCCTAAGTATCTTGCTTAAACGACTATCTTTATAGAAGGACTCCTTGTGCCTAGCAGTCTGTCTCGATAGTAAGCTCTATATTATCTATTTATGCCGTCACGATGCATTGCGTGCGCTGCTGCGTTCTGACCTGAAGGGTGTACCGTTACAGCCTATTAAAATTCTACTGCTGTACATAGGCCTCCCCCGTAGATTGCCTCATCGGGAGGATTAGCCATAGTTACCACGGCAGGTGGGTTGGCAACTGCAGCTTTTTTATTATATAGCTACATACATAATACATACATAAACTCTTTGGAATGGAACTCTTTGCCGTAAGTACCTGTCGATCCAATACCGGTATTCGTTCACCGATTCGACGTATGGTTACCACATATAATGAGACCTTCGAGCATATAGACATTTTTACATGCTTTTATACAAGACACTTTTCACATAATAATTTTGTTATCTTAGTCACATTATAATATCACTGTTGACCATACTTTGACATTTGTATAATACCTTCTGTACAGCTGCAGGTCTCCTAGCGTCTTAATTATATATCCCAAGAGGTAATCTGTGAACAGCACTGTGGGCTGAATTATTGCGTATATTAAGTTACTGTACTATTTGTATGTAATTATATATAATGTAGTTGTTAGCTGTTCCACTTTGAATAAAATAAAATAAAATTAAAATAAACATTCACGCTTGTCACCCAGAGGGGTAGGCAGAGACTACGGACTTCCATTTGGCACGATCCTGACATACCTGTTTCGCCTCATTTACATCCATATATCTACGCATACATGCTCGTCGGTTTAGGGTACTACTTACGTGGCCCATTTTAAGAATATCGCCAATTTGGTCGATAAACTTATTTCTAGGGCGTCCCTTCCCGACTCTGCCGTTCGCATCTGCCATATAAATTTGCTTTGTCACTCTTTCCTCATTCATTCTTTCTACGTGACCAAACTTATATAGTTAGTACTTATTATATAGTTGTTATTGGAATGATACTCCCGCCCACCTTCTCGGTTGTCTCCCTCTGTGGCCTCTTACGACTCCCACGGGATGATAAGCGGTAGCGGTAGTGGGTATTCTTACACCGACACTACATGGTACTGAAGGGTGTAGATAATCAGTAGATATAATTATAGGCTGTGAAATATTCCACTTACGAGTACCATCAAGAATGTACGTTTGTTTTTCCACTTCATTATTATAAAAAAACATATTCGTAGGGCTATTGTAGTCATTATGTTGCATCGAAGAAAGCAATAAACAATGGCTGTTTACATTTTTCTTTGAATCCAAAACGATTGGGCGTCGCTCCAAGAATTATGAACGGTATCCAGATATTTTTGTCGAATTAGAGTTTCGAAAACTAAAATGACATACTTTGTGATGAATGGGCTGTGACGATCCTTGTGAGAATACCAGGTCGTGCTTATGAAAACTGGACTGTTGGTTCTTTTGTCAAATTCGTAACGACTTAGGAACCTTCAAGAAAACAGCCTACACTTTACCGACTTTGACTCTACCGTCTCTCTCGCTTTCTGCTCTTTCGTTGTTATTCATTAAGGTATTTTTTTTAATAGAATAAGGGTGACAAACGAGTACACCGTCCACCTGATGGTAAGGGGACGCTGTGGCCCATAGACATCTACATTTATCCCGGATTAAAAATCAAAACGCAGACGCGTTGTCACCCCTTAGGACTAAGACGTACGGAAGTATTAAGCTGCTATTTTACGTTGGTATTCTGTGGGAGCGTGGTCCTTCCCCGGTCGAGCCGACCCATTCGTGCTACAACCATAATATATCTGCAGTGTGGCTCTACCAGGTACTTTACGTGTACAACTTATTAATGACTATACATAATCAATAAAATTAAAACTAAACCCAAGCATACCACTGCAAGACCTCAGGACATAGTCAGTTCATTTTGCATAGATCGGACCATAAACAATAATTAAAAAAGCTGAATGTACTCCGGGTTTAACAATGACATCGGGACGTCAGTCACCTCAGTCCCCCGTGACCATGGGTGCTGGAAAGCGCCCGAAGCGTCGGGAATTAAAAATAATTGTAAAATAAACGCGATAAAATCCGTAAAAGTAGTTTTAATCATGATTATAATAGCTTAAATGGGATATCGGACGTCCTGAAATCGTAGAACCTTGGTTCGAGTCCTGTCTTCGGTCCGACTTTTTTTTTTAAAAGTATCCGTTTTTTTTTTTGAGAAAATCTATTATTTAGAGTCCTTTTTTAGTATTTTTTAAAAACACGTAAAATTTAAATTAAACTTATTGCACTCATGATTTTTTATTCAAATAATTAGTTTAGTTTTTTTCTATTACGTCGGTACCTAAGATCAAAAATATTACCTATTCATATTTCATCAGTATGTAATTTGTATCTAAATATAATTTCCAAAACACACGATTATTTTAAAAAAACCGAGCAGAGCTCGGTCATCCAGGTACTAAATAAATAAAAGTCCGGCAATGCACCTGCAATTCCCAGTACATTAGCGGCGGTAGTCACCATCAGGTGAGTCGCGTGTTCGCTTGCCCACTCGCTTATGAAAAATAGCTCGTTTGTTATCGAAACACTGAGAATTAAATAAAGAATTTTCCTGTTGACTTTGATAGATATAACTTGGAATATATTGACTGGCCTGTTGGTCTAGTGGTTAGTGACCCTGACTGCTATGCCGGAGGTCGAGGGTTCGATTCCCACCCAGGACAAATGATTGTGTGATGAGCACGATCATTTGTTCTGTGTCTGGGTATAATTTATCTATAATATTTATGTATTTAGAAATATATAAGTATGTTTATCAGTTGTCTGGTACCCATAACACAAGCTCTGCTTAGCTTGGGACTAGATGGCGTTGTGTGATAGTTGTGGAATATTATTATTATTATTATTATTAATATAATTGAAAGCTTGGAGTAGATGAGACAGTAAAAGAATTAAAATGTTACATTGACTATATGTAGGTACCGTATGAGCGAGCAAATATAAAAGAGAATGATGTTTTATTTGTCTATAACCGTCCGATTATAGACAAATATAGTGTATAATTTACTTTTTGGTATAACAGTTTCTACGTGGTAGAGGCATCCTGCGGCTATATTATCGTTATAGCACGAATGGGTCGGCTCGACCGGGTAAGGACCACGCTCTCACAGAATACCAGCGTAAAATAGCAGCGTAATGCTGCTGTGTTTCGTATGGTGAGTGTAGAGAATCGGAGACCCTTTTTACTGGAAACAAGGCATTCCATCTTAATCCCCAGTTGTTGCAACGTATTTACATTTTGATTCTGTTGATGTCTATGGGCCACAGCATCCACTTACCATCAGGTGGACTGTGTGCTCGTTTGTCACACTTGTAGTATAAAAAACATCCTTTATTATTACTATGCTTTATGTATTATAGGGAATGTAGAAAAAGACGTAAGACATACTATTATAATTGTTGATATAGTGAATATCAAAAATATAAGTAAATTGAATGAAACGACGTTTATTTGAAGATCCGTTCCAATATTCATGTATGGGTTGTAAATACATTAAATTTAATATAAGACATACATTGTTTACGTTCATACTGCCAATGTCAAATACATAATTATCGCTTGGAAAAATTATGTTGTTTATTGACGTTCGCACTACCAATATTGCAGAGTAAACACTATGTATGTTATGAGTTATGACTCTACGGTCAATAACATACCTTTAATTATCTGTGGTTTAACAGTCGCACAGAGTAGATATTTTCGCTATTTTAAAATGTTGCCAACAAATAATTACAGACAGATTGACTGAGTGAGCTGGGAATTTTTGATTTCAAGTGTATTTTTTCAAGAGTGAGTGGTGGAGTAGTGTAATGTGTCAAGGCATAAAAAGAAATCGGTCTGTAGTTCTTCAAGAGAGCGTTGTCGTCTTTCTTTAAGAACAAAACCACCGCGCTTCTGCTCCACGCCTCCGGAGTATGCCACCGTGGAGGACGGAATTAAAAAGCTTCTGAAGGACTTCAAGTACCGGTTTTCCACCCGCTTTCAGAAGCTCCGCTGCGCTATATTTCCATCTTCGCCCGAGAACTTGCCGTTTTTAATGTGCTGGAAAGTGATTCTAAGGCATAACAGCGTAGATTCCATATTTCATATATTAGACATAGTTTTTTTATACTGTTTTACTGGAAGTAGATTTATATTTTGAAATTTGTATGATTGCCTGAATTGAAATTATTTATGATTTATATAATAATAAATAATATGAACACAATAAAAAATTACAATTACATTAATATATTAAAATTAAGAGTACCCTTAACCGACGAGCATGTATGCGTAGGTATATGGATGTGGAAGAGGCGAGAGAGGTGTGTCATGATCGTGCTAAATGGAAGTCTGTAGGCTCTGCCTACCCCTCTGGGTGACAGGCGTGAGTGTTTATGAGATTATTAGGTTTAATAGACATTCAGTAGCGTCATTGTGACAAGTTTTAAGCCAATTAATAATTTTACTTTTAATTTGATTGTTGTAGCTTTTACTAATACAAATTTTATTAAATTTATTGTATATAGTAGTGACACAAGATAAAGATGTCTTTTAGCAAAAGCACTATGTATTCTAGGGACTAAGTATCTATCTATTTTATTTTTTCTGTTATGTTTATTACTATCTAGTTGATCGGGTGCATAGTAAGTACCTATGGAATCGCCTGATACATTGGTATATGGTTAAAGATATGTATTCTCAAAAAGAAATATGCATTTCTCTTAATGAAAAGTTACAATATTCAAGTTATAAATGGGTTATGAGCATACAGATTGCAGTAATAAAAATATATACTAAAAGGAAGGAAAGAGTTTCGTGGCAGACAACTTCTTCCTAGTTTATGCATACAACTTAATACTTCTTATATTATCTTTTTTTGTATTGATTAACGGGTTACCAGTCTTTTAGAACAAGTTAATAAAGAGGGTTGTAAGAAGCAAAGTATTTCTTAATGTTACCGATTAAAGCTGATTAGCGGTCGACATAGTGACAGGGCCGAATTTAGAATTTATTCATTATGATGTGTTGATTTAGTTTGCTTTTAAAGATGTTAAAACTATTCAGTATATTTAAATTTTTATTTATTGTGGTAGTTTATTATATTAATAATTTATCACAAATGATTAAGAAAGGAATGCTTCGGTGCTTTGTTCATGTGGAAAGAATGAATGAGGAAAGGGTGACAAAGCAAATGTATGGTGCAGAAGTGAATGGCAGAGTCGGAAAGGGACGTCCTAGGCGAAAATTTATCGACCAAATTGGCGATTTATTGAAAACGGGCCAAATTAGGAGTACCCTTAACCGACGAGCATGTATGCGCAGGTGTATGGATGTGAAGGAGGCGAGAGAGGTGTGTCAGGATCGTGCCAAATGGAAGTCTGTAGTCTCTGTCTACCCCTCTGGGTGACAGGCGTGAGTGTTTATGTATGTTTATGTATGTAATTTATCACACTAAGTACCTGTGCTTTTTCATATATTTTTTCACGTATTGTGGAATGTCTATACGGAAGAAAAAGTAACACTTTACAACACGTTGTGCTCTCAGCATCCATTAAGTATTTGATACAAGCGTGCCTAAAGAAACTTCTAGATGCCTAGCGTTAATGGCTTATATGGACCAACAACTTCCTTACTCGTGGATAATGATCTCGAAGTAGAACAAATTGGGCCTAAAGTGGAACGAATCGTCTTTATGAAGACAGTTTGTACTGTTACAATTTATAGATGTTCCTGTTAATGTATCCTATAATGGAATTGTATGGTAATGGACCAATTGTTGTTAATCTTATACTTTAAATGCTAGCGCATGCTAGATGGTTAGCGCTCACTGTAAATTTCACAGTAAACGAGCAAACCGGGTTCGATCCCCGCCGGCACCAATGAAATTGTTAATTGCAATTTTAAGTGCTGATTTACCACGTGCTCGGCGGTGAAGGAAAACATCGTGAGGAAACCTGCATGTCTGAGAAATAAGAAAAAAATTCGAAGACATGTGAAGTTGGGGCAGTGCGGCGGACACTTCCTTGCCCTAAAACCCTCTCAGAAATGAGGGGGTCCTATGCCCAGCAGTGGGACGTAAATAGGTTGTAACTTTAATTTTAATTAACTTTTATACTTTAAACGTATATTATATTATGTACTAGTAACGCGCCGCGGCTTTGTCTGGCTTGGATCTTTTAAACTGGGGTACTTTAAGTTGCTATATTTTTTTCGATTTTACGAATAATCTCCGAGTTTTTTTAGATAAAATGTAGTCTAGATTACTAATGGCATTTGCACTATATCTCTTCGTGAAGTTTCTTTGCAATCGGTTCAGCTAATCCAAAGATTATTCCGGACTAACTTAATGTCATGGAATAGCCTAAATGGGTCGGCTCGACCAGGGAATGATCACGCTCTCACAGAATACCAGCGTAAAATAGCAGCTTAATGCTGCTGTGTTTCGCATGGTGAGTGTAGAGAACCGGTGACCCTTTTTACTGGAAACGAGGCATTCCATCTTAGTTCTCAGGGATGACAACGCATCTGCGTTTTGATTCTTAATCGAAGATAAATGTAGATGTCTATGGGACACAGCATCCACTTACTATCAGGTGGACTGTGTGCTCGTTTGTCACACTTATGCTATATAAAAAAATAAGATAACAACTTAACTTTTCGCGCGAAAATGAACATTGAGTTACGCTCCGTTTGCTATCGCAATATAGGTGTGTAAACACAAGTGTGCGCGTGTAACTAATCTAAATAATTGTGAGCTTTGCTCTAATCTAAATAATACTGCGAGTATTTAATCAAGGAATCTATCTGTTTAACAATTTTTTTGTACGTGACAGAACCAAACTGTAACTAGTTTATAGCACGAATGGGTGGACTCGATCGGGGAAGGACCACGCTCTCACGGAATAGCGGCGTAAAATAGCAGCTTGATGCTGCTGTGTTTCATATGGTGAGTGTTGAGAACCGGGGATCCTTTTAACTGGAAACGGGGCATTCCATCGTGGTCCTCAGAGGTGGCAACGCATCTGCGTTTTGATTCTTAATCGAGGATAGACGTAGTCTATGTTCCACAACATTCGCTTACCATCGGGTGGGCCATGTGTTTGTTTGTCACCCCAATTCTATAAAAAAGCACATCCGTAATATTCCACTTCAGTTTTTATCAGTCAAGAAAACCTCGCAGTTTCAAAACAAAATTGTTTATCTTAATTTACTAATTAATACTTAATTATTAGTACCCGGTTGACCGAGCTTTGCTCGGTATTTTTCGCTCGGTTTTTTTTAATTCCTGTGTTTTGGAAATTATATTTAGATACAAATTACATACTGATGAAATATGAATAATATTTTTTGATCTTAGCGACATAATAGAAAAAACTGAACTGGTTATTTGAATAAAAAATCATGAGTGCAATTAGTTTAATTTAAATTTTCGTGTTTTTAAAAAATAAAAAAAGAGCTCGAAAAAATAGATTTTCTCAAAAAAGAAAGGAATTTGAAAAAAAATTTAAAAAAGTCGGTCGGTCGGTCTGGGCTCGAACCATGGTATTACGATTTTGTTACCGCCCAATATACCAATTAAGCTATTTGTAATCATTAATAAACTGTCAAAATTTACCTTCTTATTCTAACGATACTGTAGCAGTTTTTCATTGCCTAAAAACACGGACAAAAAGACATTTTCTAAAAATAAATCCTAGCTAGATCGATTTATTGCCCCCGAAACTCTCTGCACACGAAATTTTATGAAAATCGTTGGAGCCGTTTCCGAGATTCCGATTATATACATATATATATATATATATATATATATATATATATATATATATATATATATATATATATATATATATACACTATGTAATATAATAAATATATATATATATATATATATATATATATATATATATATATATATATATATATATATATATATATATATATATGACTCAGGACCGTGCTTTGTGGCATTACTTCGGGGAGGCCTATGTTCAGCAGTGGACTTGTGAAGGGCTGTAATCAATGAATGGATGAATGAAACGTTTATGTAAATAAGGAGTGCAGAAAGCTTCAATTTCTATTTAATAGTATGTGTTCAAAATACGTTAAATAAGATATAACATAGATTCTTTACGTTTACACTACCAATGTAAAACATAAAATTATCGCTTGCGCCTGCACATATTGTCGTTTGTGACGTCTCTCAGAGTAAGTACATAGTATGTAAAAGTACAAATATATATTATTAAGCATGTGACTGCCTCGTTGGTCTAGTGGTTGCAGTAGTGCGGCTGCTGATCATGAGGTCCTGGGTTCGTATCCCGGGTCGGGCCAAAAAATTAATTATTGTGTTTTTCCGTCAAGAAATTCTCAGTAACTGCCCGGAGTCAGGAAGTTGGCGGTGTCTCACCCCCGTGCCTCGGAAAGCACATAAAGCCGTTGGTCCTGCGCCTGATCTCTCTCCGATCGTATCGGTTTACCGTCCCATCGGATTATGAGAGTAAGGGAATAGAGAGTGCACCTGTGCTTGCGCACATACTTGGGCACTATAATTATGTCCTGCGCCGATGGCTAGCTTCCGTTGAGACAGACCGCCGTGGCCGGAATTCGGTCTGGAGGAGATTATTATAGTAATGTTAAAGACTCGCTGCCCGTGGCGCAAGTGGGAAAACAAGACGAGCCCCCTGTAGCGCTCTCTGACGCAAGAGCGCTACAGTATCCTGTTTCCCCATTCTATTGCACAGCGGGCAGCGAGTCTTTAAACATTAGTATAGTTAGTAGCTTTGACCGTATGACCGATCTGTATATATAGTCGATATTATTAGTGTAATTGTAGCACGAATGGGTCGCTTCGATCGGGGAATGACCACGCTCTCATAGAATACCAGCGTAAAATAATAGCTTAACGCTGCTGTGTTTCGTATGGTGAGTGTAGAGAACCGGATACACTCACTCACGGGTGACAACGCATCTGCATTCTGATTCGTAATCGAGGATAGATGTAGATGTCTATGGGCCGCAGTAACCACTTACCATCGGGTGGACTGTGTGTTCGTTTGTCACCCTATCTAAACCTAAAAAAAAGATGGTCAGGAACGTCTTACTAATGGCTGTATATAAAACCCGCGGTTGCCAACATGCTTATCAAGCGTGGTAACCATGGTTAATCACCCCCTATGATGAGATCTATGTGTGGCGGACGGGGGGGGGGGGCTATGTTCAGCTGTGGACTATAATATGCTGCAACTGGAACGGTAACGGTTTTTACAATGTAAATATAAATTTACTCCGGACTCTTTATAGTGTAAACATCAATTAAGGGGAAATATAATCTCAAATGGCTTAGCAAGATCCTCCGTTATGCCGAAAGTATTGCGGCATTAATTTTGAAATAAATATATGGTAAAGTTGAGGATTAATGTTAAGGACTATGTTAGACGAAAACACGATTCCGTAAAATTTTCTCGATAGAAAAAAAATCCAAATTTACCTCCAAACTGAACCTTTTTATTAATATATATATAATTAAAAACTTTTATACCTTGGGGGACGCCTATGTTCAGCAGTGGACTTGTGAAAGACCGTAATGATGATGATGGTGATATCATATACTGTAGCCAACTAACTAATTAACTAACTTGGATAATTATCCGCAGTTGTTCGGTCACTAGCTTGATCACACAACGAGTACAATTCCATCACGCCACGCATTATCAACACATTGATACGCGGCTTTATTGTCGCGTGATTCATTCAGGCTATGTTTGTTGGAAATATTATATTTAACTACCGATACGCCCCGGCTTCGCACGGGTGATTGAATCTCGACAACAGCGCCACCTACAAGATCCAATTGTGTATATAAAACATTTGCAAATCAACTTATTCACACACAAAATTTTACCAAAAATCGATCCAACCATAGAATACTATAATACACAACAGAATGGCTGTCAACCTTATTTTGTAGGAGGATTGGCGTCGCCGGGAGCACACATACAAGCAATTACGTCGTATTATCAGTTATCACTACTACAAACACATTTCAGACTTTTGATTAATGTTTTTGACACATAAATGTTTCTTTATTTTTGTTTCTAATATTCACAAAATATAAATAGTTTCGACTTACTGGTTGTAGATTATGTCTCGTTTGTTTAAATTCCATTTCCCGCTGTTCTGTCGACACGTAATTTACACTATGCAATTTTTTAAATATTTCGCATGCGGCGACGCTTGACACGAAATTTGGAAACGATTGTGTTGACATTTATATGTGTGAATTGACATGTTAGTGGCTACGCCGGCTCCGCCCACTCCTCCGTTCTGTTAGTATGTATTATAGTACTCTATGGATCCAACCGTTTAGAAGGAATCCTCCTCTTGTCTCACTATCCCACGTCCTGTGGGTATCGTGAAATACGGCCGAGGGAATCAAACTAGAAGATAGGTAGCAACGTCTTCCTTATAGCAACTACGCAGCCTTCCGTGGTCGATTAAGCCAAGCGTGGCAACTGTGGCAAATATCTCCCCATTAGGCAGTCTATGGGAAAGGTATGTTTTTTATTTTAACTAAGTGTGACAAACGAGCACACAGTCCACCTGATGGTAATAGGATGCTGTGGCCTATAGACATCTACGTTTATTCTCGATTAAGAATTAAAATGCAAATGCGTTACCAATCCTGAGGACTAAGATGGAATGCCTTGTTTCCAGTGAATAGGGTCGATAATCGGTTGACTACGCTCATTATACGAAACACTGCTATTTTATTATTTTAGTTGTATTATTTTAGGCTTTATTTTTAGTGTAATGTTTTGTAGATTTAATATGTACTCTTTTGACATTCAAATTTTTACTATCTAATATTGATTGACATGACGATTGTGATTTTGATTTTATTTGATTTAACTGTATAATTAGTAAAGTAAGGTATTTAAATTATTTGCTTGAAATGATGATTGTAATTTTAACTTTTTCAATTTATATTTATTTGGTTTAATTTAATCTATGTACATAATTAATTCTTTTTATTTAGTTAATAATTTTCGCATGCGCATGTGGTAAACATGTGGACTATGAAACTATTCGTCACCTCTGATGTACCGTGTTTAAGCGAATTAGCGACATTATTATTATTATTACGCTGGTATTCTGTGAGAGCGTGGTCCTTCCCCGGTCAAGGCGACCCGTTCATGTTATAACCATAATTAAAGCTGCAACGCTGCTCTAACACGTGAAAAATTGTTTACTTCAGTTTTATGAAAAACACCAAATTTATTACTGTGTGCGTAAGTGATGCCTTTAAGTAAACACTTGTAACGCAGTTGGTATTTACCCAAAATAAGGAAATAATAACATTTATCTCAACGTACATAATATATATTTTTTTATTGGTACGTAAATGGATATGGCGGCACAGTAAGCCATTTATGACTTACTTCCAATTGCGTTTAAGTGCCTTCGTTTCTAATTTACTAATTTAACTCTGTTTACAATTGTGCAAAAAGGAAATACATATTCTAGGCTAACACATTCTCTACCTAGAACTATCAACACGTAGGGCCGTGGTCAAACCTTGGCCTAGTAGAATAATCCAACAATTATACAAATTGCAATTAGGTAACTATTTCATTAATGCCGTTGGGAGTCGTGCTAGACGTAGTTTAAAAGTATTAAGGTGAACCTTGGATAACTATGACATTCGGACGTCGAACACCTGAGTCTCCCCTGGATCCCCTGTAAACTGCTCGAAATGTTGGAAATATAAAATAAGTGAACATACGCGATAGAATCCTCCTCCTGGTGATACCTCGATAATTTGGTGGTTTTTTCTATTTAACATATTTTTTTAAATTTTATAGATTACAAACCAAATTTTGATATATGATTTTTGACTATATGATCTTGGATTGCATAAAAGGAAAACACAATGTCATGTAATTTTCTCGATAGAAAAAAATTGCAAAGTAGGCTCTAATTATTTACATTTCTCGAGGACACCGCAATATTCTTACAAATAATTTCATGGAATTATTTTTAAGGCATAGTAAATAATCATATCTAAGTTCTCATAAACCAGTTTTTTCAAATCCATAACGAAGTTTTGTTAAAATAAATATAAATGTTGTTTGGCGCTTACTTAGTTTTTTTCCAAGTGCGTGCTTGGTATGGCTATCTCATAATTTACGTACTATGAAGTCATTGCATCTCTTTCATTTCGACACTCCCGCAGTCGTCCGTTAGCTTCACCGACAAAGCAATAAGCCACGTCCCCAAAACTTCGATTCATTTCCAAGGTATCCTCTTAAAAACTAGTTTCAGTCAACGTGTAGCGTTTGCGTAAATATAAGCAATCATCGCTTTAAAAATTTTTTGTCTTCTCAGAATATATCGGTCAAAGCTACTATAGTAATGTTAAAGACTCGCTGCCCGCGGTGCAATAGCATGGGGAAACAGTATACTGGTTGTTGCGCTATTGCGTCAGAGAGTGCAACAGGGGGCGCGTTATCTTGTTTTCCCACTTTATTGCACCGCGGGCAGCGAGTCTTTAACATTAGTATAACAATGTCCTCCAGACCGAATTACGGCCACGGCGGTTTGACTCAACGGAGACTAGCCATCGGCGCAGGACAGGATTATAGTGCCCAAGTGTACGCGAAAGCACAGCTGCACTCTCTATTCTCTCACTCTCATAATCCGATGGGACGGTAAACCGACACGAACGGAGAGAGATCAGGCGCAGGACCAACGGCTTTACGTGCTTTCCGAGGCACGAGGGTGAGACACCGCCAACTTCCTGACTCCGATCAGCTACTGAGAATTTCTTGACAGAAAAACTCAATAATGGATTTTTGGCCCGACACGGGATTCAAACCCGGGACCTCATGATCAGCAGTCGCACTACTACAACCACTAGACCAACGAGGGAGTCACATACAACATTAGACATACAACTGCAACATTAGTATAGTAGCATAGTGACGGTGTATAAATATCCACTACTCCATATCGTCCCGTGGTATCGTGGAAGCTAACAAAGAAGGAGATGAGTAGCAGCGTCTGCCTAAAATCAACTAAACTGCGGTTGTCAACCTGATTGCCAAGCGTGGGAACTATTGAAAATTTCTCCCTTATGTGTCACTCTATGTGTAGTAGACATGAGCCATTCATTCATTTCTAGTGACTCGATCATTTAAGTATTAATTCGTTTTACGAACCGGGTCATTCCAAAGATTTAAATAGTTAGATGCGCCCTTACCATAGTATGACCACTCCGAAATGTGTCCATTCTCAAATGAGTGAGCTCACTCATTCGCAATCAGTGCTCATTTGTGCGACAGAGAAAGTAGTATACACAATTTCTGTAAGATAACAAGAGATGACACTATTTCGTTAGTGTGCGCGCGACAGCGTCTTGCAAACGAACACATCCAAAAATAATGCCACAGTTTTCAAGGTGAAGGCGCATCTAACTATATAAATCTTTGGGTCATTCGGGTCGCTCATACGAATGGATCATTTCGAGTTTCAGTACTCTGTGATCTGTGAGACCCGCTCGATAATGTTCGTCGTCTGAACATCACTATACTCTTTGGTCGTAGGGCCTATCAATCGTTTGATCCAGAACGTTCAAAAAATGTTGTTGCAGTCATCAATACCAGGCCTCTGTCACTCTTGCTACCTGCGTGAAATAATTACCTAAAATCGCGAGGCGCCCTGGGCGTTATACGAAGTCGGGGCTAGCGCGTTGTGGGCGATTCAATGTTAAAGTAAATACTTGTTGAAATAGTTTTTGTTTAGTATTTAGTATATTTAATTGTAGGTAAAAATTGTTGTAAATGTTTTAATGTATTTAAAAATTATATATTATGTATATTACCTATTTGATAAATTATAATAGCAAAACGTCGTTCCTACTAAAACTGTTGCATGGATGGATACTAAATGAAACGACCAACAAAAGGTTATCATATCATCATATCATTCTTTAGGTTACCGAAGAATTTTAGAAGGAAATTCTGAAAGGTGAATTTATTTAATTTTTTTGTTAGATATGTACTTGCAGCAAAAAAAAATTAAGTAATAATTTGGTCTATGGAAGAAATAACTAAGTACTTTATTACAAAAACTAGTTAAAATTTACTTCACTATCCAAGTATTTACTTACATACACATACCTATACTTGTATTTTGTAATTAAAATATTTTAAGTTATAATAACACAAAATACTGAAATCAAATCTTTGTATACTAAGAAGATTTTTAAATAAGTAGAATAGATCACGTTTCAGGTTTGTATGTTGTTTACACTATCTACGTATATCTTCCGAACGAAACGTTGTGATTCCAGACGAATGACCTTGCAATTTGCATGCGTTAGGCGTCGCAGAACTTACATAGGGGCGAAAGTATGGTCAGTCGATCATAGTCAGAATAGGTATTATATACTTCACCTAAGTAATATAATTAACATTTCGCAATGTATTTTTTTACTTTCTACCGACATCCCTTAATAGCCACGGAAAGTCCGCCGTGACTTAGGAAGCGGAAAAAATGCAAAGTAATATGGACACTTACGCGCAACGATAATGTTTTATTTAGCTTGCGTGCGCGATTTATCTGATTGATAATAATTATGTAGGCTACTAAACGTCGGCAAGCAGTTGACATCAAAGAAGTGCAACTTCTGTACGTAGTACTATTATTTATTCTGTGTCAATACTTTGATGCGACCCGAATCAAATGAACGATTGACACATGTCTAATGTGAAGGCCTATATTCAGCATTGGACTTTGATTAACTGTAATGGATTGTTTTATTTTATTTGTTTTTCTGTTTGTTGTTGTTTTTTTTAGATTTGATGTTTTATCTTGATCTTCCATATTAACAATGTGCGTAAGATAATTATTCATAGGCATAGGTCAATAGTTAAAAAAGATCCGTCAATTATTGTTTGTGACTGGTCTAACCGGAGTGTTAAAAATTATTGCAATCATCTATACTTACTAGTAACCCGGGTCAAACGACCGTATCGTTCACGATTGACACGCTTTGATTTTTAATTTTTATCTAGATAGGTTTCATCCCCGAGAAAATAATATATTTTTTAACTTCTTGCAAAGCTCTTTCGCCCAGGTCATATTTTATATATACTGGTCTTTTTATAACTACTACGCGTTCACTTCGAGTTTGCCGTCGTAGACCGTTACGACGTCACAGCTGATGGTACCGTAGACGAAAAAAGTCATCATGTTTATGTTTTTTAGTATTCATATTTTCAATAAAGTTAAATAATAACGTGTTCGATGAAATAAAATATTTTTTAAATGATGATGATGATGAAATAATAACGTGTTCGATAAAATAAAATATTTTTTTATAGTTTTATTTTACATTTTAAATATATCAAATTAAAGATTTTCGCAAGACCTTTCCTCTTTTACTCATTGTAACAGAACAAATTAATGAATATCAACAGAAACAAAAACAAAACCGTAACAAAAACAACAGCAAAAACAGTAACAAACTAGAGAACGTACGGGAGCATAAAAAACGGACGTAAGTACACTTCGACGTTGCTATCGGTACTAAAAGGGCGACACTTGAGGCGCGGAATGAGGGGGCGCGGCGGGAGGTAACGGCATTCTTGAAGTGAACGACTAGTAGTCGCTTCATATTTTTTTATAGAATAGGTAAGGGTGACAAACGAGCACAACGTCCACCTAATGGTAAATGGATGATTTAGCCCATAGACATTTTCATCTATCATCGAATGAGAATCAAAATTCAGATGCTTTGTCACCACTGAGGACTAAGATGGAATGCCCAGTTTCCAGTAAAAAAGGTCTCCAGTTTTCTACGCTCAACATATAACACACAAAGAGCATTAAGGCGGTACCCCAACCAAAACCCTGCAAAAGTGCGTTTTTCAGAGACTATTATCTCATAAGTTATGAGCAATAAGCTACATCTAAAAGCACTTTATTAATGTTCGATATCCTATCATCACATTCCACGTTCTAATTTGTTTTTATGTGTTATAAATACATTTAAAATCTACTTTTAAAAAATGACTAAAATTACTGATTACATGCATCTGTTGTTAAAGGCAACACTCTAATCATTTGAGGATTACACTAATGGATAGATAATTTAAAAATCTATTTTATCCACGTTTTATTTAATTTCTTAAGTTCGCTTTTCTTTTTTAATTGAAATAATTCCAAAAATTCGGGCGTATTTTTACGCCATATATTGTAGCGAGAGCGCGTGGATTGTACAGAACTGAACTCTCAAGGTTGTTCGCTAGGGGAAACGTCTTAAGTTGCTATTTTACGCTGGTATTCTGAGAGAGTATAGTCCCACCTTGGTCGGGTATTCTGAGAGAGTATAGTCCCACCTTGGTCGAGCCGACCCATTCGTGTTACAACTCTAATATAACTGCAGCGTGGCACTACCACGTATATCTACATATGTTTCATACTGGTCATACTTTCATACTGGTCTTCTTGTAATAAATTATCTTCATATATATTGTTACGCGCTCAAATCGGCGGCACTAGCGCCATCTAGTCTCGAACCGAAGAACTAAACTTCTTGAAGTTTAAAACTCGAACTCTCGGTACCTTGCGCGTGTTTACTTGAACATTCTGGATATTTTGCTAATTTATATAAATAGGCGCTGCAAGATGCGATCGAGGTAGTGTTGATCTGGCGACACAAGCGAAGCTTCGGAGCGGAATAAAGTGAATCAGTGTGACTAGTTATTAGTGTTTTTAACTTTAATTAGTGTAAAGTGGATTAAAGTGTTAATTTAGGTAATTTTATCGGCAATTTTTATTGTCACGAACCTCAAGCTCGTAACAATATGTAGAATGTAGTTCGAGCTATCTAATTGTGTATCTAGGCTACTGCTACATGACAAAGGGGTTACAGTTTGTTGACACCATCATTAATAAACAACTGTATCAAATTATTTTAAATTGGTCGCTTTTAGTCGTGTTTCAAAACTTGGCGCTATACCATCTCCTATAAAATTAGATTTTTAATAAAAAGTAGAAGCCGAACTCGAATAACTTATACTATTTTAACCGACTTTAATAAAGAAGGAAGTTCTCAATTCGACTGTATTTTTTATGCGTGTTACTTCAAAACTTGTTTCTAGGTGAACCTATTTTGATGATTCTTTTTTATCTGATGCTTCTCATGTGGTACAATATAAATTTGATCAGGCAGTCGGTAGTTTTTGAGTTATTCTTATTAATGCATATTTCATAAACTTCGACTATATTGATGATGTTCTCGTTTTGTTTATAAAAATAAAGATAAAGATATTTTATTTTGGAAATATGGGTACAGTACATGGAAATATAGGTAGTGAGTTCAGCCATATTTTACCAGTAGGCATGCAAAATATACAGAAATATAAACTAATCACTTAAACAGCTATAACAAAATAAAATAACAACACAAAAACAAACATAATTCAAATTTTTAACATTATACAGTCTTAATCTCAAAATGAAAATTTTTTTTCAGTCAAGAATTCTGTTACGCTATAGTATGCTTTGACTGTCAAGAAGCTACGAAGCCTTTTTTTAAATATCGATAGCAGCAATTCTTTCCAACGTTTTGGTATTTTATCATATATGACTGGAGCCATGCAGTATATACTTTTGCGCACTAGTGCTGTCTTAGCGGATTGATGACATAAAAGGGTATTGTCGCGTCTATTACGTGGAACTACTTGGTCAAGGCGTTTAAAACGTTTCGAATGCAATTTAACAAACACTGCTACTTCTAGTATGTCTAAGCAAGGTAATGTCAGTATTTTATACTGTTTAAAATATGACATGCAACTATCGGTAGTTTTGAGCTTAAACATCGCCCTTATGCATCTTTTTTGAGCCTTAAACGCTTATTCTTTTTCGGTTTTTTTATCTAAGTTGGTTGCAAAAAAATTTTGAGTTTATGACTTGTTTCATTAAAATTCTTTAAGTCTTACAATACACTATGTCTTAGCGCAGACAGAAGCAATTAAGTAGAAAATATTTAAAGGTTTTTAGTTCTTTGAAGTCGGCTAGTACCATTTTTTAACCTCCGACGAAAACAGAGGGGTGTTATAAGCTTATAAGTTTAACGTGCATATCTATGTGTCAAGATTTTTTACGTAGTAGAGCCATGCTGCAGCTATATTATGGTTGTAGCATGAATGGGTCGGCTCGACCGGGGTAGGACCACGCTCTCAAAGAATACCAACGTAAAATAGCAGCTTAGTACTGCTGTGTTTCGTATGGTGAATGTAGAGAACCCGAGGCCCTTTTTAATGGAATCGAAGCATTCAATCTTAGTCCTCAGGCGTGACAACCCATTTGCATTTTGATTCTTAATCGAGGATAAATGTAAATGTCTATGGGCCACAGCATCCACTTACCATCAGGTGGACTGTGTGCTCGTTGGTCACCCAATGCTATAAAAAAGTGTCTTTATCTGTGGCATCTTAGCTCCCAAACGACAGTAACGATTTTGATTTAGTTGTGTTTGGTTGGAATGTTACTTGATCAAGAGTTCTTAGCTATGATTCATGAAAATCAGTTCAGCCATTTGAAGATCATCAGCTCTTTTTGTTTCGGGAGCGTTTAATTTTTTTAAATTTGGGTATTTTTCCCTGTTGAGTGGATTATCACAAGTGAAATGAAATGAATGATTTTTATTCAATATAGATTATTGCATAAACTTATTGAAAGTCAATGTTTTTATTTACCACTGGTTCGGAACCTCTGTCCTGGGAAGAACCAGCAAGAAACCCAGCGGGGCTTCTTTTAAAAACATATTTTATATTGCAATAATTTATTTTGTATAATTTTTGAATGAATTTTTATAGAACCAGCATGGTGGCGATCACCTAAATAAATAAATAAATAAAAATCATTTATTCCTAGAAATAGAGCTACAGACCTGAACATTGGGAAAAAATAGTGGGTTATATTAAATTAATTTTAACTTATATTATATTAAATTAAATACTTATTACATATAAATTCTTATTACATATAAAAAAGTTACTGGCGGACCCCAAACTAGGAAAACCTGTATCTTGGGGACCAGGAGTACGGTTATCAGTTTTACTTACGTAATTAAAAGTACCCAAATTATAAAGAACAACAAATTATTTCTTAATTTAGGAAGATATTTTTTAACTATTAGTCGCTTACATTAATATTTATTTTTTATTTCTAGGAAAAATATGAATACAATATTTTAGTGTAAAACGTAGATGAAAAGGAAACTCAGCTTTGTAAACGTTCAACTAAGAAACAGAAGGGAGGAATCGAGGTTTCTCTCGATCCGGCCTCCTATCACGCCTACGTTGGGTTCGGGAACAACGTATGTGATCTCCGCAACGGAGTAACACACAAGGGCGATAACCTCTTCCTTTTCAGAAAATAGGTTCAGGCGGGGATTACGGGTCTTCCGAAGTCGTCCCGGTCCCAACGCCTTAATTCTTCGATGTGGACTGTATAATTTTGAGGGATGAATTTCTTGGGAATAAAACAGCAATTATCTTCAAACCGTTCCGTGAGAGAGTAATCACTTTCCGTAGCACTTCCCTACACTTTTTCTTCTTATTGACTGCTGGTCTTGCACTTTTTCCTGAACTAATCCTGAAGGATTCCCGAACTAATCCCGAAGGATTCCCGAACTAATTCCGAAGGATTCCCGAACGAATTGCAAGAAAACTCGTTTACTGAGCTACCCCTGAGCTATACGGGAAAGTGAGCCGCGCCATTTGCACGCTCGCGCAACTTAATTACATCAATTTGTACTATCACTCTCTCACGGTTTCCTCAATTATTTATTTTGTATAAGACATACATTTATACAATTTACTTATAAAGATAGCACAAAAAATATCTTTACAACGATATACGTTATATTTTCATATCACAAAAAACCTTTTATGTATTAAACAAAATGTGCCTATTTTACTCATATTGAACAAGTTGAAATTTCTTAAATATTTAACATAGAAAGTTAAAACAATGTTTTCTACTTGAAATTATACATATCTTAACCAACACAACAGTTTAATTTACATTTTCTCTATACATTTTACTATTAAAACACTTTTAAATTTCTTATACAAAACTATCATTATTTCACTTATTCACTGGAATTTTCACATAAAAATAACACAGAATTCGCCTCTTTTGCACGTACAATCAATCTGAAATGTTTTACAAGTCATTACATACATAAATTGCGGAAATTACAAATATTTAAATTTTTACATATTTGGCCTCCTAAGTACGTGGCTAGCGTGCGTCTATGAGCTCACACTATTTGAACAACTAACTTTTGCACGGCTATCGACTATCAGTAAAAATGGAAAGTTTAATATCAACAATAATAGGTGAATAACTGCTTCTACATAATTCTCAAACTGTAGGAAACTATTTCTAATCAGATTCTTATCAGTTATCATGTCTCTTATCAGATAACATAGACAAAATATTTCATAAATCGATACATTGAAAATAGGCATTCGTTTTCATACAAAACATATTAAACTCACATAAGACAACACTTATGCAATTAATCTCCATTGATTCCACTTATGCACAGCGATTATCTCGACCGGGGAACAAATCCGGTCTCTAACTTTATTTTAATATTTGTTTAAATTAAGATCGTTGGAAAGATGATTTCAACCGGGGAACAAATCCGGTAACATAATTTATATCTTAAAAATTCCCTATATGAATTTATTAAGAAAGTATTACTAAGAAAACGATAAACTATTCCGGCCTGGGAGTCGAACCCAAGACCTTCATATCATTAATTCGATATTTCTTTAAGATTCAACTAAGCATTTTCTTATTAAAATATTGTTGCTCGATAATTTGCTTTTTAGAAGCTATTCGTAATCGTTTTACTAATAAATTGAAATGTTCTTATAGGCGCGTCTCCAACAGTGGATATAATCTATAACCTCCTATATACCTCATTTCCAGGATTTATTTTCGTTTATGTATTCTTTGATATTATAATAACCCTTTTTGTACAATTTTTCTTTAATAAAACATTAAATTTTTTTTGTACAAATTTTGTACTTTTTCTAGGATTTTGTTGTAAAAAGCATGTACATTATATATTGCATATACAAGTTCACGGTAACAACTAAAATATCGTCAAATTGTTACATTAAAAATTTCACCCCCTCCCCCATGTTCCTACCATTAGGGATTATAAAACTTAGTGAATAGAAGAAATAAAGCTCTGATATCATAATTTAAAATTATTTTTAATCAGCTTCATCTTTTTACTAATATGTAGTTATTTTTTGGTTTTGTATTGGACATTCCACACACAAGGAATACATAACCTCAATAACATCTTTATAGTTAGTTACATTAACTTCTATCTTCATTAATTCTGCCCCTATTTTGCAACCCTTAAGGCAATTTGTCAACGGAATCACCGTTGAAATATAACCTACAGTTATGTGTCAAAAATCCACTGCTGCATATAGGCCTACCCTATACATTACATTGCCACGTAGCGAGGATATTTGCCATAGTGCCACGCTTGGCAAATTATCACTTAAAATTTCTCTATTTTTTTATTACTCTGTGTTTAATATTTAAACAATAATTGTAAAATAGTTGCGTTTAATCTCTTCGTATACTGTGTGATAAGATAACCTAAGGTGTCTCGTAAGACGGTCCGTTTAGCTTTGTTCTGCGCACAATTATTTTAGTGATTAGAACTTTTAATTTACGAAACATGTTTGACATATTGTATGTCTATTTCAAATATATTCGAGTTTCATAAAAAACGTGATTATAGTGCAACAGTGTACGTACTAGGGAACCGTTATATCTTATATTAAGGTGTTGTCACACTGTTGCAATTGACGGTAACAAGTGTTTCTTTCATTTAAAATAAATATTATAACCATGTTTGTCTCATATTCTTACATTGTCATTCGACTCTGAGCTATGTTCAAAATTCAAATCTCTAACTCATTGGAAAGTAAGTTTAAAATCATTTACTAAATTCCACCCGAACATATTATATGCACGAAAGCGACCTTATAAAAACATGCTAAATAAGCTTAAAGATTTATAAAGTAATTAAAAAACCCATTTGCGTAAAATAGCTTACTGAAAAGAGAAAAATTTTATACCCTATGTCGGCGAATCTAAAGAACATGTTAAAAGCACATGCTAAAATCCATCCAGACGTTTCGGTTGCGGAGCATCTAAAAGAAATAGACATACATTATACGTGGTAGAGCCATGCTACAGATATATTAGTAGTATAGTTGTAGCATGAATGGATCATCTCAACCGGGGAAGGACCACGCTCTCACAGATTACCAGCGTAAAATAGTAGCTTAATGCTGCTGTGTTTCGTGTGGAGAATGTAGAGAACGGGAGACCCTTTTTACTGGAAACGAGACATTCCATATTAGTCCTCATGCACTTGCACTTACCATCAGGTGGACTGTGTGCTCGTCTGTCATCCTATCGTATAAAAAAAAAACATGCATACTCTCGAAAAACTCCTGGGGCAGTCGTGTAATAACCACTGAAAATCAGGGCTAGTATGACACTACTTGCCTGTTTTCTGAGTGGCAGACCTATTTGAATCATTTTCCATAAAATAAGGTTTTTTCTTTCTTAGTTAGCTGTTCGCTTTTTATATTTATTTTGTACCTATCTGCATTGTCAAAACGATTTATTTTTCATTGTAAGTGTATAATTATATAGCTGAAAGAGCTATTCTTAAGGTGAGCACTTTTCGCCACTATTTGTTTCCTACCTACCTCCTGTATCAATCTTGTGAAGTCCTCTCAGTTCGCCAACAGTTCATCCTGCTCACTATTATGAAACATTACTCAAGCTCTAATACATTCGCCATTTCCAAGTGCCGCAGAGATATAACATTCCCCAGTGGACCAAATATTTAAACACCAATTCGCACACAAATATTTTCCCTTTTTGGGTCCTATATTCAAAAATCAGCAAAATTATGAACATATGAAGCGTAAATATTAGAGAGTGCAAAAGGAAACTATTTGAATACATTCATAAACTGAACCGTAACGAAACCGAACAATTACTTGATGGACCTTGTTAAATATTATACTCAACCTCCTGCACACATACCCACACTACCACTCTACACACAAGGAGGCTTACCTACACTCTACAACTATAAGTTAGTGATTTGTGATCTTTTTGTATACAGTGAAATGTAAATCTTAAAGGGAAGAGCGCTGCTGTCTGAAACACAGATATTAAGCAATCTATAACACAGATGTTCACGAAATTGTACTTATTGTTAAGCTGTATCTTAAAGTGTTTGTATCCTAGAAATTAAGATATTCTTTGTTTGTTTGAATAAATAAATAAATAATTAAAAATATAATGCATAATGTTTATTTTGAGTATGTCGTGCTAATGTGTTAAGAAATGGCCTAATAAATATCTTTCTTTCTTTCTAATTTGACAGATTTAGTTATCAAAGTAAAACTATGATGTTTTTCGGTCGCTTATGCATATCAAACGACACAGGTCACGACTAGCGGTGCGATTCTATAATTTTATGTTTTGTTTTTACGACCGCGTTATATAACTGGTATAGCAATAAGTAATACATGCCTGCCTCTGGCAGCCTCGTTGGTTGAGTGCTAGTATACGCGGTTGCTCATCGTGAGATCCCGGGTTCGAATCCTGTAATTAGTTATTACGTTTTAAGGATAATCTACCGGAAGATATAGTCTTTCATAAATTTTCCATAGTCGCTTCTTACTTGCACGCACGGTACAAAATGGGATTATATAATCTGTTATGAAACCACTACCAGTATAGGAGAGCATAATAAAGTCAAAGGCAAAATATTTAAATTCAGCTTTGGCTTTTACAAAGCAATTTTTGAAAGTCAAAAGCTACGCCGTGTACCTTTTGTCATGTTACCGTTACAGCTAGGGTTGATACCTTTTTATTGAACAAATATAGTATTTTTCCCAAAAAGGATGCAAAAAATATAGTACTTTTGAGAAATTCCGAAGAAAAAAAGTACACATTTATTTTTAATTATTATGTCTATATGTTCCCAATAAAAATATGAAAGTATCTCTCAATGTACATTTGTTATTGCTCTTTACTTTGGCCATCAATGATCTTACCACCTTACCTTCTAACTTACTTTTAAAATAATTATAGAAGTCTGAGCAATTTAGATATTAAAATAAATTAAAAATTAGTTTGTAATTTAATTAATACATGCCATATTATTACCAGTACCATATTATTTTTCTATAATATATATAGTTCGTGCCAAATCGATTGAGAAAAACGGACGATGACCTCAGATATGAGCCGAGTGTCAAAAGGCGTAACTTACAAAATCTCAATTTAGATGTGATAACATATTTAAATATTGATATTATTCACACTTCTAGGTCAGCACATATATTTTGTTTTTTTGTTTCTTAAATAATATTGTCTGTGGTTCCTATAAAAATCGTAAAATCTTACGGTACATCGCGAAAAATGTGTTATATTTTATATTTCTGTTTATGGCAAGTAACATAGCAATTAATTTAATTAATTTAACAGTTTCATATTTAAAAAAAAGTATTTGAAGAAATATAATCACCATATTGAGCTTTTGCAAATTCATCCTTTTAAAATAAACAAAACGCGCGTTACGTCAGTTCGTTCTAAAAGGAACGTGACAATGGCAGCCAGAGATGCGTCACTTTTTTTGGGCCGGCCCGCATGCACCGAATAAAAATAAAGTTCATAAATAATATTAAAAATAAAGTTTTATCTTTTGAATAAGTACGTAATTATTCGGTGTCGTTATCACTCGAATCTTTATATGTGTTATAAATTAAATTTTTTTTGTTGTTAAATGAATAAAGTACTTTATAATAATACATGGTTTTTCTTTTTAATAATAGTTAATAAATATATATATATATATATATATATATATATATATATATTTATATATATATATATAAATATATATATATATATATATATATATATATATATATATATATATATTATATCAATCATTATAAAAATAATAAAAAAATGATTATAAATAAAGAAAGTACTACATATAAAAGTGCCTATATATGGAAGGTTTGTAGTTAAACGTTGAGTCGAAGGTCAATGTCCGTTTTTCTCAATCGACTTGGCACGAACTATAGTACAATCGACTGAAATATAGTATGATACTACATATTATAGTACGAGTGGCAACCCTAGTTACAGCCTATTATAGTCCACCGCTGGACATGCCTCATAGGTGGAATATTTATCGCGCTTGACAAGAGGGTTGGCAACCGCAGTTTTTTTTTGTTCGTTATTAAGAAGACGCTTCTACCCATCTCCTCGTCTGTCTCTCTCTGTCGCCTCTTACGACACCCACGGGAAGATATGGGGTAGTGGATATTCTTAACCGCCACTACACGGTTTCGTCAGATACGAAGACTAAAGGATAATGGCGAAATAATATGTGGTAGAATTATTAAGCGTCTACTTAAGTCACCATTACAGATATCAATAAAATAATTTACTTTGTGTTATCTAATCAAGCTTGTGGCCTATCGAAGTCTGGAAAAAATCATCTTACCCAATTTAAAACTAAATTGACTAGTTGTTGTAGTTGTTACGATTCGTCTGTTAAGACAGGCAAAGGTCTTATACCATACAGCCGAGTTGGATATCTATTTTATTCAGAAAACTTTTCTATACGACACGTAACATAATTAACGTACTTTGAGAAAGTAGTTTGTTAAGAATAGTTTACTGAATCGATTTCTATCATTTTTAATATAGGTAATTTTTTTATCCCAAAAATAATTAAAACTACGTAAATTACAGTCACACATCTGTACAGTCAAATCAAGCTGAAATGGACCGTAACTTAAGGCAATTTAAAACTTTTAAGAGTGCAGTTTTATTTGTACTATTACTAATTCTGTCATTCAATAAAAATAAAGAAGAATTAACTTTATTTTAAGCACGTTAAAGTCTTTACGTTCCAGATTTGTACTGTGACCACAACATTCTTCCGGAATTAGTATAACTAATTTGATAAATAATCAGTGCATAAAAATTCAGTGTATGTATTATGATTGTAACATAATATACTATTTGGGGTGTCTGAGGGTGTACGTTAATTACGTTACATATTGTATATACTAATCCGTTCTTTAAAGATTCCCTCTATGCTAGTAATTACCCTATATAAACATACATATATCAAAATTATATTCACTAGTTGTTGTTGTAACGATTTGCCAATTAAGGCGCTTTATACCATACAGCCCATAGAACACTATAATACACAATAGAATGGCAGTCAACCTTATTTTGTACGAGAATAGGCGTCGCCGCGAGCACACATACAAGCAATAACGTCGTGTTATCACTACTACAAACCCAATCACTGTGTTGACAGACAGATTTTAATACATATTTATTTGTAAATCGCGTGCAATTTGGCATTTTCTAAGTAATTTGCATGGGAAATTTGGAAACGATTTTAACGTCAAAACACATCTCGTGTTGCCATTTATACGTGTGAATTGACGTGTTAGGGACATTTTAGTGGAACTGGAATATCTTTAATTCATGACTTCCTGCAGTAGTATGACCGACGAAAAAAAATTCAGGATTTTAAACTCTATATTCTTACATATTTTGCATTTGTAGACACAAGAAAAAAAAACACATAAATTTTTTTTGGGAGTTCGCCATTGTGCTTTACTTACTTGCACGACTTCCTTGTGGTACATGCAGCTTTTTCGCCAGATCGATACGGTTTAGGAATCTTAAAGAAAAGAACCTTCTCTTTTCTAAAAGGCCGGCAACCCATCTGCAATTCTTCTCGTGTTACAGTTGTTCACACGCGACGTTAGTTAATTATCATTAGATGAGTCTTCCCTTGGCCTCTCGTCTGTTAATAATTACCTAAAACAAAATTAAAATATGGGATCTCATACACTAGTGTGTAAACAACTTTAGTATCCAATGTCACGTAGTGTGCACTGTGGAGTTGCATAAATATCGCTCGAGGATCATTCCATGGAAATTTACAATTTGATCCAGGCTTATGTTTTTTATTTATTTAATGTTAGCCGGCCAGGCAGAGGTTGTTTCCCATTAACAGTAGGTGACAGGTAGGTAGTAGGTAAATATAAAACTCGACTAAATTTTGGCGGGAACTTTTGATTTCTGTTTTTTTTTTAAATAGATTAGGGTGACAAAAGAACACACATTCCACCTAAGGGTAAGTAGATGCTGTGGCCCGTAAACATCTATACTTATTCTCGATTGAAGATCACATTGCAGATGTGTTGTCACCGCTAAGGGATATGATGGAATGCCTCGTTTCCATTAAATAAGGTCCTGTTTTATCGTTTAATTATGAGTTTAAAGAGGATTTTGAAACTTTTAGTGGAAACGACGAAAGTACTCCGATGTTGATATAAACCATAAGTTATTTTGTCCAACTTACTTAATTGGATCGGAGACCCTTTTTTACTGGAAACGAGGCATTGCATCTTAGTTCTCACGAGTGACAACGCATCTGCATTTTGATTCGTAATCGAGGATATAGATGTTTATGAGCCACAGCATCCACTTACCATCAGGTGGACTGTGTGCTCGTTTGTCACCCGTATTCTATAAAAAAAGTCGTTCTTCTGTTACATGATCCCTAACACACGCACAAAAGATATACGTAACAATATTTATATGTTAATTGGAACCAATCTTGATGCGAAGCTCCCATGGGCATCTAATATCTAAAATAGCAAGCAGACTTGCGAATATGCTGCAGAGGTGTGGATAGTTATTTTTTACATCATATTGTCGTATGGAATTTGTTTGTGGAGAAATGCGACTAATAAACACACGTGGACTGGGACTAAAGTAGTTTTTAACCGACTTAAAAAAGGAGGTGGTATTCAATACGACTGTATGTTTTTTTTTAATATCTCATAACTTTTCTCTGGGTGAACCGATTTTAATGATTCTTTTTATATTTGAAAGCTGGTGTTTCTCGTGTGGTCTCGAGATCTCAAGATCTGACCGGTAGTTTTTGAGTAATTCTTAATAATTTGTATTTAATTGACTTCGAATACATTGATGATGTTCTCGTTTTATTTATATAGAGTATTTTTTATTTATATAGAGTATAGTGAAAGAGAATATTGTAAGATGATATGGTTGACGCTTGACGCGATGTTGTCACGATTCGTAACTCATGTAATTTCTGACGTTCTTCAATCGTATTTTAGTTTCCACTAATCTATTCTGACGGTATTCAATAATGATGTTAATATTCACGAAAAATGCAAATGATGGTTACATTAATGAACAGATTATTAAAAGAAGGGGGTATGAAAGTGAACGCAAGTAAGACGAAGGTTATGGTTTTTGAAAGAGAAGAAAGTAAAACGATTTGTGAAATAAGAATAGAAGGGGAGTTGATCGAGCAAGTAGATGAGTTTGTATATTTGGGCTGCGTATTTAGCAGGGATGGGAGATATGATAAAGTACATCCTTAACGTCCTTAACATCCTTGAACGACGAGTGAATGCGGGAAATAGAGTAAATGGGGCCCTGCACTCTATTGTGAAGAGTCAAAATGTGTCGAAAAAGGCACGTATGGCAATTCACAATGCTGTGTTGGTCCCTACTTTAACGTATGGTAGTGAAAGTTGGGTGTGGCAGAAGAAGCACGAGAGTAGAATGAACGCAGTAGAAATGCAGTCGTTAAGGAGTATGTTTAGGGCTGAATCTGAATGACAGGGTAAGAAATTGTGTAATAAGAGAAGAGTGTGGTTTGCAAGATGATGTTGTTGTGACCAGGATTAAGAAAGGAATGCTTCGGTGGTTTGGTCATGTGGAAAGAATGAATAAGGAAGGAGTGACAAAGAAAATTTATGTTGCAGAAGTGAATGGCAAAGTCGGAAAGGAACGTCCTAGGCGAAAATTTATCGACCAAATTGGCGATTTATTGAAAACGGGCCAAATTAGGAGTACCCTTAACCGACGAGCATGTATGCGTAGGTGTATGGATGTGAAGGAGGCGAGAGAGGTGTGTCAGGATCGTGCCAACTGGAAGTCTGTAGTCTCTGCCTACCCCTCTGGGTGACAGGCGTGAGTGTTTATGTATGTATATGTATGTATGTATTCACGAAATGAATAACGTAATATGTCCTATATTTTTTATGTAATATATTATAATGATTTCTTATGTTTACGTGAACACTACACATTGATTTTTTTTATAGAATAGGGTGACAAACGAGCACACAGTCCCTCTGATGGTAAGTGGTTGCTGCGGCCCTAGACATCTACATTTATCCTCGATTAAGAATCAAAATGCAGATGCGTTGTCACCCGTGAGGACTAAAATGGAATGCCTCATTTGCTCATTTCGAGTAAAAAGGGTCTCCGGTTCTCTACACTCACCATACGAAACACAGCAGCATTAAGTTACTATTTTACGCTGGTATTCTGTGTGAATAAAACTTTTTTACAGATTATATATCGCATTTCATTTATTTGATTTTAATTCCCGACGTTTCGGTTGCTTTCCAGCACCTATGGTCACGGGGGACTGAGGGGATTGACGTTCCGATGTCAATGTTAACCCGGAGTACCTTCAGCTCTTTAATTATTATCTATGGTCCAACCTACGCAGTATAAACTTACTGTGTCTTGAAGTCCTGCAGTGGTATGCTTGGGTTTCGTTTTAATTTTATTTATTACAGGATCCCAAGCAGATGTTAGTAGTAAGTACCCAGCCTCCTTCTCTATTGAAATTGAGATGTTTTTTTTTTAATTTCCATAGCTTTACGTATCATCCTTGGTAGGAATAGATGTTCTTTAGTCGCGATTAAACGCAATAAAATCCGTAAAAGTAGTGTTATTCAATTATGTAATATAGTGTAACTTCTATACGTAGTACAGTACCTATTTATTCTGTGACTGAGTCTGAAATCTGATAGACAGTACCTACATGCGGGTGCCGCGAGCATCATTTATAGTATAGTACTTATTTAACTAATTTTAAGTGCCGTTTTCGAAAAATATATATCTAGAATGGTGAATTACTGTTATACTTATATGACTTAATAAACACACAGTAAGTGATATGTTATAACCAATATAAAAAATATGATTAATTTACTTCCCTTGTCTATTGTATGTTATATTTTAAGGTTTGAATCCCGGGTCGGGTCAAAAAATCAATTATTGAGTTTATCCATCTCAGTAGCTGCCCGGAGTCAGGAATGTGTCGGTGTCTCACCCACGTGCCTCGGAAAGCACGTAAAGCCGTTGGTCCTGCGCCTGATCTCTCTCCGGTCGTGTCGGTTTACCGTCCCATCGGATTATGAGAGTGAGGGAACAGAGAGTGCACCTGTGCTTGCGCATACACTTGGGCACTATAATCCTGTCCTGCGCCGATGGCTAGTCTCCGTTGAGGCAGGCCGCCGTGGCCGAAATTCTGTCTGCAGGACATTATTATTATTATTATATTTTATTTCGAGCGAAAACTGCAGTCATGCGTCGGACTTGATAGGGACAGATTTTTTTTTTGGAAAAAATAACAACTTACAATTATATATGTTACAAAATTAGCTTGGTAGCGATCACTACATTATAAGGCGTGACGTTGAGTTACAGCCTATATTCGTACCGATGGCTTATTTACTAATAGTAGACCGAAAAATGGAAGACACGGAAAGTCGGCTTACGTGCTCTAGCGTGTTAGCCGACTTTCCGTGTCGTCGAACTTTTTAAAATAACGTTTTTTACGTGGTAGAGCCATGCTGCAGCTATATTATAATTGTATAATTGTAACACGAATGGATCAGCTCGACCGGGTAAGGACCACGCTCTCACAGAATACCGGCATCAAATTGCAGCTTAATACTGCTGTGTTTCGTATGGTGAGTGTAGAGATCCGGAAACCCTTTTTTACTGGAAACGAGGCATTCCATCTTAGTCCTCACGGGTGACAACGCATCTGCGTTTTGATTCTTAGTTGAGGATAAATGTAGATGTCTATGGGCCACAGCAACCACTTACCATCAGGTGGACTATGCGCTTGTTTGTCACCCTTTTTATATAAAAAACGACGGGTTGCACTCCGGGAGTGCCGGCAAAAGTGAAAACTTGAATATTAACGTTGTGCATTTTTGATATTTTGAATGGTTAAGGAATAATTTTGCACGAATTGCTTTAATTATCAGTATAAAAGTACTATCATTTATGTGGTAGAATACAATATTTATTTCTTGCGCTATCGTACACAAACATGACAATTTATATTACATTCGCGCAAGCGCCCTGCGCCACCTAAACGAAACAGCAGGCGCAGGCATACATTTTCGCCGCGCCGTAGAAAGAGAGGGGGATACTTCCTCTCCTACTCCGTCCGTCTTCTTTAAATAAAAAAAATCGTCATACACACAGATACACACTATAAACGTAAAACATATAATACCCCTCCGATTCCTTCAAGAGTTAAAAAGATCGGATCTTTAATATCAACTTATCTTTTGTTGCAGATATAACAACGCCAGCCAAAGTAGAAGACTGATTTTTGCACTACATAATACTATGTAGCCATAATTGACGCTTTAGAATATATTATACATTCCACAAAGCAATGTTTATACACTGACGTAGAATAAAACCACAAACAGCGGTTGTTATGCGCCATCTTGTAGCCGCCATTTTATAGCGCGCGTGAACAACAAAATGGCGACAAGCGCGCCAATTAGTTCCGTTTTGGAGGGAAAAGAGGGAATGGATGAAGCGGAGGAGAAGCTTCTAGAGAAGAATCAGGTGTTAGTAGTACCAATTCGAGCTCCCAGTGAAGATGGACCTGTTTCAGTAAAATCTTCCAAGAAAGGTAAGAATTTAAAGAGTTTTTTTTTAGTTTTATCCCATACTAGGGTCTTCTACTGTATCGTAGAGGCAGTTTACATACATACATTGCACAAAGACAAACATCTAAACCTAGGACAATTGCTGGTAGGCCATACAAATACTTGTTCCGTGCGGGATTCGAACCCGCGACCCTTAGCGCCGTAAGGCATTGCTAAGCAACTGTGTCACGAAGCTGTATTTCTTTTTACTTCTTTTAAAAAACGTCGTTTTTAACGTTTTTAAGGGAAACGTACTGTTTTAAAATAATCAGTACGTGAATGGTATAGTGTTTTTTAATCAATATCAATCATCATCATCATCATCATCATTACAGCCCTTCGCAAGTCCACAGCTGAACATAGGCCTCCCCCAAGTAATGCCACAAAGCACGGTCCTGAGCCACCTGCATCCATCGACTTCCTGCATGTAAAAAGTTTTAATTTTATTTTCAATATCAATATAGATAATAAATTTTGTGTAACACTTATTGAAAGTATTTTTTTTAATAATACCAGTAGTTCGGAATAACCCCCAGTGCTGGGGAGAGCAAGCAAGACTTTTTTACACATACATGACATAGATTGTGTAATAAATGACTTGTTTCTTTTTTTAGAATAAGGGTGACAAACGAGTACACAGTCCACCTGATGGTATGTGAATTCTGTGGCCCATAGACATCTACATCTGTATACAACCCGTGTTGTCACCCGTGAGGACTAAGATGGAATGCCTCTTGATCCTAATTCGATCAAGCCTACCTATTGATGCTGCATCAACATAGCTGCAGCATGGCTCTACTACATAAAATATAATATATTGTCGACTAAAAGGCTGGCTTACACGTATTAAGTTGTCAACTCCATTCATCCATTACAGCTAGGGTTGCCACTTTTTTCTTGAACAAATATAGTATTTTTCCCGAAAAGGATGCAAACATATTATGTAATTTTGAGAATATTCGTTGAAAAAGGTACACATTTACTTTTTATCTATATGCGTGTATGTATTCAATACGAATGTATTTTTCCATATAATGTAATTATTATTTCTCTTTGCTTTGGCCATCAATGATCTAACCACCTTACTTACTTTTGAAATAATTATAGTAGTCTGAGCAATTTAAATTCATATTTAAATTAAGTTAAATTAATACATGCTTCTTTTCTTTCTTCTTTCAATTTTACATTCATGATGGAAAAAATATTTCCGTAAAATATACTTATTTTTAATTTAACTGTGACTGGCCTGTTGGTCTAGTGGTTAGTGACCCTGACTGCTATGCCGGAGGTCGTGGGTTCGATTCCCACCCAGGACAAACGTTTGTGTGATGAGCACGATCATTTGTTCTGTGTCTGGGTGTAATTTATTATAATATTTATGTATTTAGAAAATATATAAGTATGTTTATCAGTTGTCTAGTACCCATAACACAAGCTCTGCTTAGCTTGGGACTAGATGGCGTTGTGTGATAGTTGTGGAATATTATTATTATTATTATTATTATTCCAGACTTCCAATCACAGTTGATATAATAAAGCGACAGTTGAATTAGTGATAAAAATATAGTATGGAAGATACTACTGCCCGACTTCCGTTTACTTTCGGTTTCTATATGTCACTCTCATATTATGATGTTACGATCTCACAGAACGATATTGTGCAGTGGATATCTTACAACGTCACTACACGATTCTCTTTTAGAATCACAAATACGTGTGAAGGTAGTTGAACATTTATCTGAACTTTCTATCGACTTAAATGCGAATAGTTGTATTGAGTTCAGTCAAGCATTCGTGAAGGGTCCATTTAATTGTGTGTTACGCAGCCCCTTTCAGTACTCTGTTTTGATTTTATTTTTATGTGTGCTTGTGTATGTGCGTGTTTTTTTTTATTTTTTAAAACATGACAAGGAAGAAGTATAAAAAGTTGCGCTCCGGTGAGTACGAAGTTTTGACAAAATTAAATAAATTATTAACACTATCTATATATGTAACGGAATCTTAATGTAAATTTCAGCGACTTGTTGACGGCCGAATGATTTAAAATTTTGCACTCGTATCGAGAACCGATGACAATACAATAATTTAATAACGTTATCCTATTATTCTGATCGGGATCACAGGCATAAAATAAAACTTATTACAAGAATCATCAGAGCTCATGATCAATGCGTGTTTTTAAGTTTTTTTAACTCTCATGTTATTTTTATTCAATATTGATTAGATTACAAGAGTACTTATTAAAAATTATTTAAACTTTAAACTAAACTTTCCTTCAAACTTTACCATTGGTTCGGAATTAACCTCTGTCCTGGGAAGAACCAGCAAGAAACCCATCAGAACTCTTTTAAACATATATTTACAATATAATTTTATATACAATAAGTATGAAAACATAGAAACACTATGGTGGCGATCACCTCGTTATTTAGTAGTATATAATTAGTAATAACCCTTATCAAACAATTTTTGCTTATAATAGTAATAATTTTAAACTTCTGATAAATATGTTAATACGTGGTAAAGCCACGCTGCAGCAATATTATGGTTGTAGCATGAATGGGTCGACTCGACCGGGAAAGGATCACGCTCTCACAGAATACCAGCGTAAAATAGCAGCTTAATACTGCTGTGTTTCGTATGGTGAGTGTAGAGATTTGGAGACCCTTTTTACTGAAATCGAGGTGACATCTTAATCCTCGCGGGTGACAACGCATCTGCATTTTCATTCATAATCGAGGATAGATGTAGATGTCTATGGGCCACAACAACCATTTACCATCAGGTGAACTGTGTGCTCATTTGTCAATATTCTCCTATAAAAAATTGTAAGTAGTATGATAACCCTTATCAAACAATTTTTGCATAGAATAATTTTAAACTTCTTACAGATATGTCCTACTATTGTCTGATATTTTCTGAAAATTTGAGAAAATGAATGATCTCAACAAATTCTACGCGTAATTAATCTTAACTTGTTGTACCAAAGTACAGGCTTCGTAAATCTGACGGCTCATTTTCGGGTGGATGCATAATATTACCTATTTATTAAAAGATTCCCTGTAATATTACTGATTTATAGTTACAGCCTTGAGTGGGGCCTCTGATTCTCTACACTCATCATACGAAACACAGCAGTACTAAGCTGCTATTTTACGCTGGTATTCTGTGAAAGCGTGGTCCTTCCCGGTCGAGCCGTGGCTCTACCACTTATTTATATTTACTTAGTCCAGCTGAGGGGCATTATGGGTTGTAACTTTACATGGTCATTGACTTTATGTTCGTAAACACAAAACTATGATAAATAAAATTTGATCTCTAAAGTTAACAGGTAGCCTCTAATTTTTTTTTCAACACAATATTCTCAAATTACGACTTCGAAAAATGATGGCCTTTTCATTAGAACAGCCATTATCCATTATCCATTCAAAATTATCGACAAGGCGTTTATTTGAAGTGAATTGCTTAGTTATTTGTATCGAGCGTAGTCTTTATTACGTTAGTTACAAAGTTCAAAATACATAACTTTCTTTTTTTTTAAATTTAGTAACTATAATAGATTCTACCCGCGGCTTCGTCCGCATAGATATTAAACAAAACGAAAAACCTGCAGATCAATATTAGGGGTTTTGGGCAAGAAGTTTAATCGAAAAACCAATTTGAATTAAGTTTTTTTTTGTTATTATCTTGAAACACTACGTGCGATATGGGAAAAATAAAATCTATTAATATTATGTAAAAATCTTTTTTATGGGGGAGGGGGTAAACGAGCATATGGCTCACCTGATGGTAAAGATTACCGCCGCCCATGAACAACTGCAACACCAGGGTCAGGCTCTTCTCTTGAAGGTGGTAGTCTGGTGGTAGTAGTTTCCACAAAGAAGTTGTGCGAGGATGAAAACTTCTTCGCATACTAGTGGACCGCCAGTCATTCGGGTGGTATGGATGGTATCGCGAGCTTTGTCGCTATATGCTATAGTGAAATTGTGCAATTGATGGTGAAATTATCACTTCATCCTTTAAATACATATGGCGGACTTAATGCCATAGGGCATTCTCTCTCAATCACCCATTAGGCTAAACAGAGATAGACATATAAGATGCGGTGCATTAATAATCAATATAGAAAGTATTGGATTTTTTTATATACAGGGTTATTTTGCAATATCCGACCAAATTTGCAGAGAACGTTCAGAATAAGTAATATAGGCAAATGGTGAAGGAAAATTAATTAAAAAATCTAACACATTCTGCCCTTTTTATCTTTTGAATTCAAAATACTTGGTAATTTATCATTTTAACTGATTTTATTGCGCACGCACATTCGAAGGGTCGACCGGCACGGCAGGCAAACACTTTATTGCCCCTAAATCATAATCAATGGGATTATATCAAATAATCAATTATATTTTATTGAAATAGGTGTTTAAATTAAATAAATATGTTGTTAATTATATAAACACAGTATTGAAAATAGTACGGTACTTAAGAAATTTTGAAATATCTTGTATTGAGAGACGAATTGATACAGGATATACTATATTTTTTATATTTATTTTTTATTATTTCGTACTTAATAATTAATTATTAAGTACAAAATTTCATCCAAATCTTTAGAGCTGTTTCAGAAAAAATAGTTAAAAAATATATGAAAATATGGGAAATTAAAAGAAAATCATTTTTTCCAGAAATTAGATCGAGCCAGATCGATTTTTCATCCCCGTAAACACCGACGTTGCAAATTTCATCGAAAGAATTAAAGTCGTTTTCGAGAACGCGATTACAAACAAATATCTACCACATGGTTTACTTCATCTTTGATAATGCGACAGCAAAGTAGTGGAATAATTTGTCGGCGTCTATCTTTCGTTCTGAATACAATCTGAGCGTCGTTAAGGAAAGATTGTCTTTCAATTTGAATTCATTAACATTGTATTTCATAGAACCCTAATTAATTTTCTAAAATAAAAGTTGCCTAAGTGCCTACTCCATCAGCTATCTGCCAGTGAATGTCCCGTCAAAATCGCTTCAGCGATTTCAGAGGTTAGCGGAAACAAATAGATAGACAAAAATTTTAAAAATTATAAGTACCGTATTTACTTTCATGTAATAAAAAACCGTTATTTGGACACTATCAACGGACACTACACTTTATTTATTTTGTGTGTGACTTAAAAAAATTTCAAAACAGAAAACTTGTAAAAAGTATGTTTAGAGTATTATTAAAAAGTTAATTAGAGATATGTGAAAGTTGATGTTGGAATAACGAAAAAAAAACTAATAATAACGATGGTAAACGTTGAGGAAATGAATTTGTTAGACATTAAAATATATTATTATTAGAGATGTGTAGATGGTTTACGATTATTATTTATTATTAGTTCGAGAGCAATACAAAAATGGAGATAAATTACGTAATGGCGATTGTTACTATGTGTAACTGTAATGCAAATACCGACTGTTATTATTATTATTATTGTTTATTATTATTATTATTACATTTATATTAAAGTATAAAGTAAAATTTTAAAATTTACTTTATCATTATTATTTAAGGAATATTTACAATTTACTTAAATAATGCCGTGGTAGTTAAGATGCTTAGAGCTCGCTGTAGTCGGTCACATTACGCGAGCAACCCGGGTTCGATGCCCGCCGGCATCAATGAAATTGTTAAATGAAATTTTAAGTGCTGATTTACCACGTACTCGGCGGTGACGGAAAACATTGTGAGGAAACCTGCATGTCTGAGAAATAAGAAAAAAGAATTTATTTCGAAGACATGTGAAGTTCGCCAACACGCATTGGGGCAGCGCGGCGGACACTTCCTTGCCCTAAAACCCTCTCAGAAATGAGAGGAGACCTGATGTATATAGGCTGTAACTTTAATTATAACTTAAATAATACCGAGATCATAAAAAATATTTTTTCCTATTTCCTACTTAATCATTAAAAACTTCTGCAACAAGTAATAACATTATTCATTAACCTTATATATAAAAATTGACTGCCTCGTTGGTCTAGTGGTTGTAGTAGCGCGTCTGCTGGTCATGAGGTCCTGGGTACGAATCCCGGGGCGGGCCAAAAAATTAATTATTGAGTTTTCCCGTCAAGAAATTCTCAGTAGCTGCCCGCAGTCAGGAAGTTGGTGGTGTCTCACCCCTGTGCCTCGGAAAGTACGTAAAGCCGTTGGTCCTGCGCCTGATCTCTCTCCGGTCGTGTCGGTTTACCGTCCCATCGGATTATGAGAGTGAGGGAATAGAGAGTGCACCTGTGCTTGCGCATGCGCATACACTTGGACACTATAATCCTGTCCTGCGCCGATGTCTAGTCTCCATTGAGGCTGGCCGCCGTGACCGAAATTCGGTCTGGAGGACAATATTATTATATTATATAAAAATTACGTGTCACATTGTTTGTCCGCCATGAACTCCTAAACCACTGAATTGATTTCAATGAAATTTTGCACACTGTGTGCAGTTTGTTCCAACTTGAGAGATAGGATAGTTTTTATCCCGATAAGTGGCTGAATTTTTTTTTTCCGAATTTAAAGGTTTTTTATGGAACAAAGAGCAGAACAACGTATGCTTTTGGCCAGCTATTATTAACATAGATTGGTATACTATCCCCCTAAACCGTGCGACAAATAGGTCAATATTGTAAATTGATATTCAATCAAAAAAGTACCTAAGTCTCATATCTTTAGAGTGCAAAATGTCCAAGTCTATAACGTTAACTCTAAAATGGTTGTTAGTCACGTTGTTAATTGTCACGCGATCTCCATTAAGCATCCATTGTGCTCGATTGTTTGTTGTGATGAGTATTAGGAGTCCGCGGGCGTGATAGGTGAACCCTTTTCTTTTTATAATCGTTAGTACACCGTCTTCACAGTATGAACAGTCCAGTGCCGGACGAGATGAAAGATGGAGTGTCCTGTTAAATTTAAAACTTACGTAATTAATTCTACAAAAAATTTTTTTTTACTGTTTTTTTTTAAAGAAATCTCGCTGGTTCTTCACAGGATAAGTGTTTTACGAATCAGTGGTAAATCAAAATTTAAATGACTTGCAATATATATGATTTAAAATTACTTTTCTAATTTATATTCTATTCCTTACGTGGTAGAGTCACATTGCAGCTATATTGTGGTTGTAGCACGTATGTGTCGGCTCGACCGGGGAAGGACCACGCTCTCACGGAATACCAGCGTGAAATAACAGCTCAACGCTGCTGTGTTTCGTATGGTGAGTGTAAAGAACTAGAGACTCTTTTTTTACTGAAAACAAGGCATTCCATCTCAGTCCCCACGGGTGACAACGCACTCTGCATTTTGATTCGTAATCGAGGATAGATGGAGATGTCTATGGGCCACAGCAACCACTTACAATCAGGTGGGCTGTGTGCTCGTTTGTCACCCTATTCTATAAAAAAAACCGGCCAAGAGCGTGTCGGGCCACGCTCAGTGTAAGGTTCCGTAGTTTCCCGTCCGTCACAATAAGTGTTCCCACTTATGAGTTTAAATGTGGGTATCCATTATGTTAGCGCTCCTGTAACTGCTCCCGGTAGTGGGTACTGTTGTTTCCATCCAAGTTCTAAATGATTTTCATAGAAAGTCCTTATAAAGTTCTACTTTTCAGATTTTTTTCATATTTTCTAAACTTATGGTTCAAAAGTTAGAGGGGGGGACACATTGTTTTTTACTTTTGGAGCGATTATTTCCGAAATTATTGACATTATAAAAAAATGATTTTAGTAAACCCCTATTCATTTTTAAATACCTTTCCAACAATATATCACACGTTAGGGTTGAAATTAAAAAAATTCACTTCCCACTTTACATATAGGGGGGCTACCCTAATAAAACATTTTTCTCCAATTTTTATTTTCCCACTTTGTCGGCGTGATTGATACACATATTGGTACCAAATTTCAGCTTTCTAGTGCTAACGGTCACAGAGATTAAGCGAGGACGGACAGACGGACAGACAGACATAGCGAAACTATAAGGGTTCTTAGTTCACTACGGAACCCTAAAGAAGTAAATTCTAAATGTACTTGTGTACAAAACTGTATTTGTGTTTCTTCACATTTAAATTAACACAAGTGTTTTTTGTTGAGTTTTGTTGTAGTTCGTCGAAATTTGGGCGGTGCTACAGTCCCTTCAGCGGTGCCAAGTTGACTGTCGGTATATCGAAGTGCTGAAGTGTTTGTACAGTAGGGCTACGATGGCTATCCGAGTACAGAACCAGAGCTCGAAACCTATCCAACTGCAGAGAGGTGTAAGACAGGGTGACGTTATATCCCCGAAACTCTTCACCGCTGCATTGGAAGACGTTTTCAAGCTACTGGACTGGAAAGGATACGGTATTGACATCAATGGCGAGTACATCACTCACCTTCGATTTGCCGACGATATAGTCCTTATGGCAGAATCGCTGGAGGACTTAAGCACTATGCTCAATGACCTCAATAGTGCCTCCCAACGGATAGGTCTTAAGATGAACATGGACAAAACAAAGATCATGTTCAATGTCCATGTCACACCTATGCCGGTAGTTGTTGGGAGCACTATGCTCGAAGTTGTTGACGAGTACGTTTACCTGGGACAAATAGTCCGACTAGGTAAGTCCAACTTCGACCGAGAGGTCAATCGACGGATTCAACTCGGCTGGGCAGCGTTCGGGAAATTACGACATATATTCTCGTAAGGTATACCTCAATCTCTAAAAACTAGATTGTACAACCAGTGCGTGTTGCCAATGATGACTTACGGATCTGAGACGTGGTCCTTCACTGCTGGCCGTATGAGGACGCTCAAGGTCGCTCAGCGAGCTATGGAGAGGGCTATGCTCGGAGTTTCTCTGCGTGATAGACTCAGAAATGAGGATATCCGCAGTAAAACCAGAGTGACCGACATAGCCCAACGGATTAGTAAGCTGAAGTGGCAATGGGCCGGCCATATAGCTCGAAGAACCGATAACCGATGGGGAAGAAATGTTCTTGAGTGGCAGCCTCGTACCGGTAGGCGTAGTGTAGGGCGACCCCCCACTAGATGGAGTGACGACCTGGTAAGACATGCAGGAAGTCGATGGATGCAGGTGGCTCAGGACCGTGCTTTGTGGCATTACTTGGGGGAGGCCTATGTTCAGCAGTGGACTTGTGAAGGGCTGTAATGATGATGATGATGATGAAGTGTTTTTTTTAAGAATGTGTTATTTTTTTATGTGTCATCCGATTCTGCGCTATGTTTAAAATTTCAAATCTCTAGCTCATCGGGAACTTAGTTTAAAATCAATTATTAAATACGACCTGAACGGACATACACGAAAGAGTTAGTAAAACGTGGTTAAAAACGTGATAATATACTAAATTTGACCATGATTTACCTACTTCAATCATATTTACTTCTAGATTAGCACTTTGTATTTCAAGACCTTGTGCTCGATTCTCTGATAAATGCGACCGAGACCGCGTTAGGAATATAAATGTTTTTAGACGAAACTAATCGATTTGTGGCGTCAGCATATGATCTTAAATGACGATGATGTTATGATAAATGGATACATTAGAATTTACTATAGGTAGTGTGATGTTTCGTGAATTGAACGAAACACAGTGTAACGTCCGATTGCAAGATTGTTTATTTCGAGACTCTTCTAAGTTCATCTCTTGCAATGCTACGTACAATCACATGAATGTCCACATACATAGATAGTTATCATGTACACATATGTGGGTTATTCACATAGAATACTATAATTATATACATAATAGAACGGGGGAGTGGGCGGAGCCCGCGTAGCCACTAAAATGTCACTAACACGTCAATTCACACATGTAAATGTCAACTTGAGATGTGTTTTGATGTTACAATCGTTTCCAAATTTCGCATGCAAATTATTTAGAAAATGCCAAATTGCACCGTATTTACAAATAAATATGTATTAAAATCTGTCTCTCAACATAGCGGATCGGGTATGTGTGCTCCCGGGGACGCCTATCTTCGTACAAAATAGGCTTGACAGCCATTCCATTGTGTATTATAGTATTCTATGGTTATTCATGTCAGATTCGCTCAGACAAAAATTTAAGAAAATTTATATAGTAACTTTGGCCTCTCAATACATTTATGTAAATGTAGTGATAATACACAAAAATAAATTTTTCATAAATAAGTGATATTCATTCTGTAAATACTAGGATAGTTACTCGACTCCACCGAGTCAGTAATTCATTTTTGCGGTGATATATACGATTTTACAACAAAATCCCAGAAAATATACAAAATTTGACCTGCACCAAGTTCAAAAACTTTATTAAAAGTTTGTATAAGATGAGTTTTTATAGTAATTAGGAATTTATGGATGATAATAACCCCTGGGAGGGGTGATCTGGATACGTGGATGCTGTGGCCCATAGACATCTACATTTATCCTCGATTAAGAATCAAAACGCAGATACGTTGTCACCCCAGAGGACTAAGATGGAATCCCTCGTTTTCATTAAAAAAGGGTCTCCGGTTTCCTACATTCACTGTACGAAACACAGTAGCACAAAGCTGCTATTTGACGCTAGTAATCTGTGAGAGCGTGGTCCTTCCCCGGTCGAGCCAACCCATTCGTGCTGCAACTATACTACTAATATAGCTGCAGCATGGCTCTACCACGTATAAAACACACTTGCAGCATGCCTTAACATAACGTCAAACCATCTATGGGAGTGCCACCATCCATGTAGCTTACCTATACGAGGCTGCCCCTTGAAAATCTTACTCTCACATTGGTCGTCGATTCTTCAGGCTATAAAGCCGACCCATTGCCTCTTCATCTTGCTAATCCGTTGGCTATTCGGTTACTGTAGTTCCACTGCGGATATCCTCATTACAAAATTTATTTCGCAGTAAAACTCTTGCCAATGATAACATATGGATCTGAGACTAAGGAGATCCTTCACTGCTGGCTCCTATAATATAGATATGAATCTAGTTTTAATACAGACTGAAATAATATTAGGTTGATCAGGATTCGGACTTTGTAACCTAGCAAAAGAAGAATGTTTACATTCATGTATATATTAATTTATTTAAATGAACTGGTAGTTTGCGGTCTATATCCATAATTTTTTGTTTTGCGACCTTGAGGAAACCTCGCGTTTGCATTTTTTCAACAAGTGGTAAAATAATGTCCTCCAGACCGAATTTCGGTCGCGGCGGCCTGCCTCAACGGAGGCTAGCCATCGGCGCAGGACAGGATTATAGTGCCCAAGTGTATGCGCAAGCACAGGTGCACACTCTATTGCTTCACTCTCATAATCCGATGGGACGGTAAACTGACAAGACCGCAGAGAGATCAGGCGCAGGACAAACGGCTTTACGTGCTTTCCGAGGCACGGGGGTGAGACACCGCCAACTTCCTGACTCCGGGTAACTACTGAGAATTTCTTGACAGAAAAACTCAATAATTGATTTTTTGGCTCGACCCGGGATTTGAACCCAGGACCTCATGTTCAATAGTCGTACTACTACAACCACTAGACCAACGAGGCAACCGACTTCAATACAAATAAAATGGGAACATCATAATTGTATTCGAAGTCAATTAAATACGGATTATTGAGGTTGACTCAAAAACTACTGGTCAGATTTTTTTTTTATTTTTTTTTTTGCGCCCGAAGCAAATATGGGCAACCCTCCGGAAAGCGGGGGAGGGAGGCGGTGAATGCTCATAGCATACCACGCAGCCGGCTGCGTGGTTATGTGGAGACTTTTACCCACTAAACACCGCCTTTTGGGAAATGGCTTAACGATCTGACTAGAGATCTCTAAGCCGTATACGAACGCGACCCTCCTTGGCAGAAAGGAGGGCGCAAGTGGCGAAAAGCCGCTTAGAAGAGTGCCTAATTAAGGCAGATTAATGGATGTGTTATGGAGGCTCGGCCTGAGCCGCCAGGAGGCAGTTCAGGTCAGCCGAAAGCTTGTTGGGGGGGTCCGAGAGAGAGTTTCTCGGTCTGCGCACACTATAGCGAGTGTGAATAGGGGCTGCATAGGCAGCTGTCTCACGAATGAGATGATTTGGGTGGGACTCTGAGGCTTTGAAAAATCTCTCAGAGAGTGATTTAAGAAACTGTTGGATTGTTGGGAGCTCTAAGTCTCGATGTAGGTCGGCATTACGGACATAATAGGGCGAGTTAGTGGCCCTACGACAGAACAGATTTTGAACTATTTGAAGTTCATTTATAGCTTTGGGCTTAGCATGTGCAAAAATGGGGGCCGCGTAGGTCATGACAGGTTACGTGGTCAGATCTTGATCAAATTTGTATGGGACCATAAGAGAAACACCAGCATTCAAATAAAGTTTTATATTTTGTCCTTACAAAATAATGCTTCTTATTCAGTAGTTCTTTGTCAGTATCCCATCTTTTTTAGTTAATCGGACTATACGGTCGCCTGATTTTCCCACTCTTCTAATGGCACCGCAGATTACATACATCTTGGAGGTATCTGCAGCGCGTCCAGTAACTGGGTCTACATCAGCAATGACCAGTGGTACAGAGGCATGGCCCTTAGCATGAATTAGACGGTTACTTGCCGAGCATTTCCGCGGACAGTACAAGTCAACGAATTCACCAGTGTCGTTTTGCATCTGGTATAGGTACCTAAACAACCACACTAATCACGTAAATGACGAGAGAACCACACTAATCACGTAAATGACGAGAGAACCACACTAATCACGTAAATGACGAGAGAACCACACTAATCACGTATATGACGAGAGAACCACACTAATCACGTATATGACGAGAGAACCACACTAATCACGTATATGACGAGAGAACCACACTAATCACGTAAATGACGAGAGAACCACACTAATCACGTATATGACGAGAGAACCACACTAATCACGTATATGACGAGAGAACCACACTAATCACGTAAATGACGAGAGAACCACACTAATCACGTAAATGACGAGAGAACCACACTAATCACGTAAATGACGAGAGAACCACACTAATCACGTAAATGACTGAGAACCATACTAATCATGTATATGACGAGAGAACCACACTAATCACGTATATGACGAGAGAACCACACTAATCACGTATATGACGAGAGAACCACACTAATCACGTAAATGACGAGAGAGCCACACTAATCACGTAAATGACGAGAGAACCACACTAATCACGTATATGACGAGAGAACCACACTAATCACGTAAATGACGAGAGAGCCACACTAATCACGTAAATGACGAGAGAACCACACTAATCACGTATATGACGAGAGAACCACACTAATCACGTAAATGACGAGAGAACCACACTAATCACGTAAATGACTGAGAACCACACTAATCACGTAAATGACGAGAGAACCACACTAATCACGTAAATGACGAGAGAACCACACTAATCACGTATATGACGGGAGAACCACACTAATCACGTAAATGACGAGAGAGCCACACTAATCACGTAAATGACGAGAGAACCACACTAATCACGTAAATGACGAGAGAACCACACTAATCACGTAAATGACGAGAGAACCACACTAATCACGTAAATGACGAGAGAACCACACTAATCACGTAAATGACGAGAGAACCACACTAATCACGTAAATGACGAGAGAACCACACTAATCACTTAAATGACGAGAGAACCACACTAATCACGTAAGAGAGAGAGAGAGAGAGAGAGAGACGAGAAGCGAAAAGGATCATCAAAATCGGTTCAACCAGATAAAACTTCTGAGGTAACACACATAAAAGACATACAGTCGAATTGAATACCTCTTCCTTTTTGAATTGTGTTTTGGTGGCCTTTTATAATCAAATTTAGATGTGTATAACAGATGGACTCCTAAACTAAAGGAACATTTGTAAACTGAACTTGCACGCGAGAATTGAATCCGCAACAGTCGAGCGTCGAGCAACTGCTCTCCACAGGGTACAAATCACGAAATGAGCAGCAGTGTTTCCCTAATGACGATTAAATATTTAAAAAAAAACTGTGGTTACCAACCCGCTTGCAAAGCGTGGCAGCTATGGCGAAATCCTCCCTATTTGGCAATCTATGCGGGAGGCCTATGTTCAGCAGTGGGTTTCAATAGGCTGTAATGATAAAAAGTAAAAAGCAACTTGAAACAACTAAAAATAATAAAATATTTTACACCAGCTGTGCCCGTGACTTCCGCGTGTAATTTAGGTATTTAATTTTTTAATTATTTTTTTTTAATTTTTTGAAAATTTAAAAAAAAATGTCTAGAACAGGTAAATGAAATTGTATACTTGGGGAGTGCTTTCAGCCGGGATGGAAGATGTGATTTAGATGTGGATAGGCGTGTCGCTGCCGGAAACAAAGTCAATGGTGCCCTGAATGCATTAGTAAAAAGGCAAGGCGTGGTGAAGAGTGCACGCCTTGCAATACATAACGCAGTGTTGGTACCGACTTTGTTATATGGCAGCGAAACCTGGGTATGCCAGAAGAAGCATAAAAGCAAGTTGAATGCAGTGGAGATGCGATCTCTTCGTAAAAATGTGTGGCGTTACCATAGCCGACCTAAAGCGAAACGAAGAGATTCGCAATATGGCAGGATTGAAAGATGACCTTATCACAAAAAATTGATAGGGGCGTACTCCAATGATTTGGGTACGTTGAACGAATGAGTGAAGACCGAAAGGTGAAGAAAATATATAGAGCGAAAGTAAGTATTAAAAGGTGTCGAGGTAGACCGAGACTAACTTTCGAAGACCATGTGAGCAAATTACTCGAGGAGGGGAGGGTCAAGAGTACTCGGATACCTAGACGTGCATGTATGAAGAAGTTAATGAACCTGAAAGAAGCGAAAGAGGTATGTAAGGATCGTGACACTTGGCGATCTGTTCTCTCTGGCTACCCCGTTAGGGATTGTGCGTGAAGATAAGTAAGTAAGTAAGTAAGTAAAAAAAATCCTATCCTTCAATTTATTTTTTATCCTACTAATCCACCTTGTAGGATATCGATAGACAGGTCTGTCAAAAACACTGGGTATATGGAAGAACTTCTTGTCGATTAAGGGGTCCGTTTGCGAAATATTTAGCTTTTAAGTAGTATTTTTCAGTCGAGCCGACCCATTCGTACTGCAACCACAATATATGTAGTTGCAGCATGGCTCCACCTCGTAAAATAATAATAACGTAATTTACTCAGTTATCTCGTAACATACGTACAAAAAAGAAAAATACGATGGAATTGTCAACCCCTCCATTTTTCAAAGTCGGATAATAACTTGCTTCATGACATTTGATCTTTAAAAATTTAGATTTTTCGCCTGAGACTTATGGTTGCCACCCACGGTCAGTTAAACTGATAATTCCAACTGATAAGTTGAAACTAAAACTCTTGATATTTTTTTAAATATAGGGTTTCCGATATCGATAAATAAACATATGTAAAATTCCGATATTAAGATATTTATATTTATAATGATCGATATATCGAAAATCGATTTATTTAAAAAATATCAACACATTTAGTTTGAACTGATCAGTTGGAATGATCAGTTGAACTGACCGTGTGTGACGACCATTAGAAAGATGTGTTCCGGTCTGAAGGGTATAGAGCAGGGGTGGCGAACCTTTATGCATCCACGTGCCATTTTTCTAAAGAAATATAGGTGTTATGTGATAGAAGTGTATTGTTAGGTAATAGACGTGCCATAAAATAATTTTGACTTCGTGATTATTGAGAAAATAATAGTACTAATTACTATCGACTCAAAACTCTTTATTTTACTACATAAAATTAAAAAGTTTTGAATTGAGACATTTATAATAATAATAAATGTTTCAGTTATACGCGTAATTCAAGTTAAGTTACATTAATGTGACTTCCGTTGTTGCAGATTATATGACAAATAACTTATATTGAGGTTGTACAATCTTAAATATAACACAAATGAATTTTTAAATACAGTTTTGTCAATGAAATTGACTATTATACTATGCGTAAACGAACTATTCATTACTTGAGAGAGGCGTAGACTTCTGAAGGGCTTGTTAATGATGATGATGATGAAATGAACTATGCATCATTAGCAATGATAATCCACGATGTAACTCATATCAATCGCATTCGTTCGTAATATAATACTTCATAGTAAACTTTATAATTGGTTGCGTGCCCAAAGTATATCGATGCGTGCCATTAGTTTGCCATCCCTGGTATGGAGTATAATTACACGCAATGAATGGGTCATTCCATCTTTGTGCTCCAAGATAACAACGCATCTCGACACTCAACGTCTTCTTTGTTCGAAGCCAGCTGCTGGTGTCCATGGACTGCAGTAACCATCAGGTGGATTGTGAGTTCTTTTTAATCGACTTCAAAAAAAAGGGGGTACTCAATTCGACTGTACGTTTTTTTTTTGTGTTACATCAGAACTTTTTTCTAGGTGAACTGATTTTGATGATTCTTTTTTATTTGATAGCTCGTGCTTCTCGTGTGGTCTTATATAAATTTAATCAAGATCTGACCAGTAGTTTTTACTTTTTAGTTAACCTTAATAATGTGTATTTAATTGACTTCGACTACATTGATGATGTATATTATGTAATTGAGTGATGTATACGTAATTTCAAATTGAAATCGGATGTACAAAATTTTTAATTTTACCACATGTGTTACTTCAATTCTATAAAAGTAAAATCTCGGGTAACTTACGCGCTATAGAATATAAAGTAAATACACTTTCAAATCTGACAGGCCTGTTGGTCTAGTGGTTAGTGACCCTGACTGCTAAGCCGGAGGTCGTGGGTTCGATTCCCACCCAGGCCAAATGTTTCTGTGATGAGCACGATCATTTGTTCTGTGTCTGGGTGTAATTTATCTATAATATTTATGTATTTAGAAATATATAAGTATGTTTATCAGTTGTCTAGTACCCATAACACAAGCTCTGCTTAGCTTGGTACTAGATGGCGTTGTGTGATAAAAAAATTAAAGGCTGCCTCTGGTCTAGTTATCGTAAGCGCACTGATCATGATGATGATCATGAAGTTCCTGTTTCGAATACTAAATCTGTCGGTCGAAAATCGGTTGTTGAATTTTTCTCTCAATAAATACCTGTTAACAGCTCAGAGTTTGCAAGTTACATGTGTTTCACCGTTCACCCTCGTTCCCGCGCCTGTTCCCTTTCCGCTCGCGTCCGATTGTCGTCCCATCGAGCTATTAAAGTGATGGTAAAGGGAATGCAGCTATGCTTGTCCACACACTCGTGCACTATGGTCCTTTCCGACGCAGGTCGCTGTTCTGAGACTGGCCGCCGTGACCTAAATTCGATCTAGAGGACAATGCTTGAATAAACTTCACGTTTTCTTTTCCACTTAAATTTAGTATACTTTGTACAGAGTCGAAGTCTTATGTATTTATCGTTGTAAATGGTGTCATTCAATGTTCTTGGCTCCTGAGACCTAGAGCTTTATTTATTTGTTTATTTGGTTCACCAACAAATGTTACACTAATATCTATGCTTAATTCTAAGACAGTGATATACTCGTAAACTAAGTGCACATTCAATAATAGGTAAACACCGCATGCTTAGTGCTCACAGCATTTTCTACAAGCCGTTACCAAATAACTAATAATACCTATACAATACAAAATTAAAAAAATAATTTAAAAAAAAACTCTGCAAAGAAATATTAATATTTTGAAAAATTTTGTGCCGACAAACGTAAAAAGAGTCCTGGTGAATATCTACTACATTATAAGTCAGTCGACTCTTGTTAATTCAAACCTGCGATAATTCGAACCTCTCTATAATTCAAAGTTATCACGAGTTCCCTACTAAATCATTTTATATTTCTAACTAAACCAATACATTTTTATGCACAAAAAATCATTGCTATGTTAACAAAACCACGCGTTAAGGCGCTACCCTGACCAAAACCTGGCAAAGTGCGTTTTTCAGAGACTATTATCTCATTAGTTATGAGAAATAAGCTACATCTAAAAGCACATTATTAATGTTCGATATCCTATCATCACAATCCACGTTCTAATTTGTTTTTATGTGTTATGAATACATTTAAAATCTACTCTTAAAAAATGACTAAAATTATTGATTACATACATCTGTTGCTAAAGGAAATGCTCTAATCATTTGAGAATTACACTAATGGATAGATAATTTAAAAATCTATATTCTACACGTTTTACTTAATTTCTTAAGTTCGCTTATCTCTTGTAATTGAAATAATTCCAAATATTCGGGCGTATTTTTACGCGATACATTGTAGCGAGAGCGCGTGGATTGTATGGGACCGAACGCTCAAGGTCTCTCGCTAGGGGAACCGTCTTAATTCGAACTCACCGGCGTTGAACACTCGACCATTCAAAGTTTCAGTGAGAAAGAGACAGAAAGATTGTAAGTACCGTAAGTACATTTTGAGATAAGTTTAAACCAAACTTGTATCATCGTACACGAGCCTTTGTTTTTGTTATGATTAGTTTGGAACACACTTCCGCAGGAATTGGTTTGTTTAGTTAATTATGTTTCAGTTACTGCTTTGATCAACAATACCAACTAGATAACGGGTCACGTACAAAATCATAGCTAAATACTGTCCGCATGAATATAAACTATGAAAAGACATAAATTAAATAACATTTAGTGTGAAATCAACCTTAAGTTATAACAAATAAAGTTCTTTTACCCGTTGTTGCCTTGCGAGCTAGACTCTCACGTGCAAGAGCTCACGTCTCATGTGCGCTCTTATTTACTGAGATGGATTTCTTGCGCCGACTCGACATCTAGTTGGTATTGTTGATCGAAGAGTTACTGTTACTCTTACGTTGAGCTGCAATATCTAACGATTCTTAATTGCTTTAAAAATCCGGTTTCATAAAAGAAGATCATGAAAATCTTCAAATAATTACGGATGATGAAGAACCTGCAATAGAACCACTGGTTGACATAAGCGGTGTGAGTTTTTCTGACTTTGTTCAAGTGGATGAAGATGTTGCTGTCTCAGGTACACTAACCGATGGAGAAATTTGCGCCAGATACGAATGAAAAAAACAACGATGAAGATGAAGACATCAGAACCTTTGGCAGAGGCGTCAGTCAAGGAAGCGAGAGCCTCATTCTATACCTAACAAAGCGTCTGTCTACAAAACGAAAGTGATGAAAAAGAATTTTAACCACAATTTTCTCTTAAAAAAGTTATTGAGCAGTCTGAGCACCAGCAACATGCTTTGAAGCGAAACAAATAACAAAGTTCTTTCGAAAGATTTAATTCACATTATGACTATGTACACGTATGTACCTCTAAACTTTTGTCACTGTTAACGAATAGCAGTTAATAAATAATAATTGATCAACACTTAACAATTCGAAGTTTTATTTATTTTCTCTCAAAAATATCGAACCATTTGATATTTCATACACTCGATAATTCGTAATATTTTAAGTCTCTCGAGTTTCGAATTAACGAGAATCGGCTGTATTTAAAAAGTTTGCAAAATATGGGTATTGGGGAATGAAATCCTAGTACAGAACTCAGTGCAGAAACCACTGTATTATATAATTATGTAATGACTATTTGGTTAAACAAATATATTTCTATTATTACCGCTGATGATTGCCTCGTTAGTGTAGTGATCGTAAGCGCACCGTTGCTCATGACATCCCGGGTTCGAAGTCCGGGTCGGCTCAAAATCAATTATTGATTCTTTCTGTCAATAAATTATCAGTAACAGCTCGGAGTCAGCAAGCTACTTGTGTTTCACCCTGACTCCTGCGCCTGTTGTGTTTCCGCTCGTGTCGGATTGTAGTCCAATCGGGCTTTTAAAGTAATGGTATTATGGAATTTAATACGTGGTAGAGCCACGCTGCAACTTTATTACTAGTATAGTTGTAGCACGAATGGGTCGGCTCGACCGGGGAAGTAACACGCTCTCACAGAAGACCGGCGTAAAATAGTAGCTTAATGCTGCTGTGTTTCGTATGGTGAGTGTAGAGAACCGGAGACCTTTTTTACTGGAAGCGAGGCATTCCATCTTAGTCCTCACGGGTGACAACGCATCTGCATTTTGATTCGTAATCGATAGCACATGTAGTTTACCATTGAACTGTGTGCCCGTTTGTCATCCCTTATCCTGTAAAAAAGAAAAAAAAACACCAAGTCAAGCGGGAATCAAAATAAGTTTCTATTTCAATGTACTTACTGTCGATAATATCGCCTATAAATCATAAATCTATTAAAGCGACTTCAGAATTTCGAATGAACCAAATGATAATGATGACGATAATATAGATCGTATTCCAAACCATTTAGTGTTAAAATGCAATGTGTCGAAATAGCACTGTCTACCGTCCTCCTTTTAACAACATCGACGTTGCGATCCAGACGCGATTCAACATTGAGACTAGGGTTGCCAAATTTAGTTTTTTTTTTATTTATAACTAACAATCCAACCCGCCTACGTACGTGCGTTTCTGAATCTCGACAACAGCGTAATGATCCGGGTCCCATTCTGAATCTAAATCCTCCAGGGTCCAATTCTAATACGTATAAAAATTTCGTAAAAATCGGTCGAGCCCATCAATGGGGCGTGTAATTTTTTTTTCTAAATCTTAGTGTTTACCGCCATCTATGACCGTGAGGTCTTTGTGATCATTCCTACATATTAAAAACGTTTTCAAAGTTTTCTTCCCTTGTCTACTAAGATATCTATAGCCAATTTTAGATTACGCTGATATCTGTTATTTGAATGATACCGAAGAGCAAATTAATAAACTAGAACGCTTGCAAAATTTATGTATTTGATAAATTTTTTTTTGGATTTTGGGCAGATCCGACCCGAGATCCCATGGTTAGCTGTCGCGCTTATTTAACCAACAAAGTAATCGTTCTATGTAATTTAGATATATTATGGTTGGCAACCCTAAGCCAGACGTATAAATAACACTGGAATAACACTTGGCGTCTGTCCAGTTCGCTCTGCTGGAAAGCATCGCTTAGTAATGTGGCGCCATTTGTTTTTTTTTTTAAATTCACGTGGCTATGGAATCTAGATGATGCAACCTCTGTAAAGTTTTGGCCGAGTCATTGGCTGCAGGTGGTGCATACGGATGCTATCGAATGCTGTTACGTGGGAGATATTTTAGTGTCTTCCAAACACGAGCCACGTTCTCTTCCATATCTTAAGTCGGAAACCAATACTAGGATAGTAGATAATAGTGTTGGAGGTCGAATCATTAGATTCAAACATAGAATACTATAATACATACATAATAGAACGGTGGAGTGGGCGGAGCCCGTGTAGCCACTAAAATGCCACTAACACGTCAATTCACACGTATAAATGTCAACACGAGATGTGTTTTGACGTTACAATCGTTTCCAAATTTCGCATGCAAATTATTTAGAAAATACCAAATTGCACCGTATTTACAAATAAATGTGTATTAAAAAATCTGTCTCTCAACATAGCGGATCGGGTATGTGTGCTCCCGGGGACGCCTATCTTCGTACAAAATAGGGTTGACAGCCATTCCATTGTGTATTATAGTATTCTATGGTTATTCATGTCAGATCCTATATACAAATAAATATGTATTAAAATATAAACGATTTTTTTAATTATGATCTTGAACATTATTTAAAAGTCTAAAATGTGTTTTATTCAGTCTGTCAACACAGTGAATCGGGTTTGGCGACGCCAAGACTCGTACAAAATAAAGTTGACAGCCATTCTATTGTGTATTATAGTATTCTATGGATTCAAAGCATCAAAGTGATTCAAGCTCAAAGCGTATAGTAATTTAATATAATTACAGCATCTGTTTTTCTATCCAACTACAATGTACAATGTCTTCAAATCAAATCAAATCAAATAATTTATTTGTAAAACATAGGTAAAAAGTTACAAACTTGGTGGAAAAGGTATGATAAGTAACACTATGTTTCGCCTAAAAAGGCATACAAATATTTGTTTATCACTATCACCTGGCGATATGAAAATTAATTTTTAATAAAATAACAACTTCAATTATAATTGGTATGTTTAGAAATAACATTAATTGTTATCTTAATTATCAATTACATAAATATAAACATATAATAAATAAATCGTCCATTAATTATTGTAGGTACTAAAAACCATTCATTTTATCTTCAAAGTATTCTTTGATAGAGTAGTAAGCTTTATATTATATTAAAAAACTCGTAAGCAATTTCTTATATTTGTCTATATTATCAGTTTCTTTGATGTTTTTTGGGAGTTTATTAAAAATTTTAGGAGCCATACCCAGGAAAATTTTTGAATACAGGGCTGTTTTATGAGGTTTTGTACGTAGTTTGTTCCTATGTCGTTTATTATTAGCGTTTTCAAATATAATAAAATGTTTCCTTACAAACATAGCTACTTCGAATATATATATATATAGAGATGATAGGGTCGGAATGTTAAGATTAATGAAATGCGGTTTGCAACTATCGGTAACCTGCAACTGACATACTGCTCGTAAACATTTCTTTTGCGTTTTAAGTACTAGTTCGCGTTTTGGGCAGTTTCCCCAAAATATTATACCAAATCTCAATGTTGAAGAGACGTATGCATGGTAGGCGGTTATGACTGTTTCATTTGTAATTTTTAAAGGTTATGTAGTGCATAGTGGAATTGATTTATCTTTTTTGTTATGTTATATATCGTATAGGTAGGTATAACATATATACCTACTAATACTATACTAATTTCTAGCAGCATTATTCGGACATTGTTAACGTAATCAAATCGTCAAAATAAACATCTTTTCGACGCTATCGCATAAAATCTTTAGTCTAATTTTGGTTTTTTCCTTTGCAGTTAAACTACCGGAAGATGAGAGCCCAGCGGTGGGAGCGGGCCGGTTCACC